>BSBM01000604.1:397500-727500 GCA_027924585.1 Larix kaempferi
AGCGCTGCGGCGATAGTGCTCTTACCGACTCCTTCGATAGTGCACGAATATAACTTCTAAAGGAACTTCAAGGACTTGCTTTATATACTCATTCATAAAGATAACAAAACATTCATGTAAACACAGATAGTAAAACATACACATGCATTCACACAACACAGCATCATAACAACGAGAATTATGTGGTTCGCCTCCACGGGGAAATCACGTCCACAAGAACTTGTATCTTATATTATCTCAAAATGGGAATTACACAGTCCTGCTGCGCACACAGCTGCAGCCTTAGATATTTCCGGGAAACTCCACGCACACAGCTGGGAGCCCTTCTCTTAGATCTACTCTCTTCTTCTACAGAGATTACAATGACTCAGACATCAACCTAGACTGTCTACAACTCAGTGACTAGCTCTACAGCTATCCAACTCTCTAACTCATCTAACATCTAACCTCTAATCTCTCTCTAACTCTAATTTATCCAACCCTTTTCCCTTTACAATTACACATATATATAGGTGGCCTTGAGGGTCGCACCTTTACAAAACTATGGTCCTTTCCCAGCAGTAATCCCTAAAAACCCTAACCGCGGACATGGCTAGATGTAGTGTAGGCACCGCTTGCAGTCATGTCGCCGCTTCCTGCAAACTCCGTGATTTTTGGCGCATATTACGGGTATGGACGCCGCTTCATCGTTCACTGCTCCTTGTCCTTCACCTTCAATGCTTTGGTCCATTTCTCTTCCTTGGTCAGAGCAACCATAACTTCTGTACCTAGCCTTAATGAGGGTAGTTGAGCCCTCTATTCCGTCGCTTCATTTATTGTGGTAGCTGAGCTTTCTACTCGGCCACATTCACTCTCCTTTGACGTGTGCGCGCGATCTCCGCAATTTCCGGCCCATAATCTGCGCTGAGCTCATCCATCTGGCGTCGTACTGCGCACTGTTCACTTCTGCCCAAAATTGGTGCTTTTACTCAAAATTAGCATTTTTTTCCTTCAACACTTGTGCTTTTTCCTCAAAATTCGCAACTTTACTATAGTTGCGGCCTATGCTCCAACATGCATTTACAATAACACGCATGCGCCATTTAAATTTTTAAGTTTTGGCGGGCAATTCCTTTCCCACCAATGTGGTGGATGACTTGGCTGCTACGGTTTTAGGTTTGGGTTGCCCAACCAAGTGGCTTGGACTGTGTTATAACAAAATACATCTTATTCTATAACCTCTTATGTTTCGAGCATGATTCTGCGTATGCTACACTAGTCCACTGCTAATGAAATTGCACACACTTGTAGAACTATGTATGCAGATTCCGAATATGTAATTTTTTATTAAATCTATTATTTGTTTCTATTTTTTAATTAATTTTAATTGCAGTAATGTCAATCTTACACAAAAAGTTCGTTATTTCTTTCATCTATAAATTTTGATTGGCTCACCTATTTTGAAAATGGAAAAGAACCTGCATAAGTACACACAAAGACCTACATCCTAAAAAAAAAACCAAGTTCATTGATTATGTTAAGACCATGATGTTGGGGACTAATGCTCGACCTAGTCATTCTAGGGCTTGGTTGACTTCCTTAATTAAAAAAAAAAATTAAAACTAACACAAATAAATAAGGAAAAATAGCGCTGCACTAGAACGGCCTGTTATCTATGACTGTATATAATGTTTTTCACAAAATTCCACCATTTGCATACCAAAACCGAGGACTAACGCAAACATATTCATTATGTTTTCTTAAAGAAATAACATACCAACCTTAGGAGAACCCCATTTTTGGGGAGTTATACTTAATTTCCATAAATAATATTTATATATTCCAGAAGGTAATCAATACAATACTCATGCTAAACAATAATGCATCACTTCCATACCATTTATGTTTCGGAATCCTTGTCCCTGAGGTACTCCCACCTCATAGGATCCAGCTACCACTTAGCTCTTTTAACTTGTAGGCTAGTATCCAAACACACAATCAAGAATACCATGCAATCATTGACATGTATATAAAATTCATTACTGATGGAAAATAATGAAAATCATTTCTATGAACCATGCACTTGGTATCATATCCATCCATTCAACATATAACTTTTAGATCGGTATCCACATACCCATCATTTAGTAAATTTGCATGCTAGAGACATAATCAAAGCATGAATATAATTCATAACAATAACGTCACACACATGTATATAATATCCACAAAAATTAATACAACCATATGTCCACAATGTCATCAAACTAAGGAAGTCTCACAATAATAAGAAAATACAACACATAATGATAGTTCATGTAATAAGGTCAAAACGGGGCATTACATCCATGAAGTAAAGCTCTTATCAGTTGATAGGGATGAAGACCCAAATCCATCAATTGAATTTCTTGGTGGTGAAGGAGGTCAAAAAAGATGTGGCAGTTCATCTTTGCAACAAAGTAAGTGACCTGTGTCTGCAAGGAGGGGAACCTAGTCCCTTGCGTTTTGGGGGATGATGTAAAATCCATCAACCCATTGGGTTGGCGTCACAAGCATTGGTTGGACATTTTTAGGGTAAAATAATGTCTGAGAAAGCACCATAGGGTTTGGTTGACTCACGTCTAGAAACTAAGCCTAGGTTATAGTCTATAGTTCCTCCTCCTAGCCAAAGGGTGGATGGATTTTCTTTCCCAATTTGTAATAGATGTGTAGAAGACATTGTGGAAAATTTGGTGGTGGGATTCAAATCCCTTATTGCTTAGGTAGATGCAAAATTCATTGAGCGGATTGATACTATGGAGGAATTGCCATATGTTATAACAATTTTGAAAAAAATTAGTTTTGGATTTTTCATTTACTTGTATTTTTAATTTAGGGAAATATCAAAATTTTATTTTTATTAAGAGAATGAGGAAACATTGAATATTTGGATGCCTACCTTTCCAATCCCCCTTGCTCTTCGAATTCACCCTCCACTTCCAAGTTAGCAGCCCTGAACGCTCGCGTGTTTTGGTTGACCTCGGCCGGTGAACAATGGACGCAATGTGCGAAATGGTTGTCGCATCCTGATTTGGGATTTTAATATATTAATAGGAATGTTCGAGTGTTATAGAATGCATAACGCTGGACCACAGGTTCGGGCCCGCCCATGCGTAGTCCAAAGAAACACTCGCGCATTTTGCTTTCGCTGAACTTTCGCGCATTTCCTAAAAGCACGATTGCATCTAAAAGGTCCCTCAACTTCGTGTGAGGACTCTATGATGAAAAAATAATTGAAAATGTTCCTTGCAATAACTGAAAAGGTACCAATCAATAAATTTATTATTGAATTCGATAGTAACAAAATACATCATTCACTTCTTTTAAATATTTAGAAATTCATTTAGTTATTTAAAATATCTAAATTAACTTTATATGTATATATATAAAAAGATAGCTATATAATTTTAGTTTTTAAAATAATAGAGTTTAAGATTATTAATTTTGTTTACTTTATTATTGTAAGAAAATGGAGATACCTCAATTTATATCTAAACTCTATGAATCATTAGTCCATAATAATTTTAGCTTACTATAAAAGGTTGTATTTTATTTTTGAATTTATCATTCAATTAGAGATTAACTAATTATTTAGTAGAGTTATGACTTAATATTGTCATATAAAAGAATAAGTTGTATTTTATTTTTGAATTTATCATTGAATTACACATTAACTAATTACTTGGTAAGGATATGACCTAATATTGTCAAAACAAAAAGATTAATTCCTTGTGTTGTTTTTATTGACATTAAAATATTTTTTAACACATTCCCTCTAAATAACATGTTCAAATGGATAAAAAAGATATATTAGAGTTTGTTTTGAATTGAAGAATGAAATAATAAGGTTGTGTTTCAAAACAAGATAAGGGAATTGTAATTTATGGTTTGAGAAGTTTGATGGTAGTTCAAGTGCTAAAGTGCAGAGTGAGAAGTATCCAAACTTCATTAAAAAATTTACCTTTAATTAATTTTACTTTTAATTAATTGAAATATATATCTTTTTGGTTTTGAACCTGCAATGATTATTAAATAATAATAATGAATTACACTTAATTTAAGTTTATCACAAATTACGTAATAGGTTGAAGTACAAAAGAAATAATGAAAATTGGAAATATTATTTTGGTATTAAAAACAATTATAAAGTTATTTTTTATTTTATTTTTAAAGTAAAATTCTCTTCCACACACTTGTTATCACAATGATTTTATATTGATCTGAGATTTGGTGTTGTATTGTGTAAACTTTAAACGAAAAATTAAAAAAATCAAGTCCATTTCATATGAAATAACCTTAAAATTAAAAACAATACATATTATCCACTCCACTATACATATTATCCACTCCACTATTAGTGGAGACACATGATAAGACAAGGTGTTTAATCTCCGTGCACAATACCATTTGTGGGAAATGATTCAATGGATAATGAAACACATTTTATAACCATAAGCAACTTGGTAACTATGATTATTAAAGATGGGCTTGGTATTAAACTTGAAACACCTATAAACATTATAAGCCACGAAACAATATCATTGAAATTCTAAATATTTTTTTAATTAATCATTTAATTTACCATAAATTTTAACAAGTGTCATAATGATTATAATCTATGTGCTAAGTAAAAATAGTTTCTCTTAGATACGAAACAATATCATTGAAATTCTAAATATTTTTTTAATTAATCATTTAATTTACCATAAATTTTAACAAGTGTCATAATGATTATAATCTATGTGCTAAGTAAAAATAGTTTCTCTTAAATCTAAATCTAAGATAAGTTTTGGTAGAATGATTAAACCTCGTAAAAAGTTTGATACATACACATACATTGACTAAAGATGATATGGAAAGATTGTCGCTAATTGCAGAAAAAAAGTGCATGCATGCAAACAAAAAAAAAGTTGGTACATTGAGTAAAGATTGTCCCTAATTGCAGAAAAAAAGTGCATGCAAAAATAATTTGCAAGAAGCCTTGATTCCTGAAGATGGCATCTAGTACCAGAGGTGCTTTAAATCTTGAATTTGAGTATTCAAATTGAAGAGGCTCAAGAGAAAACCTCATCCATATCATCCTTGTGTGAAATCAAAATATATTGATGGTAATAATTATTGGTTTACATTGCATACTTCATCTTGTTTAGTGTTCATATGAGTTTTTTTAGATGTGAACTTGGGAATTCTTTTTGTCAAATTCATTGTTGTATATGCATGGATATTGTTGTAGGCATATGATAAAAAAAAGGCATGGTAGAATCTCAAATCTTGTGAATGAAAAGAATTATTTACAATTCACCATACCTATAGAAATGATCTCCAGTTGCAATGGAAACTGGTAGCTTGAATGTATCCACTAGATTCCAAGGGTGATTTTTTGTCCAATAGATCAATGAGTGTCCAAAATATCAGTGAGTGTGAACCAATGAGCAACCTCTAAGAGCTTGAAACCCGCGAAAGAAAGAAAACCCATGTTTTTTGGTAGAATTCCTGGGAACAGAGAACTCTATTTTTTTAATTAGCAACACACACATGCACATGTGCTTCAATGCGTGCACGTGTGTTTGTATCACATACATGTCACTAGTGCACATGTGCTAAAAGATGCGCATGCGCCCCTGCATAACGTTTACACCATTTATTACCCAACGTTTACACCATTTAATGCCAAACCTTCCCCCACTTTGAAAATATTTGCATAAATTGGACTCGGTGATGAAATTTGAAGGGCGGGTCTTAAATTTTATTGGAAGGGCATTTGTTATTGGAGCCCTTCAAAGATGAAGGGCAATTTAAATAATTGTACTTCAATTGACAAGTATAAATTAACTAAACCCTTCCCCCAAAAAATGTAAAAAACAAATATTACCCATCCAAATTATTACAATCTTAAATAATTGAGCACTCCTTAATATTTGCATGCTAGAGACATAATCAAAGCATGAATATAATTCATCACAATAATGTCACACAAATATATATAATCTCCGCAAAAATTAATACAACCATATGTCCACAGTGTCATCAAACTGAGGAAGTCTCACAATAATAAAAAAATACAACACATAATGATAGTTCATGTAATAAGGTCAAAACGGGGCATTACATCCATGAATTAAAGCTCTTATCGGTTGATAGGAATGAAGACCCAAATCCATCGATTGAATGTCTTGGTGGTGATGGAGGTAAAAAAAATGTGGCAGTTCATATTTGCAACAAAGTAAGTGACCTATGTTTGCAAGGAGGGGAACCTAGTCCCTTGGGTTTTGGGGGAGGATGTAAAATCCATCAACCCATTGGGTTGGCTTCACAAGCATTGGTTGGACATTTTTAGGGTAAAATAATGTGTGGGAAAGAACCATAGGGTTTGGTTGACTCAAGTGTAGAAACCAAGCCTAGGTTATAGTCTATAGTTCCTCCTCCTAGCCAAAGGGTGGATGGATTTTCTTTCCCAATTTGTAATAGATGTGTAGAAAACATTGTGGAAAATTTGGTGTTGGGATTCAAATCTCTTATTGCTTAGGTGGATGCAAAATTCATTGAGGGGATTGATACTATGGAGGAATTGCCATATGTTATAACAATTTTGAAAAAAAATAGTTTTGGTTTTTTCATTTACTTGTATTTTTAATTTAGGGAAATATCAAAATTTTTTATTTTTACTAAGAGAATGAGGCAACAATGAATATTTGGATGCCTACCTTTCCAATCCCCCTTGCTCTTCGAATTCAACCTCCACTTCCAAGTTAATAGCCCTGAACGCTCGCGCATTTTGGTTGACCTCGGCGAGTGAACAATGGACGCAATGTGCGGAATGGTTGTCGCATCTTGATTTGGGATTTTAATATATTAACAGGAATGATCGAGCATTATAGAATGCATAACGCTGGACCACAGGATCGGGCCTGCCCATGCGTAGTCCAAAGAAACACTCATGGGTTTTGCTTTCGCTGAACTTTCGCGCATTTCCTAAAAGCATGATTCCATCTAAAAGGTCCCTCAACTTCGCATGAGGACTCTATGATGAAAAAATAATTGAAAATGTTCCTTGCACATAACTGAAAAGGTACCAATTAATAAATTTATTATTCAATTCAATAGTAACAAAATACATCATTCACTTCTTTTAAATATTTAGAAATTCATTTAATTATTTAAAATATCTAAATTAACTTTATATGTATATATAAAAAGATAGCTATAAAATTTTAGGTCTTTAAAATAATAGAGTTTAATTTTGTTTACTTTATTATTGTAAGAAAGTGGAGATACCTCAATTTATATCTAAACTTTATGGATCATTCCATAATAATTTTAACTTACTATAAAAGGTTGTATTTTATTTTTGAATTTATCATTCAATTAGAGATTAACTAATTATTCAGTAGAGTTATGACTTAATATTTTTCATATAAAAGAATAAGTTGTATTTTATTTTTGAATTTATCATTGAATTACACATTAACTAATTACTTGGTAAGGATATGACTTAATATTGTCAAAATAAAAAGATTAATTCCTTGTGTTGTTTTTGTTAACATTAAAATATTTTTTAACAAATTCCCTCTAAAAAACATGTTCAAATGGATAAAAAAGATATTAGAGTTTGTTTTGAATTGAAGAATGAAATAATAAGGTTGTGTTTCAAAACAAGATAAGAGAATTGTAATTTATGGTTTGAGAAGTTTGATGGTAGTTCAAGTGCTAAAGTGCATAGTGAGAAGTATCCAAACTTCATTAAAAATTTTACCTTTAATTAATTTTACGTTTAATTAATTGAAATATATATCTCTTTGGTTTTGAACCTGCAATGATTATTAAATAATAATAATGAATTACACTTAATTTAAGTTTATCACAAATTATGTAATAGGTTGAAGTAAAAAAGAAATAATGAAAATTGGAAATATTATTTTGGTATTAAAAACAATTATAAAGTTATTTTTATTTTATTTTTAAAGTAAAATTTTCTTCCACACACTTGTTATCACAATGATTTTATATTGATCTGAGATTTGGTGTTATATTGTGTAAACTTTAAACAAAAAATTAAAAAAATAAAGTCAATTTCATATGAAATAACCTTAAAATTAAAAACAATACATATTATCCACTCCACTATTAGTGGAGACACATGATAAGACAAGGTGTTTAATCTCCGTGCACAATACCATTTGTGGGAAATGATTCAATGGATGATGAAACACATTTTATAACCATAAGCAACTTGGTAACTATGATTATTAAAGATGGGCTTGGTATTATTTATTGTAGAAGTTCAATTATATTTATGTTATAAGATGTATTAAACTTGAAACACCTATAAACATTATAAGCCACGAAACAATATCATTGAAATTCTAAATATTTTTTTTAATTAATCATTTAATTTACCATAAATTTTAACAAGTGTCATAATGATTATAATCTATATGCTAAGTAAAAATAGTTTCTCTTAAATCTAAATCTAAGATAAGTTTTGGTAGAATGATTAAACCTCGTAACAAGTTTGATACATACACATACATTGACTAAAGATGATATGGAAAGATTGTCGCTAATTGCAGAAAAAAAGTGCATGAAAAAAAAAGTGTATGCATGCAAAAAAAGTTGGTATATTGAGTAAAAATTGTTAGATTAATTTTCGTAATTAATCTATAATTTGGGCCACACATGTAAATAATTAAAATGTGTGTGCTATCATTTAATTAATCCTAAATATAGTGATCTAATTAATAATTGATTAATTGGCTTAAGGGTATAATTGTCATGAGATTATTGTGTAGATACCATTAGATAATTATTATTTCTATGAGGGGCAGAAATATAATTGTGATAAAATTAAAACTGCCCTAGCGGTTATTGTGATAAAACTGCCTAGCGGTTTATAAATAGGGTTATGGTCCCCATTCTACCACGACGCATTCCAATTTCTGAAAATCCTCTCAGAGAGAAGTTGACACAGAATCTAGTGGCTAGAATTGGAAGATCATCTCAAAGGGTTCTCTTCCTGTAAGGTTTCTCCTTCAATGGATTCCGGTATGCTTCCGCTATTAATTTTCTACTCATTGTTTTAATCAGGAGATTCCAGTATATATAAATTAGGGTTTTCATTTTGTCTGATTATTAACAAGTGGTATCAGAGCCTACTTCTTGATTAATTCTTTGAGTTATTAATTTAATATATATATATTTGTCAATGAATTCAGTGGATCATTTTGATAAAGTCAATAGAAATCGATTGTATTAATATAAAATATACATAAATACATTTGGAAATTTTCCTACTTTCTGTGCTTTTAGCTATTTTTTTTCTATAAGAGTATACATAGATACATTCATTGGTTAAGAAGAGAGGTGCAGAAAAATTTGTATTTGCAGTCAAAAGTATTACCTTTCCAATTGATTTATCTTAGAAATTTCTTTGGGAATAGTAGGTGATGATTCTGTTAAAGTTTCAAATATATATATATGTATATGAGTATAAAACGCCTTTATCCCTTGCTGCTGCAATATTTATCATATTCTTATAATAATATATTAAGTTTTAATTTAATTTTTGTATTAAATAAATTTTTTCTTGGTTTGGCACAGTTATTGTATTTAGTATATAATTATTGATCAAAACTGTGAATTTGAATTTGATTTTTTTTTATTACTATTATTATTATTATTTAAAAGCATTTTATGATATTAATTTTTAAGTTATTGATCTAGCATTTTAAATAGGCTAATTAAAGCGGAAAATCACCAAAGTGACATCTTTCGTGTAGATTAGTCTGTTCGGGGTGTTAGATATTTGTGTGTATGTGATTCATGCAGGTATTGACTGGCCCAAAGGAAAGTTAATATTTGGTCAAATTGCATACATACCTGTGGTGATAAATATGTGATGATTATAAAGGCAACTTAATGTGAATAATAAATCAATCCAAAGATAGATTTATTATTTGACATAACTTATCATCAATGTTTGATCACTACAACAAGAGTACCACTTACAGTTAATATTACTGTCCAAAGACTTGATATTAATGTTGTGCTAGGTATCTTGAAATGTCATAATTTGTTTTTTAAATTTAAAGATTATGTGTTTAATTGCTTATTTTATGTGAACATGATGGTTTATTTGATTCATTTTATTTTGTTCTCTATTCAGATTTTATATCAACTACTTCTATATCTGCCAACATCAATAATGTCCCTATGTTAAATGGAACTAATTTTAAGGACTGGAAAGAGAATATGATGATTCTCTTAGGCTGCATGGATATAGATTTAGCCTTGAGAATGCCCAAACCCGATGAACTCAATGAGGATAGTACTCAAGAGGATGAGGTTTATTGGGGTAAGTGGGAACGTTCAAATAGGCTAAGTCTTATGATCATGAAGTGCGGCATTCCAGAAGCTTTCAGAGGTGCGGTAACCGATGAGGTTACTAATGCCAGTGACTTCCTTGCAGAAATTCAGAAACGTTTTGCCAAAAACGATAAGGCTGAAATGAGCACGCTTTTAGCAAGCTTGATTTCAATGAAGTACAAAAGCAAGGGTAATGTTCGGGAGTACATCATGGAGATGTCTCATCTTGCTTCAAAACTTAAGGCTTTGAAACTTGAGTTATCTGATGATTTCCTCGTGCATTTGGTTCTCATCTCTCTTCCTACACAATTTAATCAATTCAAGGTCAGTTATAACTGTCAAAAGGATAAATGGACTCTTAATGAGCTCATTTCATTTTGTGTGCAAGAGGAAGAGAGATTGAAGCAAGACAAGACCGAAAGTGCTCATCTGGCTAGCACCTCCAAGGATAAGGGCAAACGAAAGAATAAGGATAATAAGGTTGCTGCTTCTAAGGGTCCAGAACAAAAGAAACAGAAAGTTGAGGTAACATGTTTCTTCTGTAATAAGCCTGGACATACTAAGAAGGAATGTACCAAGTATGCTGCTTGGCGTGTTAAGAAAGGGTTGCCTGAGTTACCGAAAACCAAGTGATGTTGAAGGATGCATCTATGTCGGAGATGGTCAGTCGGTAGAAGTAGAGGCAATAGGGAACTTTAGATTATTATTGAAATTTGGTTATTTTTTGGATCTAATAGATACTTTTGTTGTACCGTCTTTCAGACGGAATTTAATTTCAGTTTCTGTTTTGGACAAATCAGGTTATTGTTGTTCATTTGGAAACAATAAATTTACATTATCTATTAATTCAAATGCTGTTGGAACCGGTTTACTTAATGTTTATGATAATCTATATTTGTTGGAAACTGTTCCGTCCTATAATGAAACCTTGCATGTGGAATCACGAGGTACAAAGCGTAAATTGAATAAAGATAATTCGGCTTCATTGTGGCACAAACGCCTAGGTCATATCTCTAAATCTAGAGTTGAGCGACTTGTGTCCAATGGGATTTTGGAATCACTTGACTTTTCAGATTTTGATATTTGTGTTGAGTGTATTAAAGGAAAACAGACCAAAACAAAGAAATTAGGTGCCAATAGAGCTACAAACGTCTTAGAATTAATTCATACAGATATCTGTGGACCATACCCTACGGCATCTTGGAATGGTCAACAGTACTTTATAACATTCATAGACGACTATTCAAGATATGGCTACCTATTTCTTATACATGAGAAATCACAATCATTGGACGTGTTCAAAACATTTAAAGCAGAAGTTGAGTTACAACTCAACAAAAGAATAAAGAGCGTCAGATCTGACCGTGGTGGTGAATACTATGGTAGATATGACGGATCAGGTGAACAACGTCCATGACCATTTGCTAAATACCTAGAGGAATGTGGGATCGTCCCTCAATACACCATGCCAGGATCACCTAGCATGAATGGTGTAGCAGAAAGACGAAACCGAACTCTTAAGGACATGGTAAGGAGTATGATTAGTCATTCTACTTTACCCGAAAAACTCTGGGGTGAAGCACTCAAAACGGCAGCTTATATCCTAAATCGGGTGCCAACTAAAGCAGCTGCTAAAACGCCTTATGAGCTTTGGACGGGTCGAAAGCCCAGTTTAAAGCATTTTCATATTTGGGGATGTCCAGCTGAAGCGAGACCTTATAAGCCTCATGAAAAGAAACTGGACTCTAAAACAGTTAGCAGCTACTTTATTGGCTATGCAGAGCGATCAAGGGGTTTTAAATTTTATGATCCTACTATTAGGTCAATTTTTGAGACGGTAACTGCAACATTTTTTGAGGATGTTGAGTTTGGGGGGAGAAATCAAGCTAGGAATATTGTCCTTGAGGAGGAAGAGGGATCTACTATTGCTTTTGATAATGTACAGGTTTCACTACCTATCATTGATCAAGAAGTAAATTTGGATCCTCAACCAACAGACAATATTGTTCAACCCTTAATTGCAAATGAGGACATTGCTCCTGAAGAACAAACTCAACAACCTCAAGAAAATATGCCATTAAGGAGATCCACTAGAGAGAGGAGAAATGCAATTTCGGACGATTATATCGTATATCTCCAGGAACGTGAGGTAGAAAGTGGAATGATGGAAGATGATCCAATCAACTTCCAGCAAGCCATGAAAAGTTCCAACTCTCAGAAATGGATTGAAGCCATGAATGAAGAGTACAAATCTATGCAAGACAATAAAGTTTGGGAACTTGTCCCATTACCAGTTGGTACGAAGCCCATTGGTTGTAAATGGATATTTAAAACCAAGCGGGATTCAAATGGTAATGTAGAAAGATATAAAGCACGTCTTGTAGCTAAAGGCTTTACTCAAAAAGAAGGAATTGACTTCAAAGAAACCTTCTCTCCAGTTTCTACGAAGGACTCTTTCAGGATAATCATGGCACTAGTTGCACATTATGATCTTGAGTTACATCAAATGGATGTTAAAACAGCGTTTCTCAATGGTGACATTGATGAAACAATTTATATGGTACAACCAGAAAATTTTGTGTCCGAAGACTCAAAGAATATGGTTTGTAAATTAACTAAATCCATTTATGGGCTCAAGCAAGCTTCTCGTCAGTGGTACTTCAAATTTCATCAAATTATTGTCTCATGTGGTTTTGAGGCAAATCTTATGGATGAATGTGTGTATCACAAATTCAGTGGGAGTAAGTATATTTTCCTGGTTTTATATGTCGATGACATATTGCTAGCCACAAATGATATTAGCATATTGCATGACACCAAGAGATTTTTATCAAAACATTTTGAGATGAAAGATCTTGGTGATGCCTCCTTTGTCTTAGGAATCCATATACACCGAGATCGTTCTAGGGGTATTTTAGGATTGTCACAAAGGACCTATATTGATAAAGTCCTCCAAAGGTATGGCATGCAAAATAGCAAACCAGGTGATACCCCTGTCGCTAAAGGAGACAAATTCAGTCTTAATCAATGCCCTAAAAATAGTTTAGAAAGTCAAGAAATGCAGAAGATTCCTTACAATTCGGCTGTGGGGAGTCTAATGTATGCTCAGGTATGTACACGTCCAGATATTGCGTACATTGTTGGCATGTTAGGAAGATATCTAAGTAACCCTGGAATGGATCATTGGAGAGCAGCCAAGAGGGTTATGAGATATTTACAGAGAACAAAAGAGTACATGCTTACATATAGGAGATCGGATCAGTTATCTAGATCATTGGGTATTTCGACTCCGACTTTGCTGGATGCCAAGACAGCAGAAGATCCACATCAGGCTATATTTATCTGTTGGCTGGTGGAGCAATTTCATGGAGGTCTGCCAAACAGACACTCATAACTTCATCCACCATGGAAGCAGAGTTTGTAGCATGTTATGGGGCATCCAATCAAGGAATATGGCTACGAAATTTTGTCACTGGGCTGCGTGTTCTGGATGGTATTGAAAGACCACTGAAGATATTTTGTAACAATAAATCAACAGTTTTATATTCCAATAACAACAGGAGTTCTACAAAATCAAAATACATTGATATCAAGTTCCTAG
Source organism: Larix kaempferi (assembly GCA_027924585.1). Lineage (NCBI taxonomy): Eukaryota > Viridiplantae > Streptophyta > Pinopsida > Pinales > Pinaceae > Larix > Larix kaempferi. Next base: position 411,482 of record BSBM01000604.1, read on the forward strand.
TTGTAAAAGAAAAAGTACAGAGTGGACAGATATCCATAGAGCATATTGGAACAAACTCCATGATAGTGGATCCGCTTACAAAGGGATTACCACCCAAGGTCTTTCATGAGCACACTGCTCATATGGGTGTTGTCTCATTTGAGGATATCCAAATTTAGTGGGAGTTTATATTATTCATTGTATATTGCTCTATGTTATGTTTAGACTTTATCTATACATTTGGATTGTGTTCTGCAGAAATAAAGTATTCATTTTATTGCACTCTGTTAAATTATGCTAAAGATTTGATCTTAATAAAGTTAAGAAGGACCAGTTGGAAATAGGCATGAATAGATCACATTGCATGTAATTTCCATGCTATGCACTCATGATTGATCTATGTCATTTAGCTGTGCAGATATATGTGACCATTGACTGGTCTAGTAACGATTGATGTAACAAAGGCCACCTTGATCCTATGTCAGTATAGTTAATGGACCAGATTGTTCGGATATACCCTAAGGACATGATAGCAAATTTTGAGCTCATAAGGTTAAGCACATTTATTTGATTACATATGCATGTGGCCCAGTGGGAGATTGTTAGATTAATTTTCGTAATTAATCTATAATTTGGGCCACACATGTAAATAATTAAAATGTGTGTGCTATCATTTAATTAAGCCTAAATATAGTGATCTAATTAATAATTGATTAATTGGCTTAAGGGTATAATTGTCATGAGATTATTGTGTAGATACCATTAGATAATTATTATTTCTATGAGGGGCGGAAATATAATTGTGATAAAATTAAAAATGCCCTAGCGGTTATTGTGATAAAACTACCTAGCGGTTTATAAATAGGGTTATGGTCCCCATTCTACCACGACGCATTCCAATTTCTGAAAATCCTCTCAGAGAGAAGTTGACACAGAATCTAGTGGCTAGAATTGGAAGATCATCTCAAAGGGTTCTCTTCCTGTAAGGTTTCTCCTTCAATGGATTCAGGTATGCTTCCGCTATTAATTTTCTACTCATTGTTTTAATCAGGAGATTCCAGTATATATAAATTAGGGTTTTCATTTTGTCCTATCATTAACAAAAATTGTCCCTAATTGCAGAAAAAAAGTGCATGCAAAAATAATTTGCAAGAAGCCTTGATTCCTGAAGATGGCACCTAGTACCAGAGGTGCTTTAAATCTTGAATTTGAGTATCATCGCAGGTAGGATTAGCGGTAGGTGGATTATATTGTTGGGAAAAGTGTTGAAGTTGTATTATCATGACAGTGATATCGTCAGTGGATTTTCTTGCTACTGCTAGCTCTACAAGCTTTTCGGTAGCAGCAAGAGGACCTCCGCTTGATAGTCCAACGCAGAAAGGTCTGGCAACATCGACGGCCTCCTGATTACTGACCACATCCCATAGCCCATCTGTTGCCAGAATTAAGAATTCGTCATGAGATGTAATTTCAATAATTGTGGTGTCTGGTTCAGGTGTTACCCATTCTTTATAATCGGAATCACCAATCCGCCCGGAGACCACGAGCTTTCCAATTCGTAGACAGCCACCACATTTCAACACAAGTCCCCCCAACTTCTCTATGCGGTCTTGCTCGTCCTGCATTCCAGCTTTATGATCACGTGTAAGTGCTTCGGCTACACCGGCACCTCTGCTAATGACTGCTCGAGAATCTCCAGCGTTGGAAACCACTAACTTACCACCTACAATGAGAGCAGTCACACAAGTAGTGCCGCTGGAAACCCCCTGCTCCACAAACCCTTGATCTGTTCTCAAGTACCCGGCTCTTACTGCCTGCTCAAGATTCTTCTTGTCAAGAAGATTACTTTTATTAATAATATTGTCCTCTATTTCTGCATCTTCCATTGCCCTAAGCAGAGCTCCCCCAATATTCTTTCCGATATTTTGAGCAGCAAAATCTGCAGCTGCGCGACCGTCATGACCATCAAATACACCAAAAAAGAATACGTCTTCGGCGTGTGTGTCAAACTCCTGTTCAGAACCAGAACCAGAATTAGAGTTGGAGGAATCATCAACAACATTGATAGTCATTGTCATGACCTTGTGTGTGTCCTCCATGGATTTTTTTTTGCCTTTCCGGCCCTTTCTGCATGAAACTGCATAATGAGAGCCTTCTACGTTGGTTTCTTTATGGGGAGTCTCCGGGCGCTCGCTCTCGGGCTCGCTCTCGGGCTCGGGCTCGGACTCCACCTCCACCGTCAAGTCAGGGAATGTAATGCCATAGCTCATGCCATCCTCATTTTCATTTTCATTTTCTGGTTCTTGTTCCTGTTCTTGTCGAAGAGAAACACGTAAAGTCATAGTACGCATCTTGGAAACAACCTGAACAGGACTTGGAGCATTTGCACTTGTACTGTGAGTGTGACGATTTGTATCTTCTAGAAATTTATAATCAGTCTCAAACTGTGATAGCCATGAGCTGGATGGAGTGAAACTCAATGTATTCGAAGGAGAATTAGAGGATAGGGACCCAAGTGGGGTTGGGGTTGAAGGACTAGGAGAGGGTATTGCTAACAGGGATCCCTTTGGGGCCGAACTAGAAAATACTATGGCAGGAGACCTCCCAACTGGAGTTGGAGGAGCGAATGCAGATATTGGAGGACATGCCTTCAATGGAGTTATAGGACGCAATAAGATTGAAGGTGACTTCGATGGAGTTGACGCAGAGAGTTTTCTTGAGGAGGATCCGGACTTCATTGGAGTTGATTGAGAGGAAGCTGACTTCCATGGAGAGGAAGCTGACTTCATTGGAGTTGAATATATTGTTTTTTCATCCTTGGACGATGGAGGAGTACAAGGCGCCATTGATATTTATTCCTTCGTCTGATACGGGTGCTCTTCAGCTTTTAATATCTCGCAAGTTTACTCTTTCTCAACCAGTGCAGTGCCACAAATATGAACATATTCTATATTCCTCTCCTCTCGCTCATAAATATACTCTTCTTTCCATCTCTCAAACGACGCCATTCGCGCGTTTTACACATTGCATCGCGGCCATTTGTTCACATTTTAATAATTATTATTATTCGTCAGACTTTATATTTTAATAATTATTATTATTCGTCAGATTTTATATTATTATTAGCTCCCACACACACATTAAGCAATGGCTAACCAGGTAAATTTTTTAATTTTCCATAGTTACACATTGATGGGATTACTTTACTATTTAATATCATTTTAAAAAAATTAATTTTTCACCAATACAATTGGTTGGGCTCCCAAGCGACAATTGGTTTGGCTCGGACATCATTTAATGATGTTGTCTCATGATCCAATCATTAAATAGCAATATTATAGTAAGTATTTGTGTATGTGAAATAATACTAGTCACTATATAGTTGATATCTCAAGTTACATAGATATGTGTTTATATCTTAGAATTTGGGGTGGGCTACCTTCTATGTTTTTCCTAGATTGAAGGACAATGGAACAAGTGTACTCTCTATATTGATTTCATGGTAGTCATTCAAAATTTCAAAATAATTATAATATATATATAAAGAGAGAGAGAGAGTAGTTGATGCGTGGATACATTTTGTATGGACAACACGTAGTAACAAACAACCCATTTAACTAAATAAGGTAATAGGTAGCTGAGATAACTTGTTTGAATGGCACTTCACTCAAATCACATATCACTCGCCACAATCTAGATGAGAACTAATGATCTTCTAAAAGAGGCTCACATACGAGCTCTCATCAACTCAAGACGGCTTTGCCAATTAAAAAAATCATAAATAGAATATGATGTAGAATGTGATGTATTTGTTTGTTTGTTTAAAATAATACTTTTATTTTAAATTATATTTATTATAATATCGTTTTTTTGCAAAGGAACGAACAAGAAAGTAAAGGTGTAAAAGAAAAAAAATGAGAAATAAAGTGTCCATGGAAGGGGATGAGGCGAAAAAGAGACTATTGAAATGAATGCTATTTGGAATTTAACATGTGGTTTAGTTTGAGTGGTCTAAAGGTGCTTCAATCAAATTGTTTATAAAGTATGATGTTAACATGTTCGGGGGAGATTGCAAATGAGTTAACACCATAATTTCCAAAAACATTAATCAAGCATGGGTCACCCCCGAACACTTTATAGAAGGAAACTTAATATGGTAGGAGGAATTTGTTCTTATATTCCACTACTAAGACCTTGTTTGTTATCTTCCTCTTTTCACTCCTCTCAATTTCTTCTTTCTCCAATGCCCTTATTCTTCTTCTTATGACTTGAATTGTTGTCTCTCTATTGATCCTCTTCACACTCTTTAATTATTGTTATGGTGGCTTGAATCTCTTTCCTTATCCTTTATTTCTCCTCTGGGCTTAGTTGCTCATCTCTATTTGCCACTTTTTCCTACATAAGCAAACAACACATTAGCACTAATTGGTTCTTATTTTATTTCACTAGGGAAAATTACTTTCTCCACTCTCATTTCGATGCAAAGGAAAGAGGGATGGGTCTAAAGATATATGAATTCATAAATCTACAAACAACTCCTACACATGGGGATGCAAGCAAGGCCCAATCTATAGCACTCTCACTATCTAGGACACATAACTCTCTCAACAGCCAACAAGTCTCACCGTAGGTGTTTGATAATTCTTACACAATAGGTTAAAGACCACCTTACTACATATGTGTAGGCTCCTACCAATGTGTAAATAAACACATTAACAACAACAATTCTGTTGTAAACAAAAGAGGGTGACATAACACTATTACACAAACTCTACTAATGGAATGCAAGGCAGAAGATTCATGTTCAATGAATTTACCATGCACAACTCCTCTACATGTTTCCGTTTACAAATTCTCTCTAAGCATGTCTACATTGCTCTTGAGCCTCCTTACCTTGTGATATTTGATCTTTCTCTATAGAGATGTGATCTTAAAGAATGGAAACCATGCATGCAATTGGGTGTCACTTGGAATGCTCAAGTTTAACACTCCGTTCTTACATTCAATGTGTGGTGCGTTCATTTATTGTTGGTGATCTTACATTACGGTGTAAGTCAAAGATTTTAAAAGTGACTAGGGAATTCTTATACAAAGTGTGAGTAATTGCTTCTCAGGCATAGCAAAACAATGATAAGGTTATAAGTAATAGAAGATATGATGATACATGTGAAGAAGAATATTATGTTATGCATTTGAAAGTGTACATCAAAGAGGGCAATTTAAAACAAATGAAAGAACAAGAGAAACAAAGAATGAAGGAATATTATTGGCAAGTTAGAGAGTGCTTATATCTAAGACTGTGCATTTTTCCTTACAACATTTCTATCAAATGGCCCAAAATGAAAAGACAAGTGGTATCTCATAGGTTAAGCTCTCTTCTCGTATCTTCCACAATTATTCCATTATATTATCTTTTATTTACTTGTTGTGATTCAAAGAGATTTTGGTTTATAAATATAAATTCCAATAATGAAGTTAGGGAAGGCTAGTCCACCCATAGTCTTCAATGTGTTGTATTTTTAATATTAAGTTTGAGAATATTTGCTACCACATTATGGGTTGTTCCAGCACCAAGGATAGTGTTCAATGGAATTGTAAAGAGAAAATTTTTTGAAAACCTATTCAACGTATTTCACTGAAACAAAACCAAGTCTAGATAATGAGATTCTAAAGGTGTATATCAAAAATTAAATTTGCATTGACAAATTTGAATATAGAAATTTGGTTTTAATTTTTTAAGTTTTATATAAAATTAATTATTAGATAATTCTATTTAACTTTTTATTATCATATATATTATTTTATACATTATGTACTTAACAACATTTCCCCATTTTTAATTGTAAAACACCTCACCACTCTCTATGCACCGAATAAACACATGCATTCATATCGTTCATAATGTAAAGTCATAAATAAGATTACATTAAAACACCAAACAATATCTTCATGTTTAGCTATAGCAACGCCCGTATCTTGAATATTAGCAAAATGATGAACGAAATCCCAATACTTCTCCTATTTTTATCAATCCCTCAATTGAATCCATGAAGCGTGTAATCACAATTGAAAATTCAGATAAATAGAGAGAAATAACTTTCCAACATTTGCCTTTAATTTTTTAGACATTTTTAAAATGATCCTTACTTCAACTCAATTTGCACTTTTATGGTCCTTACTCCAAGTCCCTTTGTGGATTTTCTTTAACAACGGTGTCCAATACATAGTAGGAAGAAAAGAAACAAGCCTTAATACAGTATTGGTAATCCCTCAAATGGCCCCATACATCACCCAATATAGGTCCTAGTTTTGTCAAATTACAAGAAGCTACAGGATTCTTAGTGTCCTACAAGGAAGGGTGTAAGAAGTAATTTATTTGCAACAAAAAAAAAGGAGATTCATGCTTTATAAATTGTGAAAGACGTATTAATAGTTTTTGGCAGTGCACTTAAAAAGTATTATTTGTAGTCAAATTTGTTTTTCAAAGAGAAGTAAAAAATTACATAAATGCCTACATTATCATTCGTAGTGGTTTGGTATCCATTTGTTTCTTACTTAATTTCCTATGTTATTTTAAAAGGTTAGCAACTCTCTAAACATTGATTGAGCTAGTAATTCCTTGGAAAGTATTCATGCAGGGCTCCCCTCGAAGCCCTAACTAAATTATACTTCACATTTAACCATTTACTAATTCTCAATATAAATTGCAGAACGAAACTATGCATTTTATTTATAAAATAAAACTAATACTTACTTCCCGCAACTTAATATTTTCAAATGAGGGTTTGCACATTAAATTAGCTCTAGATTCAATACATATTGCAAGTTCAATGTAAAGGACAAATGTGGATCACCTGCTTCACTAAACCCAATAGGATCATTGCATAAATTTTAATACTAAAACAAGACTTAAAGAAAAGAAAAATATGTATGTGACAGTTGATCCAGCAGTTGAAGAAGTCACCAGAGGGGTTTCCGCTTAATCCGATCCAAGATTTCAACAATTTAATGAAGGAATCTTCAGTTGAACTCCCTACCACACTGGGAGTAGTCTTCTTCCTCCCAATTCCTTGAGCTAATAGGGGGTCGCAAAGAACATAAAAGCCCAAAAACTCGGAAGAGACCTCCCAATATCCAAAGTAATTATGAACCAAACTCACATAGATCACACTTTTTCTTAAATTTCCATTCTAGAATCCATCTAGCATTAGGAAGCAAGAGATCATTTCCTCTTCATTCTCTCTTTCTTAAATAGAAAACTCTTTGTCAAACTGCGTCATCTCAAGCAAAATTAAATAATTGATTGATTTTCTAATATTCATTCTCATGCAACCATTTGTCACCTCCACATGAGGGTGCACATAAGTTCCACAATTTATGCTTAGTTGTCTCTCTAGTCTAAAATAACAATCCCTAAATCGGTCGGTGCACGTGGAGTTTAACTCAAAATATCTAGCAATCTAGATTTGCTCCAAAATCAAATATCTTTTATTTGTTTATTTATGATATTTATGTCACAAACCCTCCCATCTATTAACGCAAGGAAGGGAACATGATACCCAAAAACTGGGCTTTTATAGAACTTAGCCAATTTCACCATTAATAAACAAAGCAAATGGAAGTACAGTACAAAAAAATATGTGTGCAAATGCGATTCAAATCAAATGTGCACAGTGGAATAAATTATAATCCACACACCTTTCACATGTGTCTATCATGACAAGAACAACCATCCATTAATTAAAACAGTGCAGAAGTAAATACCCATAAGAAATTATACTTATCTCACTGTAATTATGTCCTAAGCAACTAGCTATGTCACTGTAACGTTCCACCCAACCGTAGGTCTCTACCCAGCCTATATTCTTTCAGCACTCAAAGACCACCCCCGAGCTGGGAATGATATCTACAAGAAAAAGGGGACTCTCAAGCTCAGCACAGCCCAAAGCAATGGATACCCATCTCAACCCCAACATTCATTTACACACAGCCACTCAAAATTGGGCATGGATACACATTTCAACAATGGGATTCACAAAATACGGTCTATAGGTCTTTCCCAAATTGTTGCACACCAAAAAACAGATTGTGGGAAGAGAGAATCAACCCCAATGAAGAAAACCGATTTTTCCCACAGATGTATGAGCATACAGTGGGCCAAAACAGCCTCTATAAAACCCCCAAATTGCTTCCCCTTCTTCCCCACTGTTAGCCACAACAAAAACGCCCTTCCCAGCTATGAAAAAGAAGGATAACACAAGAAATCCATGGAGAAAAATGCCCAAGTAGCTCCAAACTTGTGAGAGAGAAAAACTGATGGTTGAATAATGGCTTGAGTGCAATTTCGTGGCTCTTTTCTTGCCCAAGAATCCAAACACGAAATTCTAGGAAGGGTGGCTTGCCCATACTCGAATTTAGATAGCCATACCTCTCCATTCCCCAAGGCATTAACTACCTCAACCAAATCTTGGGAGAAGTGAATGATTGGGCACAAAAGTCAACATGAGCAGTTGAGGGTTCATGGGTTCTCTCATTGACACTTGGCTTGACTTGATTGGCTCAAGGGTCTGAATATTTCCCTCCCAATTCCTTGTAAATATCATTCCCCCATCTCTTGTTGTATTGCATAGCTAGTTGTGGGCATTTATATTAAAATGCATATTTACAATCCCCATGGTTCACGAGGACATGGGTAGCATAATGTCCAATACTTGCCTCTTCAAGGTCGAGAATTCACTAGTGGGGCCTTGGCCTTAAGCTCCATGCCAGGAATCATTCATAATATGCATATAATATTTGCATTATAGCCCAAAATATTATAAGGGTAAAAATGGGGGTATTACATTCCCCTCCCCCTTGGAATAACACCATCATCGGTGTTCCATAACTGGGGAATACACACACGCTTTATATATGTCCAAAATTCACAAAATGTGGTAGGTTTGTCCTACATTTTATTGATTGGAGATGTCAAGGTGAGGTTCTTGAACCCCTACACATTGCTCCTGCTGGCCGTAGCTTTTCTTGTGCCCCTTGCTATACATTTGTGGAGGAGGTGACTTCCTCCACATCCCCAACATTCTATTGGAGGTAACTGCCTCTATTTTCCTTTGTCGACATTCCTGCTCTCTTCTAGCCTTGGGCGTTTCTTGATGGGGTGATTGGATGAATGTTTCATCATTGTTCCACTTTCCTTTCCCTTACAGATTGCTCCCAGAATACTTTTTACCTCTTTCTGCAGACGAATAGAGTCCTGCAAAACCTTGTGGTTCATCGCATTCTACTGCTTCTGTAGCTTAAGCATCTCTCGAAGATTTTCTTGGGTCTTGGAAATTGTTTGAAGAAGACTTTCAGCTAAGTCCAATAGCCCTTGGTCTTCGGCCATGGTCAATGTGCACATCTTTCCTCACTTGCGTGCTAGCAGCACTTGTTTGTTTTTGTAATGGCTGCAACCAATTGCGTTCAATTTCTCACCTGTGAAATTCATTATTGCAATTATTTGTTAGGCCAAGCATAACATAAACATTAAAATTAGTCAATTAATTTCCCAATTGACATGGAAATCCAATGCTTTATTCATGAGACTTACATACTTTTCATGCTTTCCCAACATACATATTGTCACCTACCAAAATTTCTGAAAATTATTATTTTATTTGCAAAATACTTTATGTTAAAAGTAATTACAAAGTTTTGTAATTATGACCAGTTTTGATCAAGGATGAATGTAATTACTGAATATTATTATTTAAATAAATTAATTAGGAGACAAACACCCAAGGGGACTATTAAATGAGTGTTCACTGACCCACTAGGAGGAATGGAAGCTGTTGAAATGTATGGGACATATGGCAGCAATTGCATCACACCACTAGCTGTTGGTTATGGGACAACTACCCCTAAAAATGTGGCATTATCCCCCAGGTGGAGGGAGTGAGTAAGAAGCTCATTTAATGACCCAGTAACATCTGAAAAAGGCCTAGGCAGCCTACAAAAGGAAAATTCGAATTGAGCAGGCAGCTCTTAATCAATATTTCTACAGAATATTTTCCTCATGTGCATCAGGTGATCACTGAGAGATTCGAATAGGGAGGCTAGTTATGAGTGCAATCTTAAGTCTGCTTATTGCTGAGAAGAACCAGAGATGCTGGTGTAGGTCTAATGGACTGCTAGTTATTGAAGATTCAGAAGTTATTTACTACTGCAGGAAGTCCTATTTCCTGAGTTTCTTCCTCTTGGTGGTTCAGTGAACAGGCTCGGGGGTCCTAAGGCAGTACTTGACTGCTTTTAGGAATTGGTTGGGTGGAACAGTCTTCTTGGGTTGTTTGTTTCCCTACAGATTTATCCACGTTCTACAAAAATTCTACTTATTCTCAGTTAGTAAATCTGTTATGTATAGTTAGTCAATTCTGTTTTCTGTTTTACGAAAAAGAATCTAATTCTAAATTTTTTTGAAGTCCGAATGTTAATGTTTAAAGGATGTTTATAATTGATAAACCGGTATCTATATTTTTCCACATGCTGTTCTGGGCATCGTACTCTAGTTAAGATATACAAATTAAGAACAGATTAAAAGATAGGCAAATTGCCATTTTGAATTCAATAGATAGATAGTAATTTATATATTTATCAGTTTTCTATCCTTTAGTTAAATAATAGTAGAAAGTTCTGTATAATATCTAATGTATATTATAAATGTTTCCTTAGCTATATTGAAAAACAAACAGTGTTTAATTTCTGTATAGTTGCATGGCATTATTCTTATCATTAATGTACATAAAGAATAGATAGAAATCATATCTCTCTATATATATCATATTGTGTTTGTATTATAATAACATAGCAGCAAATAAATGAATGTCATCATCATATCAAGACTATACATAACAGTCATCACACAGTTTTTCACATTGCACATACACACATGGTTTTCATTCTCACTATATCCTTTTCCTATAAGTTCATAATACAAACAGATAATGAAAATATTATAAACATTTTATTGCTATCAGTCATTTTATCCAATAGTCATTCAAAATGTAAATAGGAGCAATGTAAAACCTTTAGTGTTTCACACTTATCATTTTAGTTTCATAAATCACTTGTATCTTTCCAATCTTAGTGTTGTATTTTCCATTATTTTACAAACTATTTATAGTATTAAAAACATAGCATTGTATCACTATAAAACCTAAGACCGCATTGATTGATTATCCATTATCATTATCCACGGTATTATAAACATATATTAGTTCCACATTACTCTACAGTACAAACCCTACCATATGTAAGGACTATTATGAAAAACAATTATACTTTATATATTCATTCCCAAAGACCGAATACAAATTAGGGTATGACCTGTTCATTTCTTTTACAACGTTTTGAACACCTTTTCCAACTGCACTTACAAAGCTATCATTTAAAACAAAGTTTAACAAACCCTAGAATATGTAGAAAATCACGATATCAATCTACGGCTTCAAGTCGTATAACACAAACTTTTTACACAGAGTTAAATATCATACGTTTTCATTACATGGAAGGAAAAGTTTGTTTACACAATAGATGAGCCTCGGCCCTACCTTTTAAATTCATAACTTAAAATGACAAGTTGTGATTCATAGTTTTTAAAACATCACGCAGTTCCAACTTCAAGACAACGAAGTCGTTGTGTTCAGAATGAAAATTACAATATGTTTTTACAAAACAAAAACATACAGGGTTTATACCCAAGTTCATTATTTAAACAAGTTCTTAAAACCCTCAACATTGACGAGATTTTCATTTTCTAGTTCGACGAAGATCAATAAAAAGGTAGAGAACCAAAGATCTTATAACCAAACAAAAGTCACAATACCGAAAAACAGTTAGCATTTGATTTACAAATGGTGGTTCGAAGTTCTTCAATCAACAAACAATGACGAGTCATGGCAGGACTAGCTACAGAACCCTTGAAACCTCATCACCCATAGTCACAGAACACCTACGAGGGTTTTTGGAAGACCTGGAGCTTACCAGTTTGTAAGCACGCCCTCTTTCCAAACCCTGGCTTGAACCATTCCTTCACAACCTGTAACTGACAAGGAATTCGATGGAGTTAGATAACTGCTAATTTTCAAATCAAAAGACGAATTGCAACAAAGGAATGATACTAATCTTTACAAGATTATTTTCCTTGCTGTAGAATACCAAAGCTTTCCACTTTCACCAGTTTAACAAAGACTCCACACTGAAGACGAGACAAGAAACCCCCTGTCCATTTACACTAGGCATATTTTTTTACTCAAACTAAAATGACAAGCTCCAGAAAATTATCAACCTTTGAAACTATAAATGGATACCCAGTCTGTTACAAACGACACCATGATAATGGATTAAAACCTGCAACTCAAACCCTAAACCATGGGTCTCGAGGTCCAACCTCTTAACAAACCTCCTACCAAAATTTGGGAAACCTGTCGGCCACATAGACCACAATAATAGCACATTAAACAGCATTCCAAACTCATATACCACAACAACGATAGAAGTTAGGGTTGAGATCTAATGGTTCAATCTCATCGCAATCAACGTTCATGATCATGCCAGCGAGATTGCATTGGGTCGAACAACCCTTGCAATTAATTCTAAGTCATTTCACATGAAAGACATTTGCCACATTGGATCATTTTCACATCCATCTCGGAGGAGTACCAACTCTTAACCAATACAAAGTAGTCTCGAAATTCAACCATTACACCGTTCTTACAATACGTGGAGTGGTGGCGATATTTGTCACCTCGAGATTTCATTTCAAGACTTTAATGAAAGATAGAGACTCGATCCCCTTGATAGCTCGAGACTTGCACCATTAATGAACCAGCAGTTCGCCACCCTGTCAACATTGAATGCATGTCAGAGCCCTCAAGTTTTACAATATAGTCCCTTCTGATATTCATAAATTTAATAAGTTATCGCTAGGTTTGCATAGTGGATATAGGTTCTAACTATATGATCACGAATTAGAATATCAAGACTTAAGCTAGCCATGTTAAAAATCAATTTTTCATATGATATCAATATGGTGAACTATTATATAGAACAATGATATTATTGCAATTTCATAATATTCGAAATATTGCAAACTTTACTATATAACATATAGTATGAATAGTTGTTTTTATAAATTGCTATGTAGGATGTCAATCACAAAAATTATATGGTTAGTAGAATAACGATAAGTCTATTATTCTTTTTTAAAAGTCAAATAATGTAGGAGTTTACACTTTGAATTGTTAAAAGGGCCTTTGGTTTGTCACTAGCTTAAACTATGCTTAGTCTTGAACTCCATACTTGACTCTTATTACAAAGCATATGACGATTAGCATTACCAACATGACGCTAAATTTCACAAGTACTTATTATCTTAAGACAACGACAAAACCATCTATAACAACGACAAGAATTACGGCAACAAAACCATCAGTAGGATGATGTACATAGATGATTCTGTTTTAAATACTATGGAATGGTAAGACGTACATCTGAAAGACAATATTTATAGCTACGAAATTCATACCTGCACACTTGTGGTGGATCGCAACAGAATTATAACATTTTATTAAATTACAACGTTGAATTTGAACCTTACACGTAGCCATGAAACTTCTTACCTGTCATTTGCACATAGGACATTCAATAAGCTTTAGCGTTGTAGCTAAGTAAGCTTCACTGTACCTCATAGTACACCCTTATGTAGCAAAGTCAAACTGTCAGTATCATTGTAAAAGAAAAAGTATCGCATCATATTCCTAATCTGTTTATTTCTTTGTCATCATTATCATGTTCATTAATTACTTTAGTCAAACTGTCATTATCATATTGCTGCTAAACAGAAATTAAAGCATGTTTAGTACTAACAAATTTACATTTAATGTTGTCGTAATCTCAATTATTAATTCCGCAATTATTATTGTCATAATTAATGCTGTTATCAAAAATTTTACGAAATTATGGGATGTTACATGTGGTATCAGATCTCAGATTCGAACTCTAGGCTTGAATGAGGTCCAAAACATGCAGTAGAAAATTTTCATACAGCATAAAATTGTACTAACTTGAAAATTTAATTATTATGTTATCTAGAAATTATTTTTAGTTACAGGTATGGAGAACTCAGCTGAACAATTAGACGACATATTTCAGCCAAACAATCACAGGTTGGGACATCACTATGTAGCAGAAGGTCACATCACTATGTAGCAGAAGGTCACGGTGAACTAAATAACAGTTCGACAGAACTGTTACGTGCCTTTCATGAATTAAAAGCATAAATCAGATCAGTGAAACAAGACAATGAAAGAATTCTGCAAGCACAAGAACAATTAAACCAAGTGCTATTTGAACAGAGCCAAACTAAGGAGCAAGAGAAAGATAATGAAGATATTTCCAAAGTTGAGGATCTGTCTCATGCTGATAAAAACAAGAAAATAAAAATCAGCAAGGTGAATGACAATTCAACCTCATCAGGAGATGCTATTGAAACACGCAGAAAGAAACATAACTACACCAGTGATAGGAGTGAAGGAGATTTCAAACCCAGAAGGAAAAATCAAAAGGAATATGAGCAGATTTCTGGTGAGTTCAAAAAGATTAGACCTCCAACTTTCAATGTAGAAACTGAGAAGGGAGAGACAGTTGAAGCTTGGTTGTCCGGTATGAAGAAATACTTCCAGATTTATAACTATTCAGAGTCTTTAAAGGCAAAAATGGCTATATATAACTTGACCGGAAAAGCGAATATTTGGTGGCAGAACATCAAAAGAGTAAAATGCATCAAGGATAAAGATGTAAGCTAGAGTACCTTTAAACGATACTTTAAAAAGAAGTACTTGTCTGAACAATACTATGAAGAAAAATCCAAAGAGTTCTACAATTTGAAGCTAGGAGGTATGAACATGAAGGAAATGAATAGTAAGTTTCTGAACTTACTAAGATATGTAGCATACCTCATAGAAGAGAAACCAAAAATTCAAATGTATTTGAGTTGTTTACCTTTCAATATTAAGGACAGAATCGAGTATGACAGTCATAAGACCTTGGAAGAGGCAATGAGAAAGGCAGTTTTCTGTTATGACACAAATCGGAAAAGAGAGGGAATGTCAAACTGGAAAAATCATAAGCCCAACAATTTTGAACAGGAAAAGAAAATTTTCAGATTCAGTGGAAATTCCGGATTTCAAAGGAAAAAAATTTCAGAATCAGAATCATCAAGGGAACAATTCCATAAACAATTCACAATAGAATTCTACAGCAACCAAAAATGCACCTAATAATGCTAGAATGAGTGAGCCAAAGACACCTATGAAATGTTTTGAATGCCAAGGTCCCCATTACACATCAAAATGTCCCTTGAGGAAGCGGAAAGCAAACAACATCAACTCTATATAGACTGAACCTACGCTTGGAGATGTGGCGGGGGAAATGCCTAGAATCAATGCAGTACTCGACAACAGGCAAGCAGATCATCAAATCTCCATGGTAGAGATTGAAGGTATGATATATGATCAACCTGTTACTATTTTAATTGATCCAAGTGCTAGCTTAAGTTATATATCACCAGATATTTTGGAAAGTATTAAATTGAAAACTTAAAAGTTTAGTAAATCTTGGCTAGTTAGACTAGCAACTGGAACAAAGAGAAAAGTATCAGATTTTATAGAAAATTGTGTTTTTTCCATGAATCATTTACAAACACAAATGAAGTTGAATATTCTACCTTTAGGTTCTTATGATATTATAGTTGGGATGGACTAGTTAGAAACCCATCATGTCATCCTGGATTGTTATGGAAAAATTTTTACATGTTTAAATGACGAAGGAAAAACTATAGAAATAAAAGGCATCCCAAGGAAGGCAACCCTTAGACAGATTTCAACCATGCAAGTTAAGTGGGCAGTTAGGAAAGGATGTCAAATGTTTGCAGTAAACGTGGTAAATGATGAGTTCATGGGTAAAGAGGACAAACTGAAATTAGAGGACATACTTGTCCTAAAAGATTTTAAAGATGTATTTCCTGAGGAGATTCTAGGATTACCTCCCAAAAGAGATTTAGATTTTACCATGGAGTTAATACCGGGAGCTATACAAAATTCTAAAGCCCCATACAGAATGAACATACTAGAGTTAAACGAATTAAAATCACAGTTGAAGGAACTGATTGATAAGAATTATATAAGACCCAGCGTGTCTCCTTGGGGAGCACCTATCATCTTCGTTAAGAAGAAATATGGAACCTTAAGACTGTGAATAGATTATCGCCAGCTTAATAATATGACAATCAAGAATAGATATCCGTTGCCCCACGTAGATGATCTATTCGATCAGCTGCGTGGAGCAACTATATTTTCAAAGATTGATCTAAGATCAGGATATCATCAAGTACGGTTTAAGGATGAAGATATTTTCAAGACAGCCTTTCGAACTCGGTATGGACATTACGAGTTCGTAGTCATGCCGTTTGGCTTGACTAATGCCCCGGCTGTATTTATGTGTCTGATGAATAATATTCTGCATAAATACTTAGACAAGTTTGTTGTTGTGTTTATAGACGACATTTTAGTGTACTCAAAAAGCAAAGAAGAGCATGATGAACATTTACGGGTTATCTTACAAGCACTAAGAGATCATCAACTATATGCCAAGTTTAGTAAGTGTGACTTCCACAAAGACAAAATTCAATATCTAAGACACATAATTTCAACAGAAGGAATCTCGAATGACCCCGACAAGATCGGGCCATTAATGACTGTCGGTTCCTAAAGATGTGTCAGATGTAACATCATTTGTGGGCATTACTGGGTATTAAATAAAGTTTATAGAGAATTTTTCAAAAATTGCCAACCCCATAACTTCCTTGCAGAAGAAAGGGAAGAAATTTGTTTGGGATCAGAAATGTGCTGACAGTTTTAAGAAATTAAAGGAACTATTGACGACAACACCTATCTTGAGGATAGCAGACCCCAACAAGGATTTTGTAGTCTGTACAGATGCATGCAATGACAGAATCGGTGGAGTCTTGACACAGGAAGGGCATGCAGTGGCATATGAATCTAGAAAGCTAAAAGTACATGAAAAGAACTACTCTACCTATGATTTAGAGTTATTGGCAGTTATTCACGCCTTAAAAATGTGGCATCACCACCTTATTGGCAGGAAATTTACATTATTGACAGATAACATGGGTTTGAAATATTTATTGGACCAGACAAACCTGAATGCTAGACAAGCTAGATGGTTGACGTTCTTAAGTGAGTATGATTTCGAAATTCAGCTTATTAAAGGGAAGGAGAACAAGGTTGTAGATGCCTTGAGTCGTAAGGCAAAACTAAATTTCATTTCAACAATCAGTACTTATTCAACTTATTTGGAAAATCAGATTCTGGAAAAGAGTGAAACAGATGAAGAATACAGAAAAATGAAGGAAAAGACAACAAACAAAAGTTCTGAAAATTGTATGGCAGATTACAGCATGAAGGAAAACGGTCTATTACTGTTTAAAAACAGATTGTATGTACCAGATATACCAGAAATAAAATTTCTGATATAAAATGAGATGCATAAAAGTCACTATTCTGGTCATCTAGGTTATCAAAAGACCATTACTATGTTGAGGAAAGAATACTATTGGTCCAGAATGAAGGATGAAGTAGCAGAGTACATAGCTAAATGTTTGGAGTGTCAAAAAGTGAAGGTTGAACACCAACATCCTGTTGGATTGTTGCAACCATGACCGATACCAAGTTGGAAATGGGAAGTGATCAGCATAGACTTTATTACTGGACTACTTAAAAATCAGAAACAACATGATTCTATCATGGTGGTAGTGGACAAACTCAGCAAGGAAACACATTTCATACCTGTAAATACTACTCATAAAGATCCAGATATTGCAGAGATCTTTATGAAACATATTTTTAAACTACATGGAATACTGAAAGTAATAATTTCAGATCATGACTCGAAGTTTACAGGAAACTTCTGGAGGTCACTATTTAAAGGATTGAACACAACTTTAAATTTCAGTACAGCATTTCACCCACAAACGGATGGTCAGACAGAAAGGGTAAATCAAGTTTTAGAAGATTTATTAAGAATGTATGTTAAGGATCAGCCTAGTAAGTGGGAAGACTACTTGGACTTAGCAGAATTTGCTTATAATAATCATTATCATGCATCGGCCAGACTTAGTCCTTTTGAAATTCTTTATGGTAGGAAATGTAATACACCTGTTTCGTTGAATGATCCAGTAAATAGAGTTGTTTTAGGACCTGAATTATTGCAAGAGTTAGAACTAATTGTGAAATAGGTGCAAGGAAATTTAAAAGCTGCTCAAGATAGGCAAAAGAGTCAAGCAGATTCAAAAAGAACTCATAAAGAGTTCCAAGTTGGTGAACATGTATTCTTCAAGGTAAGACCGAAAAAGAGTTCACTGAAATTGGGGAGCTATGCCAAGTTGGCACCCAGGTATTGCGGTCCTTTTGAAATATTGTCTAAGGTTGGAGTAGTGGCATACCAACTGGCTTTTCCACCAAACTTAAAAATACATAATGTTTTTCATATATCATTTTTAAAGAAATATTTGCACGATACTACTCATGTTGTAAATTGGAATGATGTACAGGTGGGACAAGACGGAGATTTTCCGGTGGAACCAGATTGAATCCTCAAAAGGAGGGAAATTATTCTCCGGAATCGTAGCATTGGGCAAGTGAAGGTGCAATGGAAGGACCTTAGCCCAGAAGAGGCAACCTAGGAGTTCTAGAGTAGTATGCATGCAGCATACCCAGCTCTATTTTAGGAACACTCAAGAAGTGATTAACCAACATCGAGGACGATGTTGAGACTTAAGGGGGGTGTATGTCACCTACCCAAATTTATGAAAATTATTATTTTATTTGCAAAATACTTTATGTTAGAATTAATTACAAAGTTTTGTAATTATTATCAGTCTTGATCAAGGATGAATGTAATTACTGAATATTATTATTTAAATAAATTAATTAGCAGACAAACACCTAAGGGGACTGTTAAATGAGTGTTCACTGACCCACTAGGAGGAATGGAAGCTGTTGGAATGTATGGGACAGATGGCAGCAATTGTATCACACCACTAGCTATTGGTTATGGGACAACTACCCCTAAAAATGTGGCATTATCCCCCAGGTGGAGGGAGTGAGCAGGAAGCTCATTTGATGACCTAGTAACATCTGAAAAAGGCCTAGGAAACCTACAAAAAGCAAATTCGAATTGAGCAGGTAGTTCTTAATCAATATTTCTGCAGAATATTTTCCTCATGTGCATCAGGTGATCACTGAGAGATTCGAATAGGGAGGCTAGTTATGAGTGCAATCTTAAGTCTTCTTATTGCTGAGAAGAACCAGAGATGCTCGTGTAGGTCTAATGGACTGCTAGTTATTGAAGATTCAGAAGTTATTTACTACTGCAGGAAGTCCTATTTCCTGAGTTTCTTCCTCCCGGTGGTTCAGTGAACAGGCACGGGGGTCCTAAGGCAGTACTTGACTATTTTCAGGAATTGGTTGGGTGGAACAGTCTTCTTGGGCTGTTTGTTGCCCTACAGATTTATCCAGGTTCTACAAAAATTCTACTTATTCTTAGTTAGTAAATCTGTTCTGTATAGTTAGTAAATTCTGTTTTTTGTTTTACCAAAAAGAATCTAATTCTAAATTTGTATGAAGTCTGAATGTGAATGTTTAAATGATGTTTTGAATTGATAAATGAGTATCTATATTTTTCCACATGCTATTCTGGGCATCGTACTCTAGTATAGATACGCAAATTAAGAACAGATTAAAAGATAGGCAAATTTCCATTTTGAATTCGATAGATAGATAGTAATTTATATATTTATCAGTTTTCTATCCTATAGTTAAATAATAGTAGAAACTTCTATATAATATCTAATGTATATTATAAATGTTTCCTTAGCTATATTGAAAAACAAACAGTGTTTAATTTCTGTATAGTTGCATGGCATTATTCTTATCATTACTGTACATAAAGAATAGATAGAAATCATATCTCTCTATATATATCATATTGTGTTTGTATTATAATAACATAGAAGCAAATAAATGAATGTGATCATCATATCAAGACTATACATAACAGTCATCACAACGTTTTTCACATTGCACATAAACACATTGTTTTCATTCTCACTATATCCTTTTCCTATAAGTTCATAATACAAACAGATAATGAAAATATTATAAACATTTTATTTCTATCAGTCATTTTATCCAATAGTCATTCAAACTGTAAACAGGAGCAATGTAAAACCTTTAGTGTTTCACACTTATCATTTTAGTTTCATAAATCACTTGTATCTTTCCAATCTTAGTGTTGTATTTTCCATTATTTTACAAACTATTTATAGTATTAAAAACATAGCATTGTATCACTATAAAACCTAAGACTACATTGATTGATTATCCATTATCATTGTCCACAGTATTATAAACATATATTAGTTCCACATTGCTCTACACTACAAACCCTACCATATGTAAGGACTATTATGAAAAACAATTATACTTTATATCTTCATTCCCAAAGACCGAATACGAATCAGGGTATGACCTGTTCGTTTCTTTTACAATGTTTTGAACACCTTTTCCAACAGCACTTACAGAGCTATCATTTAAAACAAAGTTTCACAAACCCTAGAATAAGTAGAAAATCACGATATCAATCTACTGCTTCAAGTCGTATAACACAGACTTTTTACACAGAGTTAAATATCATACGTTTTCATTACTAAGAAGGAAAAGTTTGTTTACACAATAGATGAGCCTCGGCCCTACCTTTTAAACTCATAACTTAAAACGACAAGTCGTGATTCATATTTTTTAAAACATCACACAGTTCCAACTTCAAGACAACGAGTTCGTTGTGTTGAGAATGAAAATTACAATATGTTTTTCTAAAACAAAAACATGCAGGGTTTATACCCAAGTTCATTATTGAAACAAGTTCTTAAAACCCTCAACATTGATGAGGTTTACATTTCCGAGTTCAATGAAGATCAATAACAAGGTAGAGAACCAAAGATCTTATAACCAAACAAAAGTCACAATACCAAAAAAAGTTATCATTTGATTTACAAATGGTGGTTCGAAGTTCTTCAATCAACAAAGAACGATGAGTCACGGTAGGACCAGCTACACAACCCTTGAAACCTCATCAACCATAGTCATAGAGCACCTACGAGGGTTTTTGGAAGACTCAGAGCTTACCAGTTTGGAAGCACGCCTCTCTTTCGAAAACCTGGCTTGAGCCATTCCTTCACAACCTATAACTGACAAGGAATTCGATGGAGTTAGATAACTGATAATTTTTAAATCGAAAGAAAAATTGCAACAAAGGAATGATACTAATCTTTACAAGATTATTTACCTTGCTGTAGAATACCAAAGCTTTCCACTTTCACCAGTTCAACAAAGACTCCACGCTAAAGACGAGACAAGAAACCCTCTGTCCATTTGCACCAGGCATATTTTTTTACTCAAACTAAAACAACAAGCTCCAGAAAACTATCAACCTTTCAAACTATAAACAGATGCCCAGTCTGTTACAAATGACGCCATGACAATGGATTAAAACCTGCAACTCAAACCCTGAACCATGGGTGTCGAGGTCGAACCTCTTAACAAACCTCGTACCAAAATTTAGGCAGCTTGTCAGCCACACAGACCATAATAATAACACATTAAACAACATTCCAAACTCATATACCACAACAACGATAGGAGTTAGGGTTAAGATCTAATGGTTAAATCTCATCGCAATCAATGTTCATGATCATGCCAACGAGATTGCATTGGGTTGAACAACCCTTGCAATTAATGCTAAGTCATCTCACATGCAAGGCATTTGCCACGATGGATCACATTGGATCATTTTCACATCTAGCTCGAAGGAGTACCAACTCTTAACCATTACAAAGTAGTCTCGAAATTCAACCATTACAACGTTCTTACAATACGTGGAGTGGTGGTGATCCTTGTCACCTAGAGATTTCATTTCAAGACTCTAATGCAAGATCGAGACTCGATCCCGTTGATAGCTCGAGACTTGTGCCATTAATGAACCAACAGTTCGCCACCCTGTCAACATTGAATGCATGTTAGAGCCCTCAAGTTTTACGATATAGTCCCTTTTGATATTCATAAATTGAATAAGTTATCGTTAGGTTTGCATAGTGGAAAGAGGTTCTAACTATATGATCATGAATTAGAATATCAAGACTTAAGCTAGCCATGTTAAAAATCATTTTTTCATATGATATCAATATGGTGAACTATTATATAGAACAATGATATTATTGCAATTTCATAATATTCAAAATATTGCAAACTTTCCTATATAACATATAGTATGAATAGTTGTTTTTATAAATTGCTATGTAGGATGTCAATCACAAAAATTATATGGTTAGTAGAATAACCATAAGTCTATTATTCTTATTTAAAAGTCAAATAATGTGGGAGTTTACACTTTGAATTGTTAACAAGGCCTTTGGTTTGTCACTAGCTTAAACTATGCTTAGTCTTGAACTCCATACTTGAAACTTATTACAAAGCATATGACGATTAGCATTACAAACACGATGCTAAATTTCACTAGTACTTATTATCTTAGGATGACGACAAAACCATCTATAACAACGACAAGAATTATGGCAACAAAACCATCAGCAGGATGACGTACATAGATGATTCTGTTTTAAATACTGTGGAATGGTAAGATGTACATCTGAAAGACAATATTTATAGCTATGAAATTCATACCTACACACTTGTGGTGGATTGCAACAGAATTATAACATTTTATTAAATGACGACATTGAATTTGAACCTTACACGTAGCCATGAAACTTATTACCTATCATCTGCACATAGGACATTCAATAAGCTTTAGCATTGCAGCTAAGTAAGCTCCAGGGTACCTCATAGGACACCCTTATGCAACAAAATCAAACTGTCTATATCATTGCAAAAGAAAAAGTGTCGCATCATATTCCTAATCTGTTTGTTTCTTTGTCATCATTATCATGTTCATTAATTACTTCAGTCAAACTGTCATTATCATATTGTTGCTAAACAAAAATTAAAGCATGTTTAGTACTAACAACTTTACATTTAATGTTGTCGTAATCTCAATTATTAATTTTGCAATTATTATTTTCATAATTAATGTTGTTATCAAAAAATTTTAAATTTTACAAAATTATGGGATGTTACACATGTGAACTCATTCATGTTCATCCTTTCACAGGGAATTAGCTTTTTCAGTATTCACAATTTATTTTAAGTAAATAATCACAATAGACTTTCAGTCATGACATGCATTCAACAATTTTATGTTTGTAAGATGCATCAGTCAAAAGGAAAGAGAAGAGTAAGAGTTTCCCTTTCTTATTCTTGTTCCAATCCAGAGCCACTCCATCACTGTGGTTCTATGCTCCTTAGCCTCTTTCACTTTAATGTGAATGCTTGAATTACCCTTTCTTGGCTATGACACTTAGTGTCTAAGGTCCGTCTCAGGATTTTCTCCATCAGGGAATCCCCTTCCCATGGTTTTTCTACAGAACCTTTGGCTACTAGGACCCGCCCACACATATCCACTAGCATCATTCTTATCATTGTTTCTCATACTAAGCTTTCTAGGACAGTTACGTGTCCAAATGCATCCCTAGGATGCCTTCAAGGCTTCTCGCTTTCCCACAAAGAACAAAGTTTCCAACAAAGAAACAACAATGTATCAACTTGGCTGTCATAAGACTTGTTCGTGAAATTTTCATTATCAAAGAATGAATGAAAATCAAATACTTATCTGTATTAGGCAGTTCCTTGCTACTCCACAGGTTTCCTTCTATGCCTTACAAGCCTTGGATCACCTGCGGGGTGGATGTTTAATGCCCAACCAGTACACCTTCACACTGACTGGGTTTACCAAGCATTTGTGGTGCCCAACCAGTCCCATACCTGGCTGGCCCTCTCCATTGCCGAACCAGCACATTCGTCTGGGTCATTGACCAATGGAAGGAAAATGCACCACCGACCATTATAGGTCAAAGCTCTACTACGGAGCCATAGGTATATAACAACCTTTCACTAATACCTCCAAAACAACCAAGTAAATAATTCCAAACCAGTGCACCGACTGGGTTTATTAGGCATGCAACAACCATTCACAATACCTCCACAACATCCACAACATCCAATTAAATAATGCCAAACCAATGCACTGACTGGGTTTATTAGGCATGCAACAACCCTTCATCACAACCTTCACAACATCCACAACATCCAAGTAAATAATGCCAAACCAGTGCACTAACTAGGTTTATTAGGCATGCAACAATCCTTCCATTATGGTTCTTCTATGTGAAGCCTCAAATTGCATCTGTTTTAGTTGACAACACAAGATGGATAAGCAAACTCATTAGTATTATTGCTCTAAAATTGAATCATAATTCATAGCATTCGCTATCAAGTATTGAAACACCAGGAATGCGTCCATTCCCTTAGGGTGTAGTCAATATTGAAAACCCTATCATAACCCAACACCCGAAAGGTATGCACCCCTTTCTGATGTGAGCCATGTAGGCCCTTATCACACTCAAGCAACCTGTAATAATAATGAAATAATAAAACATATTAAATCTAATAACCAGATATGTATATCCTTAATTAGGGTTACCGAATACTTATCCTTTTTCAGATGTGTTCTCTCTTCATTGCAAAAATTGGGGGCTACCTTCTCTGAGTCAACAGTCCTTCGGTTTTCCACCCCAATCCTTTCACGTTCCATAACCCACACATGCCTTCTTGGCATAGCTTCACCATCTCACTCATATGGCTTTCCAACATGCAATTCAGTGGAGACATTATCAACATTTACAATGGCGTTTTACCCGAAACCCATTTCCAAAACATGGGATCCTTCCCATCTAGTTTGGCTTATGTAGGCCATCACATATGGTCTTCCTACAATGTGTCTTCCTAGATCACTTATCAAATAGCCAAATAATCAGCAAAATTTTACAATAGAATTCGAATTTGATTGTCTCATACCCAATCAATGGCATTAAAAATTAAATTCAATCATGAATTTGCAATTCTGTCTACTACAGAAATTGACTTGCTTAGTCATGAGGTTATCCTCATTTTGCTTTTCCCTTGCAAGTGGCACCCAGCTTCCCATTAGGGTTTTATGCTTTCTACTATAACATGAACATCCACTTGCAACACGTTCTCCTGACACAGTTCTTATACAAGCCAATGGTGATTAGCAATTATAAGCAAATTCTCAAATCTGAAATCTAGTACAAGTCCAAAATTGACAACATATTCTGTACATAAAATTTTTTACCCACATGAGACCCTTATCATGAGGTTTGGATATTGCACATGCTAGATTCCAATCTTCATCATGGACTTACCCACATTTCCATGCCCAAAACAATCTACCTGAAATCTGAAACTTCAATCACCCAAACACTCTATAAGTCTTTATGCATATAATATTTCATTGCTGCAATAGTCACTGGAGTGATCTTAGAATTATAACACTTGATAACTCAAACACCCTCAGCTATTAACATTTGAAATGCAATGAAATATATATATATATATATATATATATATACATATGCATCATTATCATAATAAAATTGCAAGACTCAGTCACATCATTTATGCAATTCAGTGAAGCTTTAGATACTCGTTACTTCATAGCCATATCATTTTATGTAACTCTGTCCTTTTAACATAGCACCCTCGGTAGCCCATCAACATGACTACCTTCTTCATGCAATTATTCTCCTGCATTCACAGTATCTCATGAAATGGTCTCATAATTAACAATAGTTCACCATTTCATTCTACTATCTAACTACATTGAGACACATATATGTCACAACCATGCATTCACACATTGCATCTCACATTCACAACATTCACATAATATTTTAATAGGCATCCACTAAATGCATAATCCCTTAATACAACCCTACACTAATCCATGAATACTACGTATTTCAGCATAGTATGGCCTAACCATGACTATTTCACATAGCAATCACTACAACAGGCCCATAAGTCATCACCTCCTTTGACATGATATAATTTCATATGAATGCATTGAGGTTTCTAAGAAACTATAGGGTGTAATGCTCCTTGTGTTCACTTACCCACACCTGACCATACTTGGTAGGATTATATTTACATTCAGGCACTCAGTCTCACATGCAAACAATTCAACATAGTTTAAACATAGTTGAAGGGATCTCACCAAATCCTCTTTCAGCCTTCATGCAATTAAGCATAGTTAACCCTTACCTGCATGGTTGTTATTAACATTGCTTGATGTTACCTGATCAGTTGGCCTCTTACCAAGGCTTCACAGTTTGTTTGTTACCCTTATGATCATAGATTTGTTTCCCCAACCTTTCTTCATAAGGTTGTTGGTCATGTGCAACAACATCATCCACATCTTTAGCCATGCTTTGGTTATCTTTGGTCCTACAACCAAAGTGGACACCATTAATTATTAGCAACCACAATCATTATCTTGAGTGGCTCTTTGCATATGTAAAAACTCACTATTTTACCAATGTGTAATATCATATACAAGCAAAAATATCTTCACATGCTCGGTGCAATGTTTATTAATATGCCATCTAGTGCATATTCACTTCATCTATTTAATCTCTTGCATTTTCAATCATGCTTCCATGATCTGGTTCCTATGACATTAGTCGTCATCGACCATAGGCAGTACCATTAGTGGGATATTGCATGTGTAACTTCATTGCCTTTACCCATATGCAACATCATGCTCATGCATAAGTAATTCACATGCATTATGCAATGACTCTCTAATCATGCCCACTATATCATATGCATTATTCTCTTGCATTTTCAGCATCCTATGCCATAATTGTTAGTATATAAAACTTAGGAAATATAAACATAATAGCAATGGAGGAGTTAAGGAATTCTCCTTTTCCAATTAACTCATTGTAGCATGGAATTTCCTCTTCCACATCATAGTTGATCCAATTTCATGGACTCTCTACCATGCACACAAGTAATCATTAGCTACGATCTTCTCACGAATTAGCAATTCAATATATACACATATGTATGACATTCATTCTTGCTACTTCCTAAGCATACAATTATTATGTTATAAACATAAATAGTTTAAGGTGAGAGATTTCCCTTTCATCCTCCATAGTGGATATTACAACCAATTCCCTTGTTGAGAATTCGACACCCCCTTTATGCAACTCATGGAGCACATTCCAAGCATAGAGAATGCCTTTCACACTTTCAACGGCTATCTCTAGGGGATGACGGGGTCAAGGGGGCTTGCCCCCTTGTGGCTTTAGCGGGTCGAGGGCAGCGCCCTCGTTTTTTTTTTTTGGTAAATCCTTTGATTTTGCGTAATCTAGCGCATAAGTTCCATGGCGATTTTCCATTTTCGGCACCTGAAATTCATCCGGAATACAGTTCAATTTTCTCGTTTCAGCAGACTTATCGGATTCTCCTCCGTCTGTGTCATGACAATTTATGCTAAAATCGCCGACCGTCGCTCTCTGGTTGGCGACTTAACTTTTCCACTACGACCATAGTGCGAAAATTAAGACTAAAAATCCCGCCCGTGTCGCGGAATTTTAGGCTAAAAATTGTCGCTGGTGTCACGAAAATTAGGCTAAAATTCGCCGCCCACATCGCAGATTTTAAGCCTAAAATCATCGCTTGCATCGCATATTCTAAGCCTAAAATCGCCGATCGTGTCGCAGATTTTACCGCTATTTTTGCCGCGCGCATCGCATATTTTACCATTATTTTTGCTGCCGCGTCGCAGAAAATTAGCATAACGTTTGCCGCGCGCCTCACAGATTTTACCGTTATTTTTGCTGCCGCATCGCAGAAAATTAGCATAACTTTCACCGCGTGCGTCATAGATTTTAACGCTAAACTTGTCGACAACGTCACAGAAGTTAACGCTAAAATCGTCGACAGAGTCTTAGGCAAAATTTCAAAAACACTTAGAAAATTTTTCAAGTTTTCAGAAACATTTAGAATTTTTTTTGAAATATTTCCTTCTTTCTTTTATAGATTAAGCCACTTACAGATCATACTCGCATATAGCAAAACAATAAAAGTATTTCAAGAAATTGCACCTCTTCCATGTCAAAAATAGAACAATTAATATGAAGTTAACAAGAGGTTGTGCCTCCTTTCCCTCCTCCATGGAGGGAAGCAAAAAAATACAGAACAAAATGCTACTGAATTGGAAACAATGTAAAGCAAGCATCCAACTTGAAAAGGGATTTTCTCCCTCCTTCCTCACTTTCATAAGTTGAAATCAATGCAAGTTGTTTTGAAATAATTCCCAAAATAGTCATGGGAATGATTTCCCATCCTATACAAATAGAAGCCATGAGATCTTCAGGTTTCTTTAATGCATTTTAATTCCAAATAATAAATACATATACACACAATTATTTATATCTCTATGAAAGGCCCAACAGCCGCAATGTTGAACCATAAGCTCTGAAATCTATATATGTGTATAGTAAGGAAAAATAATTTTCAAACAACACTAAATTTTTAACAATTTACTTACCTGTGTAAAATACCTAGTAAATCTATCATCTGTCTGGACAGGACCAAAGCAGGGATGCCCTCATGTTGTGCATCGGTGGGGATCTTAGTTGTGATCATGATGTGCGGGTCTAGTGCCACTACTAGATGCTCCTCAACCATTGGAAGGTGGTGGCTCTAGCCCACAGGGAGGTGGTGGCTATAGTCCACCAATAGATGGTGGATCTGATGGCCCTGTCTTGTACATACCTTGAAGATACATTATATGGAGAAAAACCTCACGTGCCAACAGTAGGAATGACTCCTTCGTCTATGGGACCAATTGATGTGCAGGCAGCACATCCGGATTGGGTAGCCTCCTGTGAGCTAGAGATACTGGGTGATTGGGATCTATGTGGCTCACATTGGGATATTGTTGAGGAATCCCCATCCCAATGCCCTGGTACTCCAAGATATCAAAATAATTAACATGCTTCCCCAAAACAAATTATACATACATATTTTTAAGAAAATATAACTGCATTTCCCTGTTGTTATGTGCTAGTACATCAAATACCATGCACCATCATTCCATCCAGTTATCTATGAATGGTTGATATCTACACCACTCAATAGAAATATACTTTTTGTTTACATCTTGGATTTCACCCATCCGTGGATCTCTAAAAAGGGAAAAGATATCTTGTTTTATTATCTTCAACTTCTTAACTTCCTTATAAATAAGTCCATCAGCATATTCTTGCCTCTTTCTTCCTCTATATGTGGCAATTTCTTGGAGTGCACCATTTGACCTACTTAATCTCTCTCTCATTGCATCCAAATTGGATGCAAGCATACAATGCATACCATCAACAATAACAATTGAGGATCGAATTTCTGTGAGCCTCTGAATTTCTCTTTGAATGTCTGTGTGTGCATCCATGGTCATCAATGCAATAAAAAAATTAAGAAAAAATGATTAGAAACATATACATGTGCTATAATGACATATGCCACCCTGCCAACTAGGATAGTCTCACCCACCACCCATCTCTAAGAATTACTTCTTGGACCCCTGAGCCCAAAACTTGAGTACAGTCCAGTCCAACCAGGTTAAATAATTCTCCCCCTTTCAAAATTCATCCTCCTCTGCTAAA
This sequence comes from Larix kaempferi, assembly GCA_027924585.1. Taxonomy (NCBI): domain Eukaryota; kingdom Viridiplantae; phylum Streptophyta; class Pinopsida; order Pinales; family Pinaceae; genus Larix; species Larix kaempferi. The sequence continues at coordinate 441,282 of BSBM01000604.1, forward strand.
ATTTTCCTCGATGCCCCAAAAAGATCCCCTTCCTCACTCCCTCCTTCTCCTATCTATCCTATTCCCTTCTACCAACTCCATTCCCCCAACCAACTCCATTTGTCTTCCATTACTACCCTTATCTCCCCATTAATTTTCATTAGTGTTTTCCATCCACCGTCAAAGTCCCTCATTCCCCTAAAACAGTAAAATATTCAATCTTATCCTTAGTAATGAGGCAAGTCGAACATGGCTTATCAACATTAAATGAAATTCATTTAAATTACCTTCCATTTGGTCACCTACCCTTTTATCAACTCATTGGGATTAGTTTCACACATGATTTTTTATTTAAGGGTACCCGCATGAAGCTGGTACCCAAAAGGGACGCAATAAGAGCGTGCAAGCGGAAAAAAAAAGTGACGCGCACGTGATTCCAAACGCATGTACGCATCCTAGCTTCGACAATGCCCAACGTCCATATGGTTGAGTTGATGTGGACAAAAGGTGCGTGCACGTGTTTGTTATTTTCGACAAACCCGTGAGCGCAGGGCGGCCATCAAGCACCCCGCGAGTGCACTGTGGAGCACAAAATGGCCTCCTCAATGCCAACACTTCCAACTTTCACCACCCTACTGATGTTGCCTCCAGGTAAGTGGTCAACGAACCATCTATTTGTTGTTTTTTTTTTTTTTTTTTCATTTTCCTTTTCAAAATTTTAATTTAAAAAAAAATTACAATCCATTAAAAAACCCAAAAAAAAATCATTGTAGATTAACTACACCTAACAAGATGACAAACACACCTGAACCATCAAATGAAACCAATGAAACTGCACCATCAGAAGACAACATTGGAATAGACAATGAGCTAAATGAAAACCCCGAAGATCAATTACACCAAGATTTAAATGAATTAAGGGTATTAAGCGATGAATTGAAGAGTACCAAGGAACCCTCTCGGGTTTCCTTGGATTCATCATTGCAAAACATCATTGAATCCATCAACATTGCCCACAGTGAGATCACAAATCCTATCCAATAGAGGGCTCGAATGAGGGAACACTACTCCACTAGGATGTCCAAAGAACATATTAAAGACCTCAACATCACCAAATCCCAGTTGTACATCAAATTCATAGTTCGCTCGACAGGACAGCATCCAGATGTGAGGAGGAGAGGGGTTTGCATGGACTGGTGTATTTACCAACCATGGAGAGATAACTGGAGAAAGATATGGTTTATGGTGTTTGGAGGTCCCACAATATTTCCTTCGGAAATTGCGGGATGAGTTTGAGCTAGGCTACCATGTCAACTATTTTGACATCACTGAGTTTCAGGGTGTTGGTCTTGGTGTCATGTCCCAAATTTGTAAGTGGGTCACAATGGCCTAATCACATTAGCCATATTCATTAGAGTTTGTAAAATTGATGTTAAGGGTCAAATAATTGCCAAGGAGGAAAATTACTAGTTTCCTAGGTTTGGGGTGGAAGCTTTGGGATTTGGAATAAGGGGGATAATAAATGATGTTTAGACATTGGAAGGGTTCAAGTATTTAATAAATAGAGTGAATAAAGAAATTCAAGAGAAATCCTAGGTGACAAATGGTTTTGGAGACATATGGAGGATGTGGGACCCACACTAGCTTGATTTTTCATAATACATGGTATATCTCTTTTGCAAATTCGAATTAATGGGAATGTGAAAACTCTTGGGTGAGTTGGTAAGTCATAAAACATGTCATTGAGCATCTTAGGTCGAATTGGGAAGGATTGGTAACCTCCATGGAACATAAAGAGTCAAAGTGGAAGTTTGTGGACACTTGGGCTAGAGATGAAGAACAGAGTATTTACTTCATATTACAAAATAAATGGGGCATTAGAAGCTCCCCCAAAGAGTACAATAGCTCACCAAAAACGCCCTCCCTCAAGGATCAAGAATATGCCATCAAAACTGGAAATGGTTGAAGGAGCGAGCTGCAATAGAAGAAACCATGAGCTGCCCTGTAGCTTACACCTGCAAATAAAGACTCCATTAAAGCTCCAAATGAAAGGTCTGAATGGCCTTTCCAATTGCCAACTTGGATGGGAATCTTTCACCCTCGAAATTGGCTAAGGCAAGAAACTAGTCATCCACTAGCTCTCCCTCTTCACAAATGCAATTGCAAATTCTACAAATGATCAAAAGCCATTCTCATACTTCATTTATACATTTTATAACCAACATTAGCCTTCTAAGGGTCGAAATCCTCTCAATAGATTCAATAGATTTTCATTTAGGAAATATTCCACATTTGCCACTTGTCTCCTAGTTCCAACCTTCCATCTTCTCCCAAATTCGATTTTGAGTCTCTTTGGCTTCTCCAACTCCCAAATTCGCCTTCTTTGAGCCTATTTTTGGGGCTGACATGTCATAGTGTTCAGATGTCAGAGGTCAGGTCTGCAATTTGTCATAGTTGTCATAGATTCTCCATCATTGGTGTCATAGGGGCTAGGGAATCTAGCCCAAGTGTCCACAAACTTCCACTTTGACTCTTTATCTTCCATGGAGGTTATAAATCCTTCCAAATTAAACCTAATATGCTCAATGACATGTGTTATGACTTACCAACTCACCCAAGAGTGTTCACATTCCCATTAATTCGAATTTGCAAAAGAGAGATACCATGTATTATGAAAAATCAAGCTAGTGTGGGTCCCACATCCTCCATATGTCTCCAAAACCATTTGTCACTTAGGATTTCTCTTGAATCTCTTTATTCACTCTATTTATTAAATACTTGAACCCTTCTAATGCCTAAACATCATTTATTATCCCCCTTATTCCAAATCCCAAAGCTTCCACCCCAAACCTAGGAAACTAGTAATTTTCCTCCTTGGCAATTATTTGACCCTTAACATCAATTTTACAAACTCTAATGAATATGGCTAATGTGATTAGGCCATTGTGACCCAAATCCAAATTTGGGACATGACACATTACTAAGGGTGTTAATTTGATTGTTAACACAACTCTTCACTAAGTTTGTAGAAACCCTGCTTGCACTCGTCTCGTCTCATGCTCAATTGAAGTGTTTATTTTCAGCGTATATCAGAAAACAAATTGGAACCAACCTATTTTGGAAGCTCACCCATTATGGCCTTAATGGAGGCTCATATCTCCACACTATATTTTTTGATACACTTAATGCTTAGTCCTTCAAAATGCATAGTTAGAAAGAGTATGTGTTGCATTTGCCTCTCAATTTGTTTGATTGAATACGCGTGCATTTTGTAATGGGATCATTACATAGATAATCTGGATTGTTTATGTGGATGGAGACACCCAGCAACCATTGATTCCTAGAGATCTACACATAATTAAAGAAAAAAAATGAAAAATCCTAACATTGGGAACAAATAGCCAAAACCAACAATGCAACTAGAACACAATGACCCAGGGAACTTCAAAATGAAACACCACTCAACAAAAGAAGTTGCTCTAGACCTACCTCATTTGGTATGAGAGAAGCTGATTTAGAGACATAGAGACCTACCTACCTCTTCTCTCATTTGGTATGAGAGAAGTTGCTTCAGACCTACCTCACTCATGTCAATGCTTGTGTTTTTGGAGGCCAACCTCCCACCCCACATGTCATCTTCAACATCTTTTGTTCTCTTGGTTTTGTCCCCACCCAAACCTTTTTTCATGCTTTAGGTACCTTCAGGTATATCCCCAACCGAAAAAACTCTTATATTATGTTGATTATGTTGGTTATTGGATTCACCCAACAAAATTATATTTAACAATACACATATTCATAGATTTGGTTCCCCATGCTCAATGCTCACTATATTTAACAATACACTTATCTTAAATTTAATTCATGTCTTGTTAAATATTTCATAATGAAATAGCTATTTGAGAGCACCACCTTAGACCAAGCCATAACATTAATATTAAATGTACATTAGAGAAATGACCTAATTAGATTTCCTTCTATAACTCTAACCCTAACCCTCACCCAAACCCTAGAACTAAACCCTATGTACCCTTTAGATACTTCCTCCAATATGTACTAATCTCCCTACAAGTAACACTACCTCGTCACCCTCTCCACAATGGTGCCACTATTATGAAACTCAAAACCCATCGTCATCATTGTCATCTCTAGGTTCATCATCAACATCTCCATCATCATGATCTTCTTCATCAACATCATCATCATCTTCATCACCATTACCATCATCATCAACGTCTTCATCATCATCAACATCTTAGTTTTGTGTTTCCCATAGAAATGATGAATGGGATGAGTGTGGATCATGGTGTTGGACGATACACATAAATGGGTTTTGAGGGGTATTTATCAACATATAGTTGTTAAAATAAACCTATTAGATGAGGACCTAACATACATTTCTATATATTACACTCACATACTAGATCTTGTTCAAATAGATACGAATATGACATGTTTAAGGATCTTATATTACATGCTACTCCATGTCGTGCCCACTATATGTCAGTTAATTAAAACTTAACATGCAGAGTGCTAAACATAAATTATCAACCCAACGAAGTCTTTTATTTCAAAGTTATCGTGCAAGATATATGCAAGCACAATTTCTACCTGCCATTGTTGATCTATTGATATGCAATCGAAACTATTTGTAAACTAAGTCACAACTTCTTGAAAGTAAATCAAACCTCAAACCTATTCATAAATCAAACTGTAAATCGAACACACTTCAAACAAGATCTATTCCTATGAAACAAGATCTGATTGCATCAATCTAAAATAAGTCTTGTGTTGTCCAATGATCTAACAAATGAATTATCAACACAACGATTATGACAGATCTAATGAATGAAAGCATACAACTATGATAAGCTTAATGAATGAAAGCATAAAGGAAATAATAAGCAGATCTAAACAATAACATAGTTACAATTAACATTACCAGCATCTGCTCAGGGAAGAGGGCCCTTCCTCCACTGAGCAGATCTGGATTTCCACAATGAAAGTCTACAACTCCAGAATTAAGAAACTGCCAGCATATATTATCATAATGGAAGAATTACAATAGATTTGGATCAAATTCTACATCATAACATTGGGTTCTCTCCTATTTTACATCTCCTATCATCCATCTCCTATCCTGCCTAATCTATCATGCTTAATCCATAATCTCCCCCCTTTCTCAATGAAATTGATTACATATTTATACATAAAATTATATCATAGAAATGAAGAACTGAGCCTCCAACTTGTGATCTGCAACAGCTGGAACACAGTCGTAACTGTTGGCAACTTTGGAACCGGCCGCGACACCAAATCTGGAAAATACCCTCTTTAAGAACCACCTGCATATCGCAAACCATAGCTTTGTTTGGCGATTTCCTCGTGAGTCAGGTAAATCAGGATGTTATGCACAAAACCCATGTCTCGGATTTTTGAGATTCATTTGCATATGCCCACAAATCAAGACGCGAATCAAGGTGTTCTTATGTGGCATGCATTTTTGGTAAATTCATTTGCATCTGCATCTGCCCGCAAAAAACACCTTAGTTCTTATGAAACGCATTTCAAGACACGAGTCAGCTTATTTTAGCAGAGAAGTTGGCGAAAGTTTTAGAGGCGAATTTGGCGGAACAGTGCTAAATTTAGTGGCAAATTTGGTGGAGTCAGCTTATTTTAGCAGAGAAGTTGGCGAAGGTTTTAGCGGCCAATTTGGCGGAACAACGCTAAATTTAGCAGCGTATTTGGTGGACTCACAACTACTAGAAAAGATGTCGCAGTCGCCGAAAAATATGTCGTAGCTGCCGGAAAACGGGCAGCTGCCAGAAAACGGGCAGCTACCGGAAAACGACCGCCGGAAAATGGGAAACGGCAATATTTTACGGCGTTTTAGCCTTTTTGAACGGGAAACTTCTGAAGCCATTTTCTCCCAAACGATGAACTGGGTTGGGTTGAAATTTTGCAGGCATGTAGCTACCACTCTAATGCATCTCCACGCCAAAAATTAGACAAACCCACATCACGAATTTCGAGAAAAATGCGAATTGGCTGTAGGTGATTATGGCCATTTTCTTGAGAACCGCGCACTGGATTGAGCTGAAACTTGCCAAGGTTGTTCATCATGCTGTTATGCATTCCCTGTCTAAATTTTATGAGGATCCAATTTGTGGTTTGTGAGATATGCTCAATTCAAATTCATCATTTATGTGAAGAACAATATGCATCAGAATTATGAAAAAAAAACAGCAAGCGTAGTAGCTCCTCCCCCAAACTGAAGAATTTTTCATGTCCTCATGGAAAGTAGGAGTTTTTATCTGAGTTGGAAAGTAGCCATCTCCCCCAAACTTAACATATGCAGCATTCAATAATTCTCAAATTCTCACAAACATTTCACTTGTAACACCTGGCCCATTGCTCCATGGAGAAGAATATAGCATAGATCATGTAATTAAGATGAAGTAGCAAATATGTGGCTGCCCCAAGACAAAATATGGAAATTCCACAGAGTTTTGTAGCCCTCCAACCTTCATGTGGAGAAAGGAATGTCATAAAATTGTCTCATCTTTTACCTACAACACAATACTGTTAAGGATGTGCTGTAATTACTGATTTTGAAATATGCCCATAAAAGATTAGAACCAGTCATAAATGCTATCATTCCTCTGCCTTGAATGTACAAGATAATGTTGGTATGCACTGCTATAGGAATGTTGTGATTTCCATTCTTCACAATTACAGTAATAAGACTTGATATTATTACTTTCAAACTTTCCTTCTATCTTGTATATACTGAAAATGACGATATGTGGTTTTTGATAGAAGAGCCATTCATGTAACTTGCACTATGTCCCCTATATTCTTCTTCAGCCACAACATCCATGCGTTTGAACTGATTTATGTATTAGGTGAACCAAGAAGCACATACCTTTGAAATGCATCCTCTGTTGTAGGTTCTTGTGTGGCAGCAACAAGACTTATTTTCTTACTGCTGGTTCTTGTGTGGTAGCAACAATAATTTTTTTTTTTTCTTACTGTTGGTTCTTGTGTAACAACAATAAGGTATCTCTTTTTTTTTTTTTTTTTGTATGCCTGGTCAGTTGGGTTGGTGAGATGTTGGGTTGGAATTTGAAGTGGATGAAGTGTTAGAACTGAGTGGGAAATGATGGGAATGGATGGACATAAAAGGCTATTTAGAAAATGGAAATGGCTAATGCTTAGTGGTTCTTCATGACATTTCCCCAAATCTTTAATAAATAAAAAACTCATGCTATTTTACCTCAAGTGTTACCTCCATGGAAGCCTTGGTTGACATGAATGGACTGGTGTATGCTGGAGCTATGTAGGATGATCTGATGCTGAGACATATGTATATGAGAGCTGAAACTAGATGAGACTGAATTTGATCCATGATGTTGTGCTGGTTGCATGTAAGACTAACTGCTGAGACAACTGATGAGTAGAAATTCTACCATAGAAGCAGAAAGTCGTTTCTCTTATTCTGAAAATCAACTGCTGAACTGAAAATGGAAAGGAATTGCAAAACTACTAAACAAATGATGCTCCAAATCATTGTTGAAACCATTAGATCACATAATCTTCAGCTGCTACAAACCCGAGGTACAATTCTTACCATGCGAATGAATGTGTTGAAGTTGAGCATGGAAAGAAATCATTGGATTATCGGCCATTAATGTATGCCATTAACCAATGTGAAGAAACTCACCTTTGATGACAATGAGCTCTAAAGTACCTTAGTGCATCTTGACAGGTACGAATGGATGTGCTGGAGTTGAGTCACCTGCAAGATCTGTCAATCAAGAGGCATTGATGAATCCCCATGATTAACAACAAGGAAATCTGCCATTGATTCATGCAGATACCAGGGCACTATAAAAACTCTAATCTTGATCCCAGATGATGTGTCGGAGTCGGTGGGACAAGACCATTGGAAGTTGGACCTTAATGCATTCCACATCATCCAATACGAGTACAAAATAAATTATTGTGAAGACTCATAGTGAAAAATAGGACCAACATGAAACTCAGAAGCGGAAAGTATATGTGAAGTCATGATGTAGTAGTGATAGGAAATAAAATGGTTATGGTGACTACATAAGCAGTGGAAAATGGGACTTCGACATGAATGGATTTTTGGGGTTTTGAAATGAGGAGGGTGAATGAATCTACCATAGGGAAATTGGCTTCTTGAGGGGTTTCTTTTAGCAAAGCAAAATCCATTTTATACCTGCGGCAGAGCAATGTCCATCTAGACTCACCAACGGTATTTTGATCATAGCTTCTTCGTTCCTTGTCCAATTTGAGTGATTCAAAAGCCAAATGAAAGTAAATTCATAGGTCTATTTCCATTAGAAACAGGTTTTTAAAATTCTATGCAATGATCTTCCAAATCACTCATTAACAGCCTGCATGACAAGGTGTCTTTTCGAATTCTAGACTAGACCAACAGTCACGGTTTTAGGCTTAAAGTTTTTGTTTGATAATGGATTGATGTGATTCCAATTGGAGATGGAAGTAGATTCATGTAGGTATCTCCATTAGAAATAGGTTTTGAATCCAACAAGAATTGATGGGTCAAATAAGCCAATGAACAGTCTAGAAAATAGAGTTTTAGGAATGCAGATTTGTGATAGGCAGTCAGTATTTTGGTCATAAAATTTACATACGATATCGGAATGGAGTGATTCAAATTACGTTGTAAACTAGATTCATAGGGAAATATACCAATGAAACAGGTTTGCAAAATATATCCAATAAGGCATCCAAAAATTGACTGTCCCAGCTCTGTTCCTAAGCTGCCAACTTGACATCCTCTTAGTATTTTGGCCATAAAATTTTCGTTTGACACCCAATTGTAAAAATTCAAATTGTTTTGGAAACTAGATCCAAAGGGATACTTGATATGTAAACAGGTTTTAAAAATAAGTTCATTTGGTCTCCCAAAAATGGACTGTCCCGACTATGTTTCAGTAAAAAATTTAATCCAAAAATGTCACCGAAAATTTTATAAATGGAATTTGACCCCAAAAAGTGATTGGAATAGATGTGAATGTTTTTAATAATGTAAATTTAAATATAACACACATCCATACCAAAAATTTCAAGCATTGAGCACCTAGATTGATTTACACGGTTTGTTGCATCCGTACCTGCAACTCTTAAAAAAAAATGACATAATGTTGAAATAAAGCATGTGCATTTTTATGGAAAATAAAAACTAAAGACATACCATGATGTGCAACACACACGTATCTCAAACTCATAAATTTTTACTTGTATCACAGTCACAGCTAGGTGTTGCATCTCCCTGTCACAGCCAATGTTGCAGCTCATTGTTGTAGCTGAGAGTAATCATTCACAGCTGGGTGTTGTAGCTAACAAATTCATGTCAAATTTCAAGCTTGAAGGGTTCCATAATCATGGGCTCATTTTCCTATGGATTCTTCATTCTTTTTCCCTAATTACTGTAACTTTGTTTTCATGATATTTTTATTTTTATTTGTAACAAATAGAGACAAATTGAAATTGAGAAATTGATGACAAAAATGACTTAGGCATTTTGTTCAAATAGTCAACAATTCCAAAGCATTTATGAAAACATCGCATACCCATTCCTTATATTTCTACTTTCTGATCTTCGAGATCGCAACAAGGCGCAGGAAGAGAACATACTTATTCAAAAATAAAAATAAAAAGCCAAACAAAAGCATGGTTTTATTATGATATTCTATCCTACTCTATTCTACTTGGAAATATAAAAATTGTTTAAGTGTATGCATATTTCCAATGGAGCCATTTTCGAAAAAGTGACTCAAGGATGCTCATACTCCTAATAGAAAAATATAACTTTATGAATTCTAGGATATGAGAGATCAACTTCCCTTCAAATGATGGTGCCAAGAATTGGTGAAGTATGAAATGATGCTGAAGACCGATGATAGATTGAAACCAAGCTTCAATATAGTCTTTGTTCCCTTGATTGCTCATGGATGTTACACCATGAAGATCCTTATTAAACTGATCTTCCTCAATGCATAAGATTTCCGGATCTAATGATGTGAATGATGCTTTTGGTTCCAAAGGTTGTTCTCCATCAAATATTACGTGTGTATTGTTGATCTTGTCTACTTGCTTATGAGGACTAGAAGAAAGTCCATCTGCAAAACTTGGATCTAAAACATGTTCAGGCCTCGTATGGATTTGCTGCAACAACGCACAGCCTTTTTGCAATGGTGTAGATGAGGTAGAACAAGAGGGAAGTGTAGGAACATTTTGTAGTTCAGCACTGTAAGCATACTGTATTGCTTTATTATGGTTAGGATGGATGGTGGATTGGACAGAAAATTGTGTTGGATACCAAGGAGTTTGATGAGAAGATAGATGTGGCTGATGTAGATGATTGAGTTGTGAGGTTGATATTGAAGGACCAATTTGTGTTGCAGCATGAGGGAGAGTGGCCATATGATCATAAGATGGGCCATTCCAACCTTGTGGGTAAGGTAGGTAAGAGTTAAATTGAGGCTGCAACAGCTGCCATGGTGGAAGAGTATTCAATGATTGAGTATGAGTAAGGAAATGGAAAGATAGAATTTTGAACCATAGATGTAGGCCATGGTTGACATGATTGTTGCAAGGAGTTGGCTTCAACTCCCAGATCTCTATAATATGTTTCTTTCATCTTTGGTAAAGAGGGACAATGATCTGTGGAATGATTCAAGTCACATATACCACAACTTTCAAGATTATCCAAAGGGAAATCCCTTGCTTCTCTTATTTCCTCCTGCTTTTTCTTATCCTGCAAGACAACTGATTGTGAATAAGCTTTAGAAATTTTAAATAAATTGCTGATTTCAGCTTGTAAAACTCTTATTTTTGTAGCAGATTTCAAAAATAAAGATAAAAGTTCCTTAGAATTCTTACCAATATTGAAGTTTCCTCTTGAATACCTTCTACATAACTCACAAATATCATCATATGCTAACTGAAATATATTACCTGTTCCGATCAAATTCAATATTTCTAAACATTCAGCTTGGATTCCCTTGAGTAGAAGTGTTTTTAAGATTTCCTTCCCCAGTTTCCTCTGTTTGGATCTTTGGAGGTTATATTGAAATCGTTCTATGTATTCCTCCAGATTCTCTTCTTCTCCTTGTGTCATTTCGAAGATGTCTTCATTGACCCTGCAATAATCTTGGTACCTTTTCAAGAACACATGTTTCATGTCTTCCCAAGTTTGTATACAATTCCCACCGAGGCTCATGAACCATCGAAGGGATGTTCCTTTTAGAGTAAGGGGAAATACATTCAACTTTTGATCATTAGCACAATAACCATATCCTATACAAAGTACTTCAAATTGAAATAAAAATACATCAGGGTCTTCGTTTTCCAAATCGTGAAAATTTGGTAGAACATGTGGGGGAATTCTTTTTGTTGGTGCCACTCCGCTCGAATCTCTGATGGGAAATTCAAAGGTGTTGATGTATATGTAACTTCGGAATGTATTTCATCTGTATATTTTATATATATTTATTCTACCCTTATAAGAGATGTGTCATTCCTCTATAAGGAAGTGTCGTCATGTGGATTGACAAGTGTCGCAAGTGTGTGTACTTTCCGATGGGTTATTAGACCACCATTTGGGGTCAGCCCGGAATTATATATAATATAATGTGGATGTATCTAAGTAGACAAGTCGGCCCCAGTAGGTCACTGGGCAAAAAGGTAAGTATAAATAGAGATAGGAGATCTCTATTTTATTCACTCGGAAAAGTAACTCACTCTCTCTCTGGAAAGTGGCGCACTTGTGAGGAGGAGGAGGATCATCTGCTAGGAGACTATCTCAGTGTTATTTGGTTGTATTTTGGTTGAGCCATTGCTCTCTCTATCTCTGAGGAAGTTGTGGGGTTTTTCACCTTAGGGTTTTCCCCACGGAAACTCTGTGTCTCTTGTCTCTATGCTTTTGATTCTTGTGATGCTTGTGATGCTTGTCATATTATGATTTTCATGCATTGATATACTGTAGATGTTATTCTCTCAGCAAAGATCCTAGAGTATAATGAATTAATGCTCAAAATTTAACATGGTATCAGAGCTAAACTGAGAAGAAGACATTTTGCAGTGAAGGAAGCTTGTGTTCCTTGTTTATTGGGTTTCTCTCCACAGATTTTTGAAATTCAGTATAGTAGATTGGATCTACTCATCAAGGCGCATCTATCTGTCCAATCAAAATTCAGTTCCGAGCATTTTCAGATTTGGCCCTAAACATTAGGGTTTCCACAAAAATAGGAATTTCTGGAAACTGAAGGCACAGATGGAAGCTCCTTGCAAAAATCGAAGGTTAGAGCTTTGGATCGAGATTTTTGGCTGGGTAGATCTCCGGGAAACTCGAACCCTAATTCAGGGCTCTCCCTAGTGAACCCGGGAGGACAAAAAGGCAATTTTGAAGGGCAAGACTTTGTTGATCTCAAATTCTGAATGTACTAGGCTGATCAACTCTCCAAGGCGCATCTTTCTATCCTTTTGGAATTTTGAAATTCACATTTTGAATTTTTAGGGTTTCTCTAACAAACCCTAATCCGGGACCAGATCCAGTTTTCAGCACTTCAAGTGGTAAGTCCTAAATCTTTTCTATTTCCATTTGAAGTACTCTTAAAGATGTCTCTCCACACTAAGCTTGAGGATAAGCTTGAAGGGGTTGATAACTTCCGAGCCTGGAAGTATAGGATTGGGTTAATCCTGGAAGAGAATGAGTTGGACTCATATGTGAAAGAAGACATCCCTATCCCAGAGGATGAAGAAGCCAAGGCATTACACAAGAAGAACTTGGTCAAGGCAAAGAGAATCATTGCTGATTCTATCAAAGACCATCTCATACCCCATGTGTCTTCTCTTAAGACACCCAAGGAGATGTTTGAATCTTTGACCAAGCTATTTGAAGGAAAGAACATAAATCAGAAGATGACCCTGCGGAACCAATTGAAAGTAGTGAAGTTTCAGAATGGAGAAACCATTCAATCTTACTTTTCAAGGGTCTCCCAGATCAAGGAACAATTAGAAGCAGTAGATGAAATGGTGGAGAATGGTGAAGTGGTGATGACTACTCTAAATGGCCTACCCAGGTCATGGGATTCCTTTATTCAAGGAATTTGTGCAAGGAAGAAGTTGATCTCCTTCAGTAGACTTCGGGAAGAATGCTCTCAAGAAGAAGCTAGACTTATAGCTCGTGAAGAAAAGATGGGAGGTGAAGATCAAGCTCTTGCAGCCCACACCAGGAAAGAAAAGTTCAAGAAAGAGCCATCTCACTCCAAGAGATCTTCACATCAATTCAAAGAAAGAAGAGTATGCTTCACGTGTAATGAGAAAGGACATATTGCCATAAATTGTCCCAAGAACAAGAAGGACAACAACATCTCAAATAAGAAGAAGAAGGGTGGCAAAAGAAGGTTTCATGCTCATGCTGCCGAAGATGATGAACCTCCAAAGAAGAAGGCTAGGGCAGAAAGTGATAGTAATGATGACTCATCAAGTGAAGAAGAGTATGTTCTGATCTCTGCTCTCACAGGTACCATCTCCCATGGTTGTAATGATTGGTTGATTGATAGTGGGGCTTCCAAACACATGACTGGGTTCAAAGAATCTTTTGTGAACCTATCTGAACATGAATCACCCCATAAGGTGAAACTTGGGGATAATTATCAATACCCAATCAAAGGAAGTGTTGAAACCTCCTACAACCTAGATTCTGGAAAATATCTGAAGATGAAGGAAGTACTTTATGTACCTGGGCTCAAGAAGAACTTACTCTCCATCTCTGCATTGGATGCAAAAGGTATGAGGGTTGCATTTGTGGATGGACAAGTCCTAATGTGGCCAAAGGAAAAGACCATAGATGATGCAGTAGTGATTGGAGAGCAAGAGGGAGGCTTGTATAAATTGAAGGGACAACCTGAACATGCCATGGTACATGAATCCATGGAGCCAAGTGAACTTTGGCATAGAAGACTTGCTCATATGCACTATAGGGCACTTCCAATTGCAAGCAAGGCAGTAGAGGGTCTTCCTGAAATCAAGACCAAACATGAAGGTGTTTGCAAAGGATGTGCAAAAGGTAAGAACATTAAGAAGGCTTTCCCAAGCAGTGAAAGCAAGGCAAAAGACATCCTGGAAATCATCCACTCAGATGTATGTGGCCCTATGTCATCCAGCTCCCTGAGTTGGTATGTTTACTATGTATCATTTATCGATGACTTCTCCAGGAAGACTTGGGTATACTTCTTGAAGGGAAAAGATGAGGTGCTTGATAAATTCAAGGAATTCAAAACCTTGATGGAGATTCAAACTGACAAGAAAATCAAGACATTCAGATCTGACAATGGTGGAGAATTCACCTCAAATGACTTCAAGAAGATTTGCAGTGATTCAGGGATTAAGAGGGAGTTGACTGCTCCTTATAATCCTCAACAGAATGGAGTTGCAGAAAGGAAAAACAGAACTATCATGGAAGCAGCAAGGGCAATGCTGCATGACCAGGATCTACCTATGCATCTATGGGCAGAAGCAGTTAGAACAGTTGTATATGTGTAGAACAAAACTCCCCACAAGATATTGGACAACAAGACACCAGAAGAGGTCTTTTCTGGGTTCAAGAATATTGATGTCAGCAAAGATGAATATAAGGACAGGTAATCCAGGAAGCAAAGATCAAAAGGGAGCACACTCCAGCAACTCCTGCAAGGATGCAGATCTTCAGAGGGAGTTGACCATCTTCCTACATTCCACAACAGAAAGGTGTAGAAGAAGCTACTTCAGCAACTCCTACCAGGAAGCAAAGACTCAGAGGGAGTCCACCCAAACAAACAAACAAAGATAAGTATTTCAATTATCATTTCTTGCCTATTTTGTTTGTTTAATAATATTATGCTTATGTTCATAGACTTAGGAGATGTATTGTGCATATTTGAATGATTGCATTAATGAACAGTATACTACTAATATGCATGTGATGGGTAAGTGGCTTATGGCACTGTACAACATTCCAGTGCTACTTATCTAGAATGAAACCTCTTTGCTGACATGTTGGGAGTAGTGCAAACTCTTAACAATGTTCTGGTAGAGACTGGAAGGCATCTAGAAATTTTTGGAACATGGATAAATGTTGTATTGAAGCATTAGCTAAGATAACTGCATGACTGCATGACATATTTCTTTATGTGTAAAGAATTTGTTCTGAAAATAATGAGATGTTTCTAATCATGCAATTTAACTTGTTTTGTAGGAAAGACCGTATATCTTCACCTACAAAAGGACTACAACATTTGTTCCAGCAAGAAAGATATCTATTGAAGATATTGAAGTTCCCAGGATCTGGGATGAAGAAATGGAATGCCATGATCCGTAGATCATGAAGAAGATGTTTGGGATGCAGTCCCAAGACCTGACAGGGAGTGATATGTATGCAGATTGAAGAAAGCCTTGTATGGCTTGAAGCAAGCTCCCAGAACCTGGTATGGTAGGATGGACAGTTTCCTATCTAGCTTGGAATTTACCAAGAGTAAAGCAGATTCCAATCTTTACTACAAGGTTGAGGAAGGGAATCCAGTGATTCTACTCCTGTATGTGGATGACCTATTTGTGACAGGAGATGACCGACTGATTGCAGATACTAAGAGGAAGCTTGCAGCTGAATTCGATATGAAAGATTTGGGAATGATGCACTATTTCCTAGGTATGGAGGTGTGGCAGAATGCAGGTGGGATCTTCCTTGGTCAAGGGAAGTACACCGTAGATATCCTGAAGAGATTTGGGATGATGGATTGCAAGGCCATGGCCACACCTATGGCATCGAATCTGAAGCTTCTATGTGATGCTTCATCTGAGCCAGTTGATGTCTCTATGTATCGTCATATGATTGGGTCCTTGATGTACCTGACGAACACGAGAGCAGACATTTGCTTTGTTGTGAACACATTGAGCCAGTTCCTGACGGATCCGAGGAGTGTTCACCTGATTGCTGTAAAGCATGTTCTGAGGTACCTGAAGGGTACAGTGGATTATGGGCTCAGGTATGAGGTGAATCAAAAGTTTAACCTGCAGGGTTATGTTGATTCAGATTGGGTTGGCAGTGCTGTAGATAGGAAGAGCACATCTGGATGTTGCTTCAATATGGGATCAGGTGTGATCTCTTGGTTTAGCAGGAGCAGTCCTGCGTAGCACTGAGTACAGCAGAGGCTGAGTATGTTGCAGCCTGTTCAGCTAGTTGTGAGGCAGTATGGCTACGGAAGCTACTGTCTGAGTTATTTGATCTCTCGCTGGATGCTACTGGTATCTTCTGTGATAACCAAAGTTGTGTGAAGCTATCCGAGAACCCAGTGTTTCATGACAGGTCGAAACACATAGAGATCAAATATCACTATATCAAGGATATGGTGCAGAGAGGAGCTCTGAAGCTCCTGTATGTTGCAACGGACGAGCAGATTGCAGATGTGCTGACGAAGCCACTAGCCAGGGTGAAGTTTGAGTACTTCAGAGAGAGGCTTGGCGTTCTTCAGATCGAGGACACTTCGAGGAAGAAGTGATGGACACATTTGCTGAAGCCATTCCAAGCATGTTGGAAGGGGGATCCTTTACATGGCTGTGGATGTAAGCGATGAATGATGAACATCAGGAGGATGTTCTGGTTTCTGCTTGGATATGATCAGTTGGATCATTATATGTATTTTGTGTATGCATCATGTTGGATGCTGGATATGATCAGTTGGATCATTATATGTATGTATGAATGCATCATGTTGGATGCTGGATATGATCGGTTGGATCATGTGTATGTATTTTGTATATGCATCATGTTGGATGCTGGATATGATCGGTTGGATCATGTGTATGTATTTTGTATATGCATCATGTTGGATGCTGGATATGATCGGATGGATCATGTATCTTTGTATGATCAGGTAGATCATGTATGCTAATGGATACATTGTGTGGATCATGTATCTTTGTATGATCAGGTAGATCATGTATGCTGATGGATACATTGTGTGGATCATGTATCTTTGTATGATCAGGTAGATCATGTATGCTGATGGATACATTGTGTGGATCTTGTATCTTTGTATGATCAGGTGGATCATGTATGTTGATGGATACATTGTGTGGATCATGTATCTATGTATGTATCAGGTGGATACTTGGATGATCGTGGATGACGAGCTTCTCCAGATGACATGCAGCAGGATGTTGCAGTGATGATGATCAGGATGATCATGTGTACATCAGGATGATGTTTGATGAGTATTAGATGATACTTTGTGGCCGTGGATCAGTTTGTGCAAGAAAGCATGTAATTTGTGCCCTGGGAGATTTGCAGATGGTCTTTCGAGGTTTTGCCTATGGCATGTAATTCGGTGCCCTGGGACATCTGGCAAATGCTCTTGCGAGGTTTTGCTTGGGAGGACATGTAATTTGTGCCTTGGGAGATTTCAGGTCGGAGTTGTGTACCTGTAACATCCTGAGATGCTCTTGCGAGGTTTTGTCCTATGGCATGTAATTTTCTCCTGGGAGATCTGGATAGGATGAAAAAGGCCTCAGATGCTTCAGCCAGGTTTTTCCATGACCACATGTAATTTTCTCCTGGGAGATCTGGACAGGATGAAAAAGGCCTCAGATGCTTCAGCCAGGTTTTGTGGTGAGATCACATGTAATGTGCTCCTGGGAGATCCGACAGGTAGAGCCGCGTGCTCGTAATAGCCTGGGATGCTTCAGCCAGGTTTTGTGATGGGTCACATGTAATGTGCTCCTGGGAGATCCTACAGGTAGAGCTGTGTGCTCGTAATAGCCTGGGATGCTGCAACCAGGTTTTGTGACGCACGTAATGAGTCATGAGGATTCCACAGTATGGCCAGTGATGATGAACACCTGCAGATGGCGGGCCTACATCCAGTATGAAAAAGGACTGGCTCTGTAGAACTTCCTATGACGAGTAGAGTTAGAGATTGGTTGAGATAGCAGCAGCAGTGACGATGATGATGACGATGCATCGATGACGATGATCCAGAGAAGAAGACTTGTCTAGCAGATTTGTGTCGAGAAATACCTTCCTAGTTAAGAGGGAGTGTTGATGTATATGTAACTTCGGAATGTATTTCATCTGTATATTTTATATATATATTTATTGTACCCTTATAAGAGATGTGTCATTCCTCTATAAGGAAGTGTCATCATGTGGATTGACAAGTGTCGCAAGTGTGTGTACTTGCCGATGGGTTATTAGACCACCATTTGGGGTCGGCCCGGAATTATATATAATATAATGTGGATGTATCTATGTAGACAAGTCGGCCCCAGTAGGTCACTGGGAAAAAAGGTAAGTATAAATAGAGATAGGAGATCTCTATTTTATTCACTCAAAAAAGTAACTCACTCTCTCTCTGGAAAGTGGCGCACTTGTGAGGAGGAGGAGGATCATCTGCTAGGAGACTATCTCAGTGTTATTTGGTTGTATTTTGGTTGAGCCATTGCTCTCTCTATCTCTGAGGAAGTTGTGGGGTTTTTCACCTTAGGGTTTTCCCCATGGAAACTCTGTGTCTCTTGTCTCTATGCTTTTGATTCTTGTGATGCTTGTGATGCTTGTCATATTATGATTGTCATGCATTGATATACTATAGATGTTATTCTCTCAACAAAGATCCTAGAGTATAATGAATTAATGCTCAAAATTTAACAAAAGGTAACAACTTCTCCATCTTTTTCACCTTCCATCTCTTCATTAGATTCTTTGTGTGCTATCTTGAGGCTCCTCCTTCGAATGTTCATGTCAACTTGTTAGTAGAATGGGTGGTGCTCACAACACCACTAAGGGGAATGATAAGATTTATGAATCAAAGATTGAAAATGAAATAAAACTGAATGTAAAGACAGAAAATTAACACTCAAAATAAATTCAATAAACTGAAATGTAATCATGCAACCTACATGCCCTATTTTAACAATGCATCTGCAAAACAATGTCAGATATACTATTGCACAATTGATAACTTCCCCGGCAACAACACCAAAATGTCGTGCCCACTATATGTCAGTTAATTAAAACTTAACATGTAGAGTGCTAAACATAAATTATCAACCCAACGAAGTCTTTTATTTCAAAGTTATCGTGCAAGATATATGCAAGCACAATTTCTACCTGCCATTGTTGATCTATTGATATGCAATCGAAACTATTTGTAAACTAAGTCACAACTTCTTGAAAGTAAATCAAACCTCAAACCTATTCATAAATCAAACTGTAAATCAAACACACTTCAAACAAGATCTATTCCTATGAAACAAGATCTGATTGCATAAATCTAAAATAAGTCTTGTGTTGTCCAATGATCTAACAAATGAATTATCAACACAACGATTATAACAGATCTAATGATTGAAAGCATAAAACTATGATAAGCTTAATGAATGAAAGCATAAACGGAATAATAAGCAGATCTAAATAATAACACACTTACAATTAACATTACCAGCATCTGCTCAGGGAAGAGAGCCCTTCCTCCACTGAGCAGATCTGGATCTCCACAATAAAAGTGTAGAACTCCAGAATTAAGAAACTGCCAGCATATATTATCATAATGGAAGAATTACAATAGATCTGGATCAAATTCTACATCATAACATTGGGTTCTCTCCCATCTTACATCTCCTATCATCCATCTCCTATCCTACCTAATCTATCATGCTTAATCCATAATCTCGCCCCTTTCTCAATGAGATTGATTACTTATTTATACATAAAATTATCTCATGGAAATGGAGAACTGAGCCTCCAACTTGTGATCTGCAACAGCTGGAACACGGCCGTAACTGTTGGCAACTTTGGAACCGGTTGCAACACCAAATATGGAAAATACCCTCTCTAAGAACCACCTGCGTATCGCAAATCGTAGCTTTGTTTGGTGATTTCCTCGTGATTCGGGTAAATGAGGATGTTACGCACAAAACCCATGTCTTGTATTTTTAAGATTCATTTGCATCTGCCCGCAAATCGAGACGCGAATCAGGGTATTCTTATGTGACATGCGTTTTTGGTTAAAGTTGTAACAGCTAGCTATGAGCGTCCTGTACATGACAACTCACTCTAGAAACTATCATTAGTAAAATTATGCATAATAGTCTTTTAACTCATCAAAGATAAAGGAAAATAATCACTATTAACCACTTAAAACATCAATGGAAGTAGCAGGCTGTTCAACGTGCAGCTACAACAAATGGATAAAAATGGAATGATAAATGAGAAATAATGGTAAGAAAATGGATGAAAGGTATGTCGATAAATGATGGAAAAATGGACAATTCCAGGGCCCAACACTCCATTTTTAACAAACACCATCTACATATTGTTTAATTTTTTAGGTCACTTTACAATATGGATTTTTTTCCCCAAAAAATAATGCGTGGTGGAATGATGATTGCTTGGCACATTACCTATAGGTAAAACAAACCATCATAAAAGTTGTAAAACTAATGAAAATAATGAATTTTCAACTATGTGAATGGTTATCAAAGGTGAATACTTTACAATAGTTGGGAAAAAATGAACATGTATCTATTTTAGTATTATATATTAAGTTTTTTACTACTCTGCTTCACCAAATTAATAGTTGATATAAACATCAAGCTATGGACACTTGCCAAAAAACATAAGTCACAAGTTCACTACATCCTACCTCATTGTGAACATGTGGAATTGATGGGCACTATTAAAAAAAATAAGACCAAGATGACCTTCTTTAATCAGTGATTCAAAGGATGTGTTGTTACTTCTAGGTTATTTATTCCTACTTAAATTTCATCTTTTACATTTTCATTCAACTTCTCTTATTCAGTTTTGAAATTTCTAACTAAATCCCCTCATGTGCTAAGGTTGAAAATTAGATCAATGGCACATAAAGATACAAAGAACATTGGTGTCATGGAGACCACTAAATAACAATCAAATAAATGACCTCTTCTCATTTAAAAATATTGTATTTAGTACTTTTTCATATTTTCCATTTCATTAACATTATATTAAGTGTTTCAATGAGAAAATGGAAAATGGCTACATGTTTTCTTATAAGCCTATATGATCAAATATTCTTGAAGAAGGGTGTAACTGGCACATTCCTAGCCATAAGTGCCCGGTCAACGATTTTGAAAATTTGACACCAATGTGCAAAAATTGCACACCCCCTTACTAGGCAAAACCCTAGTTTCCAAAATGGACCTACAAGATGACACCTGGGCCACGGGATTGGAGGAGAGGGGCACCCCTAGCACTATCCTGATGTCCTGAATCCAACGGATTCATCGGTTTGTCGATCCAAGCCACGATCGTGGTTCTATGGCTCGTTCTGTCTCGCATCCAAAAGGCCTTCAAGGACACCTGCTGGATACCTACCGGGGGCATAGAATTCCAACCGTGCAACAAAACTGGGTTCCGAGGAGTCTTGCAAGTGTCTATAGGAAGGTTCTAGTTGGGAATGCTAGCCATAAGTGCCCGGTCGACCATTTTTCAAATTTGACCCCAATGTGCAAAAATTGCACACCCCCTTACTGAGCAAAACCCTAGTTTCCAAAATTGACCTACAAGATGACACTTGGGCCATGGTACCAGAGGAGATAGGAACCCCTAGCACTATCCCGATGTTCTGAATCCAACGGAATAGATGGTTTTTCAATCTGAGCCATGGTCATTGTTCTATGGCTTGTTTCATCTCGCATTCAAAAGGCCTTCATGGACACCTGCTCGATACCTACCGGGGGCATAGAATTCCAACCGTGCAACAAAAATTTCCAAAATGGACCTACAAGATGACACCTGGGCCATGGGACCAGAGGATAGGGGAACCCCTAGCACTATCCCGACGTCCTGAATCCAATGTAGTTGACGGTTTCTCGATCCAATCCACGGTCATCATTCTATGGCTCCTTCCGTTTCGCATCCAAAAGGCCTTCAGGGACACCTGCTGGATACCTATCGGAGGCATAGAATTCCAACTGTGCAACAAAACCCGGTTCTAAGGAGTCTTGCAAGTGTGTCTAGGAAGGTTCCAGCTGGGAACGTTATCCATAAGTGCAAGGTCGACGGTTTTGAAAATTTGACCCCAATGTGCAAAAATTGCACACCCCCTTGCTGAGCAAAATCCTAGTTTCCAAAATGGACCTACAAGATGACACCTGGGCTATGGGACCAAAGGAAAGGTGCACCCCTAGCACTATCCCGGCATCCTGAATCCAATGGAGTTGATGGTTTTCTGATCCGAGCCATGATCGTCATTCTGTGGCTTGTTCCGTGGCCTCGGGGAAAATCCTCAAATTGTCCATGGATGGACTCGGGGTACCTGACTAGAATGCCCATAGCACCCAAACCATGGCTTTGTTCGCAAATCCGTCAATTCTAGTGGGCCCGAGGTGCCTGGTCTCAGTTAGGGCACCCCCCCCACCATGCTTGCAAAACCCAGAAACGGTTCCAAACAGCCATCTCTGAAGCTAGGGTTTTTCTTAGTGAGGGCCATTCCCAATTCGCTCAAGGGGGACATTTCTCATCCGGAGGCCCCCAGGCGTGTGTGGCCACCGTGGATAGGTCCAAAATGGACATGGGGACCTGTGGGACCCAACATAATCCAAGTTCGCTTGTCGATTTGGGTTTCATGGCCCCGGAGCAAATCCTCAAAGTATCCCATAGCACCCAAACCAAGGCTCTTGTCGTGAATCCATCAATTTCGATGGATCCGGGATGCCAGGATTCCGCTAGGGAACCCCCCACACCATGCCTTGAATACTCAAAAACGGTGCCAATGAGCCATCTCCGGAGTTAGGGTTTTGCTCAGGAAGGGCCATTCCAAATTTGCTCAAGGCAGCCATAACTCATATGGAGGCCCCCGTGCATGCGTGGCCACTGTGGACAAGTCCACAATGGCCATGTGCACCTTTTGGAGCTGACAAAATCCAAGCCTACTCGCCGGTTTGGGTTCCGTGGCCCCAGAGGAAATCCTGAAAGTGTCCCTAAATGGCCCTGGGGGTTCCCGACTAGAATGCCCGTAGCACCCAAACTTTGGCTCCGTTCGTCAATCCATCGATTCTGGTGGGTCCCAGATGCTGGGTTTCAGCTAGGCCCTCCCCCACAACATGCCTCGAAGACTCGAAAACGGTGCTAATGAGCCATCTCTAGATCTAAGGTTTTTCTTAGTGAGGGCCATTCCAAATTCGCTCAAGGGGGCCATTTCTCATTTGGAGGCCCCCGGGCATGCATGGACACCGTGGACAGATCCACAATGGCACCGTGGACCTGTGGGAGCCAATAGAATCCAAGTCCGCTCACCGATTTGGGTTCCATGGTGCCAGAGCAAATCGTCAAAGTGTCCCTAGGGTGCCGAACTAGAATGCCCATAGCACCCAAAACATGTCTCCGTTCGTGAATCCGTCGAGTTTGGTTGGTCCGGGGCACTGTATTTCAGCTAAGGGACCCCCCACAGCATGCCTGGAAGACCTGAAAATGGTGCCAATGATCCATCTCTGGAGCTATGGTTTGGCTCAGTGAGGGCCATTCCAAATTCGCTCAAGGGGTACATTTCTCATCCAGAGGCACCCGTGAATCCGTGGCCACCATGGACAAGTCCACAATATCCATGTGGACCTGTGGGAGCCCACGAAACCTAATTCCGTTCTCCGGTTTGGGTTCTATGCCCACGGAGCAAATCCTCAAAGTGTCCCCGAAAGACCCTGGGGTGTTGGACCAAGTTGCCCACAACACCCAAATCGTGGCTCGGATCGTGAATTTGTCAATTCCAGTGGATCCAGGACACTGGGTTTCAACTAGGGGTCTCCCAACAGCGTGCCTCCAACCCCCATAAGCGGTGCTATTGTGCCATCTTTGGAGCTAGGGTTTTGTTCAGTGAAGGAGCTAGGGCTCACTAAGCAAAACCCTAGCTCCGTAGATGGCTAAAATATTTTTTAACACATTCCCTCTAAATAACATGTTCAAATGGATAAAAAGGATATTAGAGTTTGTTTTGAATTGAAGAATGAAATAATAAGGTTGTGCTTCAAAACAAGATAAGAGAATTATAATTTATGGTTTCAGAAGTCTTTATGTTTTGACAAGTTTGATGGTAGTTCAAGTGCTAAAGTGCATAGTGAGAAGTATCCAAACTTCGTTAAAAATTTTACCTAAAAATTTTAATTAATTGAAATATATATCTCTTTGGTTTTCAACATGCATTGATTATTAAATAATAATAATAATAATGAATTACACTTAATTTATGTTTATCAAAAGTTAGGTAATATGTTGAAGTACAAAAGAAACAATGAAAATTGGAAATATTGTTTTGGTATTAAAAACAATTATAATGTTATTTTTTATTTTATTTTTAAAGTAAAATTCTCTTCCACACACTTGTTATCACAATGATTTTATATTGATCTAAGATTTCGTGTTGTATTGTGTAAACTTTGAACGAAAAATTAAAAAAATCAAGTCCATTTCATATGAAATAACCTTAAAATTAAAAACAATACATATTATCCACTCCACTATTAGTGGAGACACATGATAAGACAAGGTGTTTAATCTCCGTGCACAATACCATTTGTGGGAAGTGATTCAATGAATGATGAAAAACATTTTATAACCATAAGCAACTTGGTAACTATGATTATTAAAGATGGGCTTGGTATTATTTATTGTAGAAGTTCACTTATATTTATGTTATAAGATTTATTAAACTTGAAACACCTATAAACATTACAAGCCATGAAACAATATCATTGAAATTCTAAATATTTTTTTTAATTAATCATTTAATTTACCATAAATTTTCACAATTGTCATAATGATTATAATCTATATGCTAAGTAAAAATAGTTTCTTTTAAATCTAGATCTAAGATAAGTTTTGGTAGAATGATTAAACCTCGTAACAAGTTTGATACATACAGATACATTAACTAAAGATGATATGGAACTTTGGTACATTGACTAAAGATTGTCCCTAATTGCAGAAAAAAAGTGCATGCAAAAATAATTTGCAAGAAGCCTTGATTCCTGAAGATGGCATCTAGTACCAGAGGTGCTTTAAATCTTGAATTTGAGTATCGTTGCGGGTAGGATTAGTGGTAGGTGGATTATATTGTTGGGAAAAGTGTTGAAGTTGTATTATCATGACAGTGATATCGTCAGTGGATTTTCTTTCTATTGCTAGCTCTACAAGCTTTTCGGTAGCAGCAAGAGGACTTCCACTTGATATTCCAACGCAGAAAGGCCTGGCAACATCAACAGACTCCTGATTAGTCACCACATCCCATAGCCCATCTATTGTCAAAATTAAGAACTCGTGATGAGATGTAATTTCAAGAATTGTGGTGTCTAGTTCAGGTGTTACACATTCTTTATAATCGGAATCACCAATCCTCCTAGAGACCGCGAGCTTTCCAATTCGTAGACATCCACCACATTTCAACACAAGTCCCCCCAACTTCTCTATGCGTTGTTGCTCGTCCTTGCTTCTAGATTTATGATCACATGTAAGTGCTTGGGCTTCACTTGCACCTTTGCTAATGACTGCTCAAGAATCTCCAGCGTTGGAAACCACAAATTTACCACCTACAATGAGAGAAGTCACACAAGTAGTGCCGCTGGAAACCCCCTGCTCCATAAACTCTTGATCTGTTCTCAAGTACCCGGCTCTCACTGCCTTCTCAAGATTCTTCTTGTCAAGAATATTAGTTTTATTAATAATATTGTCCTCTGTTTCTGCATCTTCCATTTCCCAAAGCAGAGCTCCCCTAATATTCTTTCCAATATTTTGAGCAGCAAAATCTGTAGCTGCGTGACCACCATGACCATCAAATACACCAAAAAACAATACATCTTCGGCG
Organism: Larix kaempferi; assembly: GCA_027924585.1. Taxonomy (NCBI): domain Eukaryota; kingdom Viridiplantae; phylum Streptophyta; class Pinopsida; order Pinales; family Pinaceae; genus Larix; species Larix kaempferi. The sequence continues at coordinate 467,189 of BSBM01000604.1, forward strand.
TGTGTGTCAAACTCCTATTCAGAACCAGAACCAGAATTAGAGTTAGAGGAATCATCAACAACATTGATAGTCATTGTCATGACCTTGTGTGTGTCCTCCATGGATTTTTTTTCCCTTTCTAGCCCTTTCTGCATGAAACTACATAATGAGAGCCTTCTACATTGGTTTCTTCATGGGGAGTCTCCGGGTGCTCGCTCTTGAGCTCGGTCTCGGGCTCGGACTCCACCTCCACTGTCGAGTCAGGGAATGTAATGCCATAGCCCATGCCTGAAGGGAAAAGGAACACCGCGCAGTAGATAGGATTTAACTGCGCAGTAGCTCAATATCTTCTTTTTCTTTAGATTGGGACTTCACACCTTCTAGCAGGAATCCCAAATTTCTCTTCACGGAACCCTTCCTTCACTAAGAATTAACTTCGCAGTATTAGTTGCGCGGCTACTAACTTTTACTACGTAGGGTTAACTTCGCAGTACAACTTTTAACTTTGTGGCGGTTAACTGCGCGGGATTAACTACGCGATTTCAACTTTTTGCTGCGTGGTGAACTTCACGTTGATGTGAAGTTATCTTTGCCACAATACTTCACTTCGCTAACTTCACCAACACTTCGCGGCATGCTTAACCAAACTTTATCATAAAATATATTTCTTTAACTAAAATCATCTAATGCGAAGTTACTCCTTGTTAAATTTAGAACATTCACTGTGGTGAACTATTTGGAAATCTTGATTCCTTTTACAAGGTAAACTGCGTAGCTTTTCAATTCATGGAAATGAGTTTCACTGCGATCTTTTACATTCATAGAGCTTGGGCTCAAAACTACATGGATCTTCAATTCTATATTTTCCTTCTTCACATCTCTTAATGAGTTTTAACTATGAGCTTCTATTTATAGAGTTTCCTATCAACCGACTTAGGATTGCTTCTCATGGAAGCTATATGATTGCATTAGACACTGTAATAAATTCTATCCAAAGGTTTTCTTGACTTGAAAACTATTAACGTGGTTAGATAACTGCAAACAAGATGTGCATCGGAATGGATGAGAACTTGCTACTAGACTGACATTGCGGACTGGGCGCTGACACAAAACAATTGACAGGGTCACTGACAAGGTCGATGCAGTAACTACGCAATCAACTCATTTAATTAGATATTTCCAATACTCCCCCTTAATTATGAGCGGATGGGATTATCAAACCAAAATTAAAATATTACAAAATATTTCAGAGCTAGAACATGTTCTGTTCATGACATAGTTCACTGCGCAGAACTTGTCATTCCAAAACAACTTTGCAGAAATTGGAATGGGTCTTTTGCCAATGGTTTTGTAAATATGTCTGCAACTTGATCTTCAGACCTGCAAAATTCTAAACAGATTTCCTTTTTGTTTATCAATTCATTGATGAAGTGATACCTTGTGTCGATGTGCTTGGTTCTTTTGTGAAACACATGTTTCTTTGACAGTGCAATAGCCGAATTGTTGTCGCAGTAAATGACTATAGGTTCTTGTTGATGCTGCGACAGATCACTTAACATCCTGCGCATCCAAAAGGCTTGACATGTAGTGCTTGTAGCTGCAACATACTCTGCTTCTGCTAAAGAAATAGTTACTATGGGTTGTTTCTTTGACGCCCATGATACAACACCTGTTCCTACATGAAATGTATTCCCAGATGTGCTTTTTCTGTTATCTATGCTTCCTCCATTGTCACTGTCAGTGTATCCAATGAGTTTCAAATTTTCTAAGGTGGAATACAGAATACCAAAGTCTCTTGTTCCACTTACATACCTCATAATTCTTTTACTTTCTTGCCAATGCGATTCTTTTGGTGACTCCATGAATCTTGAAATTAAACTGACTCCATACATGATGTCTGGCCTTGTTGTTGTAAGATACATAAGGCTGCCAACGAGCCTTTTAAACTGTGTAGGATCTACATTGGATCCATCATCATCCTTGCTTAATTTCAAACCTGTTATCACTGGTGTTGGAGTTGTCTTGCAATTCAACATCTTAAACCTGTTCAATACATCACTTGCATACTTTGATTGAGATATAAATATCCCATTTTCATTTTGTTGGACTTCAATGCCCAGAAAGTACTTCATAAGCCCCAAATTAGTCATTTAAAATTCACTTTCCATGACTGTTCTAAATTCTTCTATGCCAAAATCACCAGTAAATATTAAATCATCTACATACAGGCAGACAATTAGTTTATTACCTTGCTGGTTGATTTTTGTGTACAACGTTGGCTCACATTCACTTCTGTGAAATCCATTCTGAATGAGGTATGAGTCAATGCAACTGTACCAAGCTCTAGGAGCTTGCTTCAAACCATAGCGTGCCTTCTTCAGTCTGTATACTCTATGTCCTTGTCCTAGAACTTCGTAGCCTTGTGGCTGCTCCACATATATTTCTTCTTCTAAATATCCATTTAGAAACGCGGACTTAACATCCATTTGATAGACATGCCATTTCTTTTGTGTTGCGATGGCCAAAACTGTTCTGATAGTGTCCATGCGAGCTACAAGTGCAAAAGCTTCATTAAAGTCTATGCCAGGTTACTGAGTGAACCCTCTTGCTACCAATCTCGCCGTGTGATTCTGTACATTTCCTTCAGCATCTTGCTTGGTCTTATAAATCCATTTCACGCTTATCACATCCTTGTCTTTAGGAACATCAACTAGTTCCCATGTTTGATTCTTCTCTGCATTCTATTTCTTCATTCATGGCTTGTGCCCAAGCTTTATCTTCAACAGCTTCTTCATATGTCAGAGGATCATTAATTTGAGAAAATAATGCAAAACAAGAGAAAGAATTAGGCGTACCAGCCTCATATATCTCATGCAGACTTCTTGTCCTTGGCGGAGTTGCTGTTGTCAAACTGCGCGAACTGCTTGATGTAGTTTGCGACGCACTTGGTGTGTTTGTCGAAGTTGCTGCAATTTGTGTCGGAGTTTCTTATGTTGAACCATGTTGCGCAGTCCTTGGAGTAGACGGTGTTGCGAAGTTCTGATTCACATGCGGAGTCTCAACCATGTCTTCTGTGATGTCATCATGTTAAACATGTGACACGATTTTCACATTCTTCTCAACAATTCCATCCCATGCTTCATTTTCCACAAACTGAACATCACGGCTAATAATAACTTTTCTTGCGACAAGATTATACAACTTGTATGCTTTTGTGTCTTCAGAATACCAATAAAAATACATTTATGTCGTTTATTGTCCAATTTTCTTCTCATCTCATCTGGAACATGTGCATATGCTACACAACCAAAAACTTTTAAATGCGAAACACTATGTTTCATACCTTTCCATGCTTCCTGCGGAACTTTGTTCTTCACGCTCTTCATCGGACATTGATTCATGATGTAAACTGCAATTGCCACTGCTTCAACCCAGTATTCATTTGACAGATGCATCGCTGCCAACATACTGCATGCCATCTCCATGATGGTTCTATTTTTTCTCTCCGCAATACCATTCTGCTGCAGTGTATACCAAGCAGTGAATTGCTTCTGTATGCCATGATTCTTGCAAAAAGTTAACAAATCATTTGAGACATACTCACCACCTCTGTCTGTTCTTAATATCTTGATGCTATAACCACTCTGCTTCTCCACGAGTACCTTGAATTGCTGAAAACAATCAAATGCATCAGACTTATGCTTTAGAAAATAAAACCAAGTTTTTCTTGTGAAATCGTCAATAAAGGTGAGAAGATAAGTGCATCCTCCCATGGATGGTGTTTGCATCGGTCCACAGATATCAGAGTGCACAATTTCAAGTGGTGTGCGCACTCTGTATGACTTTTCGACCGGAAAAGTCTTTCTATGCTGCTTTCCAAAGATACAGCCTTCACAAATTCTCTCTGGCTTTTCAATCAATGGCAATCTTTTCACCATGTTATTCATGTGCAGTAGCTTGAGCTCACCAACGTTCAGATGTCCAAATCTGAAATGCCATAACCAGGATTCATCCTTCATTTCTGTTTGAAACGCAGCTTGCAGTGCGCTACCTTTTTGTTCCTTGTCGCTGCGAACTTCTGCTCCTTTGCTTTATGTCTTGAACGCAGCTTCAGAATTTTCTTTCTGACTTTCATGAACAACATGAGTATTTTTACCTTTGATTATTGGTGTTATCTTCAAAGGAAACAAGTGATTGCTTGTCATCTGTACTTCGGCTATCAACTGATTGCTTGGGTATACATCTTTGATCACACAGTGCTTCCCTATCATATGAACTCTGTAGCCTTTTTCCATTAACTGTCCAATGCTCATCAGATTATGCTTCAAGTCTTGAACATAATACACATCAGGCATAAATTTATGCTCCCTCTGTTTTGTTAGAATATCAACAGTACCCTTACCCAAAATAGTGACTTGGATATTGTTTCCAAGTGTTACATCAGTTTGAACTGATTTATCTAGGCTAGAAAATAAACTTAAATTACCAGTCATATGATTGCTACAGCCTGAGTCTAAATACCATATATCATCTGGACTTTCTTGGATGGCATTGCATTCCAGCGATGATGCGCATGCCAAGAAGAGTGAACTATTCGCAGTGTTGTTGCTACTTGATTGTGCTTCGCCTTGCTTTCCTTGATCATACTGTTTCTTCTTGCATTCATATGCGAAGTGTCCATACCTCTTACAGTAATGACATTGAATCTTTGATTTATCATACCTTGTCCTTTTGGCTGATTGGGGGTATGATCCTAGCCTCTTCCTGGGACATGTGAAGGACTGCTATTGCAACCTCCTCTGAACGAACTTCATCCTTTGCCTCTAGAGTTTGATCTTCCTCTGCCTCTACTGCGATTTATTGATGATTGTGCTGTGAACGCACCTTCCAGTGATGTGACTGAACTGTTGATTCGATGTTCATGATTGAGTAATGAGGCTTGCAACTCATCAATAGTAAATATGGACAGATCTTTATTTTCCTCTAGGGTCACAACTAAAGATTCAAATTTCTTTGGCAGAACTCTAAGAAATTTTTCAACAACTCTTTGGTCAGTTAGAGTTTCTCCATGAGACTTTATTTGATTAACTAGACCAATTACACGAGTGTAGAATGAGGCTACTGACTCTATATTTTTCATTGACAGAGATTCAAACTCTCTTCTAAGAATTTGAAGTTTGGCAATGTTTACCTTGTTGAAACTTTGATATGCTATTTCTAGTGTGTCCCACGGTTCCTTTGCTGACTGTGCTGCTACTACTCTTGGGAGTATGGATTCATGTGTCGCTTGATGTATGTGGAATAGCGCCTTTCCATCTTTCTTCCTTTGTTCCCTCAGAACATCCTTCTCAGCTTGTGTGAGATTGTTGTATGCTACTGCATCTGTTGGTTCTGCATAACCAGTCTGGACTATGTCCCATACATCTTGACCTCTAAACAAAGCCTTCATAGTTAGAGACCAATATTCATAATTTTTACCAGTAAATATTGGGGTTTGCAAATTACCCGAAGTGGAAGCCATCTTTAACCGCTTTTCCCTTATGAGTTCCTTCTTTCGGTAAACCAGGCTCTGATACCACATGAAGGGAAAAGGAATACCACGCAGTAAATAGGATTTAACTGCGCAATAGCTCAATATCTTCTTTTTCTTTAGATTGGGACTTCGCACCTTCTAGTAGGAATCCCAAATTTCTCTTCGTGGAACCCTTCCTTCACTAAGAATTAACTTCGCAGTATTAGCTGCATGGCAACTAACTTTTACTACACAGGGTTAACTTTGCGGTACAACTTTTAACTTCGCGGCGGTTAACTGCGCGATTTCGACTTTTTGCTGCGCGGTGAACTTCACAGTGATGTGAAGTTATCTTTGCCACAATACTTCACTTCGTTAACTTCACCAACACTTTGCGGCATGTTTAACAAAACTTTATCATAAAATATATTTCTTTAACTAAAATCATCTAACGCGAAGTTACTCCTTGTTAAATTTAGAACATTCACTGCGGTGAACTATTTGGAAATCTTGATTCCTTTTACAAGGTAAACTTTGTAGCTCCTCAATTCATGGAAATGAGTTTCACTGCAATCTTTTACATTCACAGAGCTCGGGCTCAAAACTTCACGGATCTTCACTTCTATATTTTCCTTCTTCACATCTCTTAATGAGTTTTAACTATGAGCTTCTATTTATAGAGTTTCCTATCAATTGACTTAGGATTGCTTCTCATGGAAGCTATAGGATTGCAATAAACACTGTAATAAATTATATCCTAGGGTTTTCTTGACTTGTGAACTATTAATGCAGTTACATAACTGCAAACAAGACGTGTGCCGGAATGGATGAGAAGTTGTTGCCAGACTGACACTGCGGACTGTGCGCTGACACAAAACAATTGACAGGTTCAATCACAGATTTGACTGATAGGGTTGGCGCAGTAACTATGCGATCATCTCATTTAATTAGATATTTCCAACAATGCCATCCTCATTTTCATTTTCTGGTTCTTGTTCTTGTTCTTGTCGAAGAGAAAGTACGCATCTTGGAAACAACCTCAATAGGACTTGGAGCATTTGCACTTGTACTGTGAGTGTGACGATTTGTATCTTCTAGAAATTTATAATCAGTCTCAAATTGTGATAGCCATGAGCTGGATGGAGTGAAACTCAATGTATTCGAAGGAGAATTAGAGGATAGGGACCCAAGTGGGGCTGGGGTTGGGGTTGGGGTTGAAGGACTAGGAGAGGGTATTGTTAACAAGGATCCCTTTGGGGTCGAACTAGAAAATACTATGGCAGGAGACCTCCCAACTGGAGTTGGAGGAGCGAATGCAGATATTGGAGGGCATGCCTTCAATGGAGTTAAAGGACACAATAAGATCGAAGGTGATTTCGATGGAGTTGACACAGAGAGTTTTCTTGAGGAGGATCCGGACTTCATTGGAGTTGATTGAGAGGAAGCTGACTTCCGTGGAGTTGAATATATTGGTTTTTCATGTTTAGAAATGAATTCATCCTTGGACAATGGAGGAGTACAAGGTGCCATTGATATTTATTCCTTAGTCTGATACGGGTGCTCTTCAGCTTTTAATATCTCGCAAGTTTACTCTTTCTCAAGTAGAGCAGTGCCACTAATATGAACATATTCTATATTCCTCTCCTCTCACTCATAAATATACTCTTCTTTCCATCTCTCAAACGACGCCATTCGCGCGTTTTACACATTGCATCGAGGCCATTTGTTCACATGTTAATAATTATTATTATTCATCAGATTTTATATTTTTAAGCTGAAGGCATTCTTTTTCCGAGGGCGTGTTTGTGGCATGGTTCCCAATTTCGTTGTCCCTCCCACCAATTACAATATGCCACGTGTCTCTCCAATAAAAACCAGCCACATTAGGGTTTAAGATAAGTTTTGGTCAGGGTTTAAGATAAGTTTTTAATGCAGGTTGGTTCTTTCTTTCTTGCGTGTCCAGGAAGTGTCAGTTGGCCTGTTGTGAGTTAAGGATAATGGTCTTTTGTATGCGGGGACAATTCTGTTTACATGGGCTCAATAGAATTCTGCATTTTCGTTAGCCACGGTTGAGTGTTCAGGGCACAGTTGAAGATGTATCAACATATTGTGTCTGCCAGGGCACAGTTAAAGATATATCGCGGAACCGGAACTCTTGTGGTGAGAATGAGGAAGACGGATGTGACGATTATTACGACTTCCCTGAAGTTGAACGGGCCCTTCAACAGCTTCATTGCCTCTAGAGGAGTTATACCATGTATATTACTGTTACTCATGGGCTGCCATTCTTTGACAATATCTTGGACATTGTTCATTATATGCGTGTCTTTGAGCAATTGGATTCCGACGAAGCTGCTGGAATTGATATTTTATGATCTCTACAGGATTCTCAGGCCCGGAGGATGGCTAGATCATTTCTTCTGCACAGAGGATCAGCTGAAGATCTATGTGCCCATTATTGAGAAGCTTGGGTTCAATAAGCTGAAATGGCCGTATGGGAAATACAACAAAACTGAGAAAGGGCCATTACACAAATTAAATTCAGTTAAATATTTTGTAAGTTTCGTCTGGAAATGCGAATCGAACTATCCTATGTCGTTGCAGTCTTCAGAAACAAATTGTAATGGAGGTAGTTGTTGGTTGGGTTTTTCTTTGGGAAAGATAGTTGAGATAGAATCAGAGGATCGATAAAGATGAAGTGATCGGTATGATCTTGAAATACAAAATTTTGAGGCAATGTTGACACTCAGATGTTGACTCAATGGTCGCAGTCAAATTCGATGGACGTTTTCCAAACATTACTGGAAAGGTGCAATGTTTAACTTCGCTCTTCTGAACGTGCAATGTTTGCTTGTTACATTGGGTGAACGTTGTGTTTCCTACGCGGGAAGAGGCATTCCCAAATATTTGGGAAGCTTTCCAAATGACATAAGAAGGAGTATTATAATCCATAGGGTTGAGAAACCATTATGGGTGGATGTTTTGGATTTTTTATTTTTTTCACACCAAAAAAGAAATAATTATAATTTATATTAAAAAAGTTGTGTGAAAATATATATAAAGTTCAGGAGGGCATGCCAACTCTAATTTTGAAAACTAAATAACAATGTTCTAACATAACTACATAGTCAATTCTAAGAAATCTCCGAAACCAAGACTTGAGAGCCACCATAAAAACAAAACACTGCTATGCAAATCAATCAACCAAGGAAATGGTGGTCACATTGAATAAAGAACCACCACGGAATTCATTTTGGACTTTAGTTGATATCTATTAACTTCACGTTATCTCTAATGACCCTGTCTTCTTTAGCTGTTACGCCCTCGATGATGTTCCTCAAGTTTATAAGTCACAAGTGATATTATTAATTTATGTTGGCTTCAACCTTAAACATTGATTTTTTTAAAACTATCTTTGAATGAATATATTTACTACTTCATGGGAAAGGTGCACCCTCACAGCATGGAGGTTAAATAGTCGATGCAGGAAGATGTATATAGGTGGTTAAGCAATCCATAAAAAATGAATGGTAATAACTAAATGAAAAAATAAAGGTCGACATTTATACTTCATATATTTCTTATAATTTATATTCTATATTTACATTTATCTTATTACATCAAACCAAGTTATTTTATTATTATCAATGGAGTTAGTTGATTGTATTTATAATTATCATAGTTATATTATTAATTAAGTCATTTTATTATTCTCAATAGAGTTATTTGATTGTATTTATAATTAGCATAACTATATTATTACTTATTAATATGTTTAATATACTTTATCGAAGGAAATATATATCGCCAGAGATTCTTTAAAATGACTTGCCTCAAATGTATATGGAGACTAGAGTCTTTAAATTGGTGTTCTCGGGGCTTTTTTAGAAGTTATGTCAAGCTCATGAGGGAAACTTCATTTCAAACTCTTATTTTTTTACAAAATAAAACATTATCTAGGAGAATATATGTATGTATCGAAATCTACAAACTATGATGGGCTACACATTTATTAGGCTAAAAATAAGGGGTACCTTGTTGGAAATAAAAGTTTATTTTATTTATTTTTAGATTGTTGGCATAAGAAAAGGGAATTCTGGTGAAGACAAGGGGGAGAAACATATAAACAATGCATTAAAATAAGAGAAGCTTCAAAAATTATTTATTGAAAGTGTGAAGGATAAATATAAGGAAAAGTAATTGATAAACAATGCATTAAAACGCGAGAAATATGGACAATTATTACTTGCAAGAGTAAAGGATAAATACAAGGATTCTTGCATCCTTTCTTTTGGGTGCTCTAGAGTCTAGACATGCAACATAAACAAATGAATCATTCATGCAACATAAACAAATGAATCATTCTTCATGTTTGGATATAAAGGGATGCCATAAATTCTAAATTTAGTGGAACATAATCTATCAAGCTTTGACACCATACTAGATTACATATAATTTAAAAATCATATAATTAAGTTCATTATTGCATAGTAAACAACATTTCATAGTATATATCATATGTAGGTTGCCTCAAATCTAAAACTGCATAGGATTCAAATCTATCACAAACAAACAAAAAATAGAAAAAAAATAGCAAAAAATGAACTTATAGGCAAACAACCAAAAGAAGTGTGTTCTTTCACACCTTTTGGCATTCAATTTTAAAATTATTAGTAGCAAAATAAAATTCAACAAAGTCTATCACCACAATCACAAAGGAATTCCATCTTCTTGCTACAACCAACCTATCCTTCAAGTTGTCCACTCTAAGTGCAAGACTCTGTTATCACTCTCCATATATTTTGTACCTATTAGAGATCAAAATATTTTGTACTTATTATTAACTGAAATGTTTATCAGGTGCATCTATTCTAAGATGAGATATTGATGCTCAATTCAATTTATGTATCTATTAAATTTTTCCTTCGGCAAGTTACACTCTCAATCTTATGTTATTTCAGATCTGGCATGGAACTTTATTACTCACTTGTATTAAGGTTGCTCTTCCATTCGTTTAGTAAATATATTGTACTGTATTTTAACAATTGGTCAACTTGGAAATTTTCCTAAAGTTGACTAACATGCCAGTGCTTTCAGAATTCACAGAATATTGCCAGTGCTTTCTGATTAAATTTCAAATTTAAAGAAAAATGTCCATGCCTATTTTATTTATGAGCAGAATGTTAAAACACTCATAATATTGTCCCTTCTTTCTGACTGAATTTTGAAATTTAAATAGAATTGTACGTGCATATTTTGTTTATAATCAAAATGCCAGAATTCACATAATATTCCCTGTGCTTTCTGATTACTTTCAAAATTTAAAGAAAATTGACCATGTATATTTTTTTATTAGCAGATTGTCAAAATTCACAGATTATTGACCCTCCCTTTTTATTAGATTTTCAAATTTACAGAAACTTGTCTGCTATGTTTTTTACAGGCAGAATGTTGGGCCTCCACCAAATGTTTCCCTTGCTTTCTCATTAAATTGCCTTTGCTTTCTAATTGAATTTCAAAATTTAAAGAAAATTGTGCATGCCTGTTTTATTTATAAGCAGAATATTAAAATTATCAGCATATTGCCCCTCCTTTTTTATTTGATTTTAAAATTTTAAACCGAATGTTGAACTTCTCAACGATCTCTGAAATATACACAAAATTGTCCATGTCTATTGTATTTATAAGTAGAGTGTTAATCTTTTAAGCATATAACTCCAAAAGATACTCTTGTCCTATTTTGTGATTAATATTGTGTATACATTTAAGTTGCTGGAAAACATAAGTCCTTACTTTCAATTTACTCTTTAGATCACTTTTGATCACTTTATTTCTAACTCCTTCGCACTTGACTTGCAGATCTCCCAGCACCATACCAGAGTGAAGACTACATTTGTCCACAACATATCTACAGTTTCCCCTCGTTTGCAAGGTATGTTTGCTTCATTTCATCACTTTCAGTCCTCCACCATTTTCTCTTTACTTGTTACTAAATCATACCAACAATAGACTTCTCTTATACATAATGCATGCTCTCATCTCCTTACACCAATGTTCCCATGCAAATGTATTATTTTTAAATTTTCCCTGCTCAATCAATCTAATTTACCTTCCTTTTGCTATATCCTATATTCTCCCTTGCATATTTTATACTTATATCTTACTTTGATGTCAACAGTTCTTCTCTTTTGTTTTCCCAAACATAACAATTCTAATTATCCATCCTTGTACATAAATTACAGCATATACTTCTTCTCTTCATCTACATATGCATAACTAAAAGCATATAGCTTTAATTGGAACAATGTAACTTGTATCAATTTTCCCAAGGACATAGTAATGTGATGAAAGCAAAATGGCCACATAAAAATATGATACCATGGCTAAAAAACCCATTGCATTACTATCACCACTATTGTCCATTTCACATGTGCATCTATACTTATGTTCACATCTTGATATGCTATATGATACCCAAGTAATTCCAACATCTCTCCCATTGCATCAACATACTTGTACATCATTCACATCTTACCTTTGCACCCTCATCTATGCAAGCTCATTTGACGTCTAAGATGAGAATCACATATATCTACTCATTATATTTCGTACAAACTTTTTTACCTTGCTTAGTTGTCCTCTCCCTTTATCATTTAGGTTCACCTAAACCATAAAATCAACAACTCCCTTGAAATTTACACATACATCTATTCTATAGTAATGAATCTTTACTTATGTTAGTTCTTGCATATCCTTTATAGTCTCCTTCTTTACTCTCATTCATCTAAAGCAAATCATTCTTCATTGTTTTTTCATATTCTTTTCCCAACCCTTTCTTCTTTTATTTTATCGTTTAACACACACCTATACTTGAATTTAAATCCCTTACCAATATAATACTCTTTGTTTCTTTCCATTCTCTCATTAGACTAAAGCTTGCCGCGCCTTATACTTTCTAAACATGGAACTTCTTTTCTTTCCTTCTTATGAAACCAACATTTTTCCCAACAAACATACAATTTCCCATGCTTACATTTGAAAATGTACATTTTCCAACTATACATTTTACTTTTTCTAATCGCTACATATTGAATGGATTTATGCATAGTTGTATACAACTCCTTTCCTTAACATAGTACTTTTATATTTACATTTTTCCTTCTTCCTGTTATACTCAGGAAACCCCCACGTAATGGAGCCACCATTGATAGAAAATGCAATATCTCTGCTCTTGGCCGGTACTGTACATCTCCAACCATGCCTACAAGTTTTTTCACTAACCCCAATCGGATCAACGAAGGCAACAACTCCACACTACCGGATGACTATCTCTGATGGCACCAACACACATCATACTTTGCTCCCAACAGCCTTCAACTCCCTCCTTTTAGATGGAGAAATCCAAGAAGGCTCTATCATCAAGCTTTCCAGGTGCACCTGCACCATCGTTCACAATACCACATACATCATGCCTTTGCAAAGTTTTTTGTTCCCTCCTTTTTTAAAAATGCTTACTTCAATCCTGCACTTCATATTTTAACCACCCCCTCTTTGCACAAACTTTAACATATTTTTTAATGTTGTGTTTTTTTCTTATCAGGACTATTACAGTGCTCGACCTTGAAGTTATCCACCACAAGCTACCCCTTGTTGGAAGCCCTCTCCCTCTCGTACTACCAACGAATCTTAGCCTTCCAACCGGTTCATCAACTACCCAACCTCTATGCCGCACAGAAGACAACGTTAATTCCTCAACCCATACAACACCTCCACCACTATCCATGCCATTATCTATTATTCCATTCAAAGCACTAAACCCCAACTACAAAAAATGGTCCATTCAAGGTTGCGTAGTTTGAAAGACAAACATCCATGAATACAAAAACCAAAAAGAACCAGGGAAACTATTTGTTTTTTACCTCCTTGACTGCTCTGAAGAAGAGATCCATGTAACTGCATTTGACAACTTTGTTGACTCCTTCTATCCTCAGATTGAAATAGGCAAATTTTTCACTATCTCCAATGGCACAATCAAACCAAGCAACCCTACATATAACCATTTGAACAACCATCTTGAGATTATCCTCTCTGCCACGTCAACCATCCAGCCTTGCCTACATGATTCCCCCTCCATTCCTTTACATTCGTTCCACTTTAAGACAATCAATGACCTCCAAAATTCACCACTAAATTCCATAGTTGATCTTGTTGGCATGGTCATCTTTGTCTCCCCTGCATCAACAATTTGAAAGAGAGACGGCTCCGAAACGAGCAGGCGAACTGTTTCCCTTAGAGACAAGTCATGATTCAGCATCGATGTCACGTTATGGGGTCATCATTGCCACAATGAGGGCTCTCAGATTGCTTCGTTGTACGCCTCTGATCCACCCCCCGTCCTCGCAATCAAGAGCGGACGCCTTACAGACTTCAATGGCAGAACAATTGGGTGTGTGCCGAGTACTTCCCTGCTTATTAATCCAGATATTGAGCCAACCCACCTCCTTCATCAATGGTTTCATGCCAATGGATTCCGTGCAGCTTCCCCATCCTTGAGTCGAAAATATGCAAGCTATTCATCCCGACCACACCCAAAGAAAACACTTTTGGAATTGCAAACCATGCAACCCTATGAGAAGTCACTCTGGTTCTCTGTACGTGCTTCCATCACTGACATTAACATGGATGACTTCCACTTCCTTGCATGCCCTCTCTTTGTCGATGGCATACAATGCATGAAAAAAATTTCACACCAAGCTTTCAACATTTGGCATTGGAGCAAGTGCGATGGTGAATTCCCAGAGTGTGACTATAGGTACATTTTGAAGCTCTCACTACATGACCACACCGGGAAGCTCATTGGAGCAACATCTTTTGACGATGCAGCAAATCAATTCCTAGGTATCTCTGCAAAGGACCTGTGCCTCCTGTCCAGTGAACCATCAACCGTACAGGAAATATTTCTAAACTTAACTTCACGTCAATACCTTTTCACCTTATCCATTAAGATAGAGACTTTCAACTCCACTGCTCGATTGAAAACAACCATTGTCAATTCCGAAGAGCTTCCTTATGCAGATGCATCATCCATCCTCCTCACAGAAATAAATGCAATAACATCTCAGCCCCATCCTATTGGCCGTCGTCTCTAACCTCCCCTCAATAGAACATACCCATCCTCGCTTCCAAACATCCCTTTGCATTTCCCTCCCCTTCATCTTCACTAGTCCTATCTCTATTTCCCATCACCTTGCTTCCTTGTTTTAGATAGCCTTTTACCGTTATATGATTTCACTTTTCAGAAATCCTTAATGTATTCAACTACTATTTCTTTTATTCCCATACTACTCTATATGGTGTCCTAAACATTATCTTTTTAACTATGACTTACAATGGTTCACATACACTATATTTATCTATATGCGTGCAACCAAAAGTGATAATTCCCTTACATGTATACATCATTCATGTTGTTCTTTAATGTGTTCTGCTTCTTCTTATTTACTTCTCACATAGATATATATGCTCCACATGTATCCACACATGCTTTTCACCTTGTTTATTGCACCACTTTCATATGGACTTGTTTGTATATTCACAAATACAATATGCTCTCTATTATGCCTTTCTTTGTGTTAACATATGTGCATCCTTTTTTTCCACAATTTATGTATTTATAACACGCTACACCCCCATTAATGTCTCATCCAATTTCAACGCAAAGCTGATTTTCATCAACATACCGATGCCTTCCAGTGATCAAAATGAACAAAGAAATGCACGTAGAAGGCTTCGATATACACAGAAAAAAGATCACCTCAACACACAAAGATGCCTCATATATTAATCCAAACGTGCCACCCTCAATGATGCACCCATCCCCTCCTCCCCTCCACTTGAAAACCTAAATACTCCACTAATGCAAGCCTCCACCACACCCCCTCCTCCAACTCTCCATGCAACTCCTCCTTAAAAGATGTGCAATGTCGATTTCGTAAACGGCTCGATCGCCTCCACCCAATGCATGTTTGCTCTATATGCAAGGAATCCTATGTAAGCATTCAAACCAAATTTTCAAATGGAATTTATACATGTTCTCGTTGTAGTAAAGAACGAAATGGCCATCGCTTCTCCTTAAACAACAACATGGACCCTAGAACCCATCCCTCAGTACTTGCTAGGCTTACTCAAAGTGAATAAATGCTCATTGCTCGTTTCAACCCCATCCTTCAACTTACCCATGCACGTGGTGGGAAATACAAATACTATGGCCATAATATTAGTTTCCCCCAAGACATCTCCACAATTGCCTCCTCCCTTCCACACCTATTTCTAGACTTGGACATCCTTGTTGTTCGAAAATTAAGTGCGACAAGCAAGCCGTATGAATTCATTGTTATCCATTCCAATGTCCTTGCTGCACTGGAATTCAAAATGTCCAATGAACCATATTACAAGGATGTCCAAATCAACCTACTTGCATTAAATGCTTTGCCACTTCAACCCACAGATGTGTCCTCCCTTCTTTGTCATTCCACTACCCCTAGACCAGACCTCCAAGTACCCTTGCCCCATGATGATGATGCAACTCCTTTCTTGCCATCCACAACAAACCCCCAAACCTCCTCCTTCATTTTTTACCTCCCAACTTCTCACACTGAGACTGAAGAAATTAGGCGCTTTGCCTCATTGAGCTCTGTCACACCAAATACTTCCATTGGTTGGCCCCCCATTGGCCTTTCCCCAATCAATGAATACAACACAGAAGGCCTCCTCTCTATGGCATTTCCAACCTTATTCCCCACTAGGGTTGCCATGTTAAAGCAGCCACATCTTCTTGAAATTGGCATGCAAGAATATGCTTTACACCTTATGCGGTATCATGATAATAGATTTGGCCAACACCCTCGCTTTCGCTACTACTTGTACAACCTTATGATGCGACATCGAAGCCGAGCCACTGCTGCAGTCTTTGTTAAACGTAACATACAAGACACACTCCCTGCAACTGTCTTGGCCCTGCACACACAACTCCAAGAAATTCCTGATTCTCATGTTGTTGACCATGCCATGCTCTTTGGATCTGCCCTTCGTGGCACACACTCTTATTGGAACAAAAGGCGAGGTGAACTATATGATATGATCACCCAACTTGGTATCCCAACCTTCTTTTTTACCCTTAGTGCAGCTGACACCAAATGGTCGGACCTTCACTTGCTCATGCCTAGCCATCCTCCAACTTCATTGCCCGCGCAATTCCAATGGAGACTTCATAACATTATAACTAACCCACATATTACATCCCTTTACATGCACCATAGATTCACCATCTTCCTTGAAGAGGTCCTTCAAAAAAAATTCAAGACAAAGGATTACTGGTGCAGGTTTGCCCCTCTCATTTGTTGCACTTATTTAGTTCAAACATTTTACAATTCCACTTTATTGCTCACTACTTGTATACCCTTCTTTATATAGGTATGAATGGCAAAATCGAGGTTCTGCTCATATACGTGGATTCCTTTGGTTGGAGGATGCACCCAATATGGACAACCTCGACTGGGAGGATCCTCCGGCGTTGGAAGCTGCAAAGCAATACTTTGACAACTTCTTAACTGCATGGAATCCACATCCGTTGCACCTTCGTGCACCCGCATTCCATCGAGCAAATCATGCAAATCCATGCACACTTGAATCAACATCCATACTTGCAGGAACTGAAAGTGCTGACTATGAAGCCCTTGTCAATTGTGTTCAATGACACACAAAATGCAATGAAATAACTTCTCTTCACAAAAAAGGGACAAAACTTGTTTGCCTCTATGGTTTCCCCTTTGAAATGAACACTACCTCTTCTATGTTCATTGATGCTGATGGGAAAAAAACATACATCCCTGCTAGGAATGATGAAACCTTAAACATACACAACTCTCCCATGCTCTCAGTATGGAGAGCAAATGTTGATTTCCAACCTATCCTCTCCCGCCATGCTATCCTCACATACATGTATGCATCAAAATTAGAATGAAAGTCTGAAAGCTACCATGACATTCTAACCCGTATTGCACATGCTACCCCTGCAGATGAGCCAGTCTTACTACCCATCCGGAAACTTCTATCAGAAACTGTTGCAGATCGGGACATTTGTGCACAAGAGACCTGCCATATGCTGCAAAAACTTCCATTGACCCTTTCAATTCATTCCTTTGTGTCTCTAAATGTTTCCCAAACTGTTTTCAAACGTCTCTCAGAAAACCTCCCAAACACCCCCCCCCACCCACCTTCGTTGTTGCATACATGCAAATACCTACTTCACTTAAGCAATTGAACCTTCTAGAAGCTGCATGTTCTTGGTCCTACTTTGCACGCAGGAAAAACTGCCCATGGAAACCCCACATCACACCCAAGATTGTGTGTGTCCTTCCCCGCTTCTCTGACATCCCTCCTTCTACTTCCCCTCTTTATGTCAAATTTTGTTGAAGTGAACTCCTCCTCTACAAACCTTTTTGTGTTTTTCCAAATGACATTGGTTGCTCAGATTTGGATATTGTCTCCCATTGGGAATGCTTTCGTGGGACCTACACTTCCTTCCATGTCGATCGACAACCAACTCCCCCCCTAGATCTTCTTGCTGAAAATTCCCCCCCCCCCATGAAGTTAATGGACCCTCCCCAATGGACATGTCCGAATGGGAATTTCTCTCTCACCTCCACCCTGGAAACAACCTCCAACTTGATGATATTAACATGCTTAGACATCATGACTTTGACACAACACATAATTGGGCCATCACACAAATTCCCTTACCCTTGCAAGACTCAGCCATCTCATTCATTGACCTGAACCGGTCATCGAACCAAGTACATCAGCAACCCTTTTCAAAAAACACATCTCCTGATTGCTTATCTCCCACACAACACACAGCCTTTGACCTTATTATGTCCCACTATACACAACAAACAACCAATTGCCCATTGAAAATGATCATCCAAGGAACTGAAGGCACAGGAAAATCGTATTTGATTGGTTGCTTGCAAGATGCATTCTGCTTGGCATCTAGGAAGTGTCTGGGAATATCTCATCCCCCCTTCTCCTACTTGCTCCAACTGGTGTCGCAACATTTAACATAAATGGAGTCACAATACATTCCGGCCTCCACATACCCATAACCACAATGCATCCTCTTGAGGGACAAGCCGTTGCAAACCTACAGGAACGCCTTAGCCCTATACATTATGTCTTGATAGATGAGATGAGTTTCATTGGTCCAAAACATTTGGCCAACATTGACAATCATCTTCATGAAGCATTCCCTTCCCGTCGAACTTGCCCTTTCGGTGGATGCTCTATCTTCATTGTAGGTGACCTTGGCCAACTTCCTCCTGTCAAGGATATCCCCATGTATGTAGGTGCATCACGTGGGAACACACTCTGGCGAAGCTTCAACACGTTCCTCACCCTCTCCACAATTTTTCGTCAACAAGGAGACAACCCTTCTCAAATTCAATTCCGGAACCTCCTCCTCAACCTCGGAAATGCAACCCCAACTATTGCCAATTGGAACCTTCTCATGTCGAGGTCATCCTCTTGCCTCTTGAAAAACGACAACCAAGTATTTGTCCAATCCACACACTTGTTCTCAAATAACAATGTTGTTACTTTGCATAACAAACAAATGCTTAGACAACTCAATGTCCCAATTGCATGTTGTAACGCTGAAGTTAGGAAACAACCATTTGAACTTGCACCCGAAGATGAACATCTCTCTATAAGTTTGCTCCTTTCCATTGGCCAACAAGTTATGCTTACCACAAACCTTTGGGTCGAGGCAGGGCTTGTTAATGGTGCTCTTGCCCAAGTTGTTGCAATTCTCTACAACACTGATACTACTCCACCTAACCTTCCTTTGTTTGTTGTTATAAATTTTATCAACTATAAAGGCCCACCATGGGATGCTTCCAACCCTAGCCATGTGCCAATCCTCTCTTTAACAAGGGGATCTCATAGGCAACTTCCACTTCACATGGCTTGGGGTTTAACGATCCATAAAGCACAAGGGATGACCTTACAGAAGGCAACAATCAACATTGGCAACATTGACCGTTAAGGTCTTACCTTCACTGATGTTTCAAGAGTTAGACATCTCTTGGACCTCCGCATAATGCCAGCCTTTTCTTTTGCTCGATATTCACATATGAAAGATAGTTCTTCTGTTCAACTGCAAAAACAAGAGGAGCGTTTAATTGCCTCCAAATCACTTCCACCACATGTCCATTAACACATGTACTTGCATATGGTTACAATAAATGCATCATTTAGTCTGCTCTTGCTCTAAATGGGACTAAACACATGTGTACTACATTTTTTTGTCTCAATTTTTTCATAACTATTGTTGTTTACACACAACAAAAAAATTATTACAAAATACCATACAAAACAAATTAAATTGCCTTCACTATTGCTTTGCACCTACTAGAAAGAAAACATTTGATTTATTCCTTTACACATGTTTACCTTTCATTTATTGTCTTCCTTCATTTGTTCTTCTACCAAATGCCATTTACTTTCATTTCAGCTTTTTCCTATGCTTTGCACATGTTAATATACACTTCCTTCCACTTTTTATTATTCCTTCTTTTCCCAAATGAAAATGAGCAACAAATTACTTCCTATATTCATGTATATCTATCGTGTTTCTATTTCTCATGTTTTTTTTCCTTTCCACCAAATTACAATTAAGTTATTATGTTTATTGCCTTCTAGCATAGCATTTCAATTCCAACATTTTCTTCAAACTTCAATACAACATAAAGAATTTTTAAAAAAAAAAAATGTCCTTTCAGTTTTATGATATCTGTATGTTTGAACTTGTCAAGAGTTTAATTTTTTCCCTTTTCCACTTTTACCACTTTCACAACAGCCATGGATATGCAGTACATCAACATCCTTTCCGACTTCAGCTGACAAATCAAAGAACAACAAGTAGGCCTTCAACGAATAGAGGCATGCTTCCAACGAACTTCCAACCTCCCATTGAATTACTTCCAACCAACGATTGAGCTTCTCTCAGAATTGAGAGCACTCATTCAACACATTATCCATATGCATGAAAGGGACACTCTACGCATGGCCCGAGAATACTTGCTACGCCGCAACCCACACCTTTCCCCATACATAAATCGCAGATGGTGTTGTCGTTGTCATAATCCCACTTGCATCTATGATTGGTGTCTCCTACCTTTCAGTTTCGTTTCACCTCTCCTTCCACCCACTTTTCCCCTGCATTTGTATCATTTGCTGCAACTTTCACATACCTTTACACCACCCAACCCCATTTTATTTTCCCCAAAATTTTCTCCACCACCCATTTCTACCCTCTCCACTTGTATCTCCTACCATATATTCAACCTCTGTTTTGATTCAGTCAATGTATTATCACATAATGTCAACCACAAACATTGTACAAATTAACTACATCCACTAATACCAAACTACATGTACATTGCATGCACACACAACAAGTGTAAACAAACTCTCCCTTTCTGTTTTCCAAGTTTTCAGCTACGCATTTCAATGCAAACACAAGTATACCTATATTTGAAATGTATATATGTATGTTGTTTTTCCCATGAACTACATCCCACTAATACGAAAATACATTTACATTTTCTGCACACACAACAAGTTTAAACCAAATCTCATTTCCTATTTTCCAAGTTTTCATCTACACATTTCAATGCAAACACAAGTCTACCTATATTCCAAATGTATATATGTTTTTTTTTTTCCCACTTTTATCTCTTCATGCAACTCTTTCATATCACATCTTTACATTTCTTTTTCATGGTGCCTCTATAATTGGTTCTACTGTAACTATCTCCTACAATTGTATTCTACAATCACATATTGTAATATTTCTCTTGATTACACTTACATGTATTGCCCATTTTTTTACACCACTACAATGATACAATTTGTACATTGACTTGGTTTAATATGCTCTCCTAAGGAGAGTACATGGTCAGTAAATATTAGTTGTTGCGACAGCATTCTACTGTTTTTTCCATTTCTTACTACACTCCCTTTTGCTGGAATCATCCTATTTTCATCACACTAAAGGCCTGCTTCCTATGGATGCACACAGAGCGTCCAAGTTCCAATTGAAATGGTACAAATCTCCCCACCATTCCTTTTATACTACATTTCCATTCTATAAATATGTACAATTTATCTTGTTTTACCCTCTTACATAACTTGTATTGCAGTTCACATTCAAATCACAATGAACAAGATCTCTACCTTACCACCTTGCCTTCCATTACAATTGTTCATTAAGGTCTGTATATAATATACAGTCACTTTTTCTTTCCTTTTGATTATGTTTAATGCATGCTATGTCCTTTTCCATTTCCTTTATCATGCTGGTTACTTTATCAATATTTAAGCTAGGATTTCTTTTCACCAGCTTGCCCTTGCCTTTTTAGGCATGTGGATCCATGCTTCAACACCTTTCACCTCAAGCCCTTCATGCTCACATAAAATGGTAATAACCCTTTACCCGTTTCCCCTTCCTTTTTTTACTCAAACTTGTGTGAAACTTATTTCATGCAACATTGCACTCAAGGAAATTGGCACATTCTACCAAAACAGCGAGTCAACATAACCCAAGGATAGTCTTCATGTTTTCACAACATGATTACCTCACATCTTCAGCAAAAACAAAAATGAATCATATCACACGAGTAAGACTCATGTGTTACCATTTTTACATTCATTATGATGTTAACACTTTACTTTCTAACTTGCCATTTTTTACATTTTATGGATTATTGCATTGCTTACACTTACAAACAAATTCTTATGCTGGTCTCCTAATATAATTATGTGTTGTGTTTCATTGGACTTAGAATACATGCATGGAATTTTTTT
Organism: Larix kaempferi; assembly: GCA_027924585.1. Classification (NCBI taxonomy): domain Eukaryota; kingdom Viridiplantae; phylum Streptophyta; class Pinopsida; order Pinales; family Pinaceae; genus Larix; species Larix kaempferi. The sequence goes on from BSBM01000604.1 coordinate 489,603, forward strand.
CACCCACGACTTTGGTCAAGTGCCATCAAGGTCTTCTTCTGTTCTTCTACAACATCTTCATCAGGGGTACTCATTTTCTCTCTATCCAACTTCTACAGGTTCTTTTTGGGATATACATCATATGCTCTTGTGGTAGCCTTTGTATAAAAGGAACATACTGTCCATTAGTATAGTCAAGTGTTTATTAGTTGCTGCTGTGTTCATTTTTCCTTTCCTTTTTCCCTTCACAGATTAGTCAAGCATGGAAACTTATAAAATGTATCATCTTTTTTTTCATTCCATTATTGAGAACACAATTATTAAATTCCCTAATAAGATTAGATGTATTCCAAGATGTTAGTGAAAACTGAAATGCAAAAACACCACACAATTTCCAAATATCTATGGGTTGGGGCAGAAGAAACTTATGCATTGTATTAAAGCCAACTGGAGAAAAAACTAAATACAATTTTGTATCCACAACCTGTACCACCTCCTACAGCTATTCCTGTAGCTTACCAATGCTCCTACCTATACTCTAACACTCTTGATTTCTCTATAACAGTCATTTATATATCAACATTCTTCATATCAACAATTCACTCCTTCTTCATTATGCCCAAATAATCATTATAACTTTATCATCAGGCCTATCATAGACAAATGATTTCATTCAACTTTCTAACCTTTCTCTAATACCTTTTTTTTACTCTCACCTTTCTAAGCTATAGGATCACTTTAATTCAATTAATGAAAACTCTACATCAGATCTCTATTTCAACCCTAGTCTTTGTTCATATTTGGAATTGTCCACATACTTCTCAAATCATCATCTCAAGCTCAGATATGTACTCACCAACACTCATTTTCTCAGCATTGAATGTGCATCTCTATGTTGTTCTCTTCTGATGTTAACCAAGGTTGTGTTCTCCAAGGGAATATGCTCTCCTATTTAGACTCAAGTTATTTAGGGTCTAAGAGGTGAAGTGACCATCCCCTGCTGTCCATCATTTTCACATTTGTATCCTGTCATGAGCTCAGACAACAACGCATACCCCGAGGACCGATCTCTGACTTGATTATTAGTGATTTCTGTGAAAATTCTCATTCACGTGTGTGTCATAACAGCAATTCCAAAGACAAATAGCCATCACACAATTCTAATACAACCAACTACCTGCAAAACACTTCATTCACCCACTGCAATTTTCACCATTCAGTGAACCCCACGAATCTCTTAAAAAATACATTTTCTCAGAAAACCTCTTCCTACTCCCCTAACTGACACCATTATTCGCACCTTTTTGTTGGATTACACTGTTTTCTCTACAACTTAATGTTTATATATACATATGCATATACTTATTTGTTTTTGTACTTGCATAGGGGCAGGATTTTTACTACAACTATTTTCATTGTGTAGGTCTTGGCTCCATTTCTTGTTGGGTTTGTTGTTTTCATTGTGCACTTGGCCACCATTCCCATCACTGGTACTGGCATCAACCCTGGTCATGGTGCACAAAAAATCCTGGAATGACCATGTATGTATTTATATCAACTTTTCCTTTTCCTGTTGGGGTGTTCTAATAATTTCTTCTCAGTGTATTCGGTTGCTCAGGGTTTCATATATATATAGCTTCAAACTACAAAAGTGTACCATAAAATCAGGTCCATGGTTTCGTTTTAATGGATGCAATGCATTAGACTCTATATACATGAACTATTTCGTAAGTTCCAAATGTCTTTACAAATATAAGAGGAAATCCTGTAATACTTTTTTTTTAGTGCTTGTAATTTGTGAAAATTTGCTAAGCTCCTTTTAATGTAAACAAGCTGAACTGCTTCTATATTAACATTAGGATATAATCCAGCAGAATTAGTATTTGTTAAAGCTAATACAGTACCTTCATGAGTATGATTGTTGTATGTAGAGTGGATTTTTTGGGTAGTACCTTTTGCTGGAGCTGCATTAGCTGTTGCCTACCAGCAGTACATTCTGAGAGCGGCTGCCATCAAGGCCTTGGGATTATACCAAAGAAATATCAATTTGTAACTCGTTGTAGGTAGGAGTTGTCTGTAATTGTTATGGGATATTATGTCTCGCACTGAATAAGACCAAGTGCCAGCTTAGCGAGAACTGATTTAGTAGCTTCTAATTTCTGGCATTAATGTTAAGAATAAAAGTAAATTTCCTATGCATTTCAGCCCATCAGAAGGTGTTTCAACTTTAAACATAATTTAATGATGTGGATATTAGGCTATATAGTGTGTTATGTTTGAGGAAGTAGAATGAAGCGACCTTATATATATAATTATGTTTTCTTCATAATGCAATTAGTTGAATTTCTAACCTTTTAGCATTGAGAAGGACAAGGTTCATAGCCTTTCACAATATACTCTAGGAATCATAAAAATTTAGTTGTCCTTTCTTTCAACCATTACCATATTGTTTGTATTGTTTTAACTTGATTAGGTGTTTCCCTGTCATTATTTTTTGTGTTACCATTTAATCCCTATTATGTTCCTTGCTAGAGAATAGCTAATAAGTCTAGACAGAATCTGTTGTCTTAAATGAAGTGTATTTTCTGAAACTGTTGGATTACTCAGGTTTTAGTCAAATTGCATGACTTTTATATCATTACATGCTTTTTTAATGGAAAGAAATATTTTTAGCTCAAAACAAAGAAAGTTACATGTGTTTTCAATATTCAAAAATTGAAATTGAAGTCTAATTTTCTGAATGAGATTTGGCATACTTGAAACAAAGGAGAATATCATCGGATACTTTTCAAAATCTTTGAAATATAACCTTTAGGGATATTAGATATTGCATGTATGTATGAAAGATATATTTCTAGAGAAGGGCAACAAATTATTCCCCAAAAATGCTCTGCTATAATGCTTAAAGTCTTAAATAAAACACCTATTCTTATTTTGCAATTTATCTTTTGCAAGTGGGAATTTTCACAATAATCTTTTTTTAAATCTTAAACATATTCTCTTCATAGCCGGGCATGAAGAGTGGTATTTGCTTCAACTGGGAACAGATGATTTATAACATTGTAACAATCCCTCATGTAATGAGCTACAATATTGAATGCTAGTGATTTCTCCTGTACGTTTATAAACATTCTTTTAAGTCTGAATATAATTGAATGTAGTTTCGTAGAGGTGCTGATAGAGCAGAAATCTACAGTCTGGCCTTCTTTTCCAATCATCAGTGGTTGGAAGTTTCAAGTGACAAGGGAACAATTCACATTTTTGGCCTCAATGTAGCAAGGCCAGGAGAATATCCAAGGAGTGTTGATGCTATGCAAGGTCTCTCAGCCACAAATGGTTCTAGTGGTAATCTAGTCATTCTCTCACTGGGAGCTAATCCCAGCTCTTCACTTTCTTTTATGAGAGGTAAGAATTTGAGCTTGAATTTTGATATGTAATATATGTATATAATTATGTTGTTTGTTCAAGGTAATGTCAAGCACCAAATGTGATAATAATCAAATGTGAGCACTGAACATTCATTTTGTAGGAGTATTGGCAAGATATTTTAGCTCTGAGTGGTCCTTTGCTCAATTTCACTTGCCAGAGGGATTACAATTTCTTGTAGCTTTTGGACATCAAAAGAACACTATTGTCGTTGTTGGCCTAGATGGAAGGTAACTTGACAAATATGTATTTGTTGCTAAATGTTATTGATTGGATGGAATTTTGTTAGCATTACTGATATTTAACAAAATTAAGACTTGACATGATAAAACCAATACACAAACACTCTTCTGAGGAAAAGATAAAAGTCCCTGATTACTTTAGCATTGTTATTTCATGTATGCAGCTTCTAGAGATGTTCATTTCATCATGTAAGTGGTGGCGAAATGGTGCAAAAGGAGTATGCTAGATTTCTGAAACCAGATGAATCATAGTGACAACTGATGTTTGTTCATTGATCCTGTAAATGGTGGTGAAATGGTGCAAAATAACACTGAGATTTCTGAAATCATATGTATTTACTATTTAGTGACAACTGAAGTTTGTTTATTGGGGATTTTCAGCTGTATTTAATGGAATTTAATTATAATTAAATCGACTCAGCTTGAACTGAGTTTTATGTAATGTAAATCTTGTATTATTGTACAGTATCATTGTAACAAAAATGTTCTCAATAAAATATTTTTATTTCTTTATTATGTCTTTCCTAGGTATTTGTATTGGGATTCTTAATCTCTTGGTATTCTGTGATGAACAATTTCAGTGTCTTTAGTATGATATGAACTAAAGAATCTCAGCTAATTCCCTTGTCATGAATAGTATGCAACTTATAACTAACCAAATATATAAGCTCAGCTAAGTCATGAAAGTAATCCAAAACAGGATGTTCCAGAATCCTTGCCGATTGCTATTGCAGAACTTCATCTTCTTATTGCTTCTTTCTTTAACATACAATCTTGAGAGATACTTGTAGATGTAATTCAGATACACTTTTATTTCCATTAATAAAACTAAAGTACGAGTTTTCTAGGAGACGAGCAATTTCAACATGGGTTTTTTTTCAAAAAAATGATTGTTGTTATTGGTGTTTAATATATTTACTTCAAAGTATGCAGGATTGGTTTTCACATTTCTCTACTATTCATTTAAGGAAATTCCTTCCTACCCTAGCTAAAATATAAGTTCTTATCTTCAAAAGCATTGAACCCAAGCCCGCTATGCCTGCGCTTTGCCTTTTTTCTTCATAACAATTGAGTGGGGGCCAATTTCTTCTGAAAACCATATAACTTGCAAATTAGTCAAGCTTAGTTATGTAAGCCCTATTATGCCCTCCATGTTGCTGCAATATCTATTATTCTTGTGCCATATATTTTATGCCATTTACTTATATTAACTTAGTACTTCCATTTCCTTTCTATTATTACATATCGGTGTATAATTGCACCTTCTTGGGGGCAATAGCTAGTTATTATTATTCATCAGATTTTATATTATTATTAGTTTCCGCACACACATTAAGCAATGGCTAACTAGGTAAAAAATTTAATTTTCCATAGTTACACATTGGTGGGATTATTTTACTATTTAATATCATTTTAAAAAAATTAATTTTTCACCAATACAATTGGTTTGGCTCGGACATCATTTAATGATGTTGTCTCACGATCCAATCATTAAATAGCAATAATATAGTAAGTATTTGTGTATGTGAAATAATACTCGTCACTACATAGTTGATCTCTCAAGTTACATAGATATGTGTTTATATCTTAGAATTTCGGGTGGGCTACCTTCTATGTTTTTCCTAGATTGAAGGACGATGGGACAAGTGTACTCTCCATATTTATTTGATGGTAGTCATTCAAAATTTCAAAATAATTATAATATATATATATATAGTAGTTGATGCATGGATACATCTTGCATGGACAACAAGTAGTGACAAACAACCCATTTAACTAAAGAAGGTAATAGGTAGCTGAGATAACTTGTTTGAATGGCACTTCACTCAAGTCACATATCACTCCCCACAATCTAGATGGAAACTAATGATCTTCCAAAAGAGGCTCACATACAAGCTCTCATCAACTCAAGAGGGCTTTGCCAATAAAAAAAATCATAAATAGATTATGATGTAGAATGTGATGTATTTGTTTGTTTGTTTAAAACAATACTTTTATTTTAAATTATATTTATTATAATATCAGTTTTTTTGCAAAGGAACAAACAAGAAAGTAAAGGTGTAAAAGAAAAAAATGAGAAATAAATTGTCCATGGAAGGGGATGAGGCTAAAAATAGACTATTGAAATGAATGCTATTTGGAACTTAACTTGTGGTTTAGTTTGAGTGGTCTAAAGGTGCTTCAATCAAATTGTTTATAAAGTATGATGTTAACATCTTTGGGGGAGATTGCAAATGAGTTAACACCATAATTTCCAAAAACATTAATCAAACATGGGTCACCCACGAACACTTTATAGAAGGAAACTTAATATGGTAGGAGGAATTTGTTCTTATATTCCTCTACTAAGACCTCATTTGTTATCTTCCTCTTTTCACTCCTCTCGATTTCTTCTTTCTCCAATGCCCTTATTCTTCTTCTTATGACTTGGATCGTTGTCTCTCTATTGATCCTCTTCACACTCTTTAATTATTTTTATGGTGGCTTGAATCTCTTTCCTTATCCTTTATTTTTCTTCTGGGCTTAGTTGATCATCTCTATTTGCCACTTTTTCCTACATAAGCAAACAACACATTAGCACTAATTGGTTTTTCTTTGATTTCACTAGGGAAAATTACTTTCTCCACTCTCATTTCAATGCAAAGGAAAGAGGGATGGGTCAAAAGATATATGAATTCATAAATCTACAAACAACTCCTACACATGGGGATGCAAGCAAGGCCCAATCTATAGCACTCTTACTATCTAGGACACATAACTCTCTCAACAACGAGCAAGTCTCACCGTAGGTGTCTGATAATTCTTACACAATAGGTTAAAGACCACCTTACTACATATGTCTAGGCTCCTACCAATGTGTAAATAAACACAGTAACAACAACAATTCTATTGTAAACAAAAGAGGGTGACATAAAACTATTACACAAACTCTACTAATGGGATGCAAGGCACAAAATTGATGTTCAATGAATTTACCATGAACAACTCCTTTACATGTTTCCTTTTATGAATTCTCTCTGAGCATGTCTACATTGCTCTTGAGCCTCCTTACCTTGTGATATTTGATCTTTCTCTATAGAGATGTGATCTTAAAGAATGGAAACCATGCATGCAATTGGGTGTCACTTGGAATGCTCAAGTTTAACACTCCGTTCATACATTCAATGCGTGGTGCTTTCATTTATTGTTGGTGATCTTACATTACGGTGTAAGTCAAAGATTTTAAAAGTGACTAGGGAATTATTATACAAAGTGTGAGTAATTGCTTCTCAGGCATAGCAAAACAATGATAAGGTTATAAGTAATAGAAGATATGATGATACATGTGAAGAAGAATATTATGTTATGCATTTGAAAGTGCACATCAAAGAGGGAAATTTAAAACAAATGAAAGAACAAGAGAAACAAAGAATGAAGGAAGATTATTGGCAAGTTAGAGAGTGCTTATATCTAAAACTGTGCATTTTTCCTTTCAAAATTTCTATCAAATGGCCCAAAATGAAAAGACAAGTGGTATCTCATAGGTTAAGCTCTCTTCTCGTATCTTCCACAATTATTCCATTATATTATCTTTTATTTACTTGTTGTGATTCAAAGAGATTTTGGTTTATAAATATCAATTCCAGTAATGAAGTTAGGGAAGGCTAGTCCACCCATAGTCTTCAATGTGTTGTATTTTTAATATTAAGTTTGAGAATATTTCCTACCAAATTATGGGTTGTTCCACCACCAAGGATAGTATTCAAAGGAATTGTAAAGAGAAAAAATATTCAAAACCTATTCAATATATTTCACTGAAACAAAACCAAGTCTAGATAATGATATTCTAAAGGTGTCTATCAAAAATTAAATTTGCATTGACAAATTTGAATATAGAAATTACCAAAAGATTTATGTTGGTTTTAATTTTTTAAGTTTTATATAAAATTAATTACTAGATAATTCTATTTAACATTTTATTATCATATATATTATTTTATACATTATGTACTTAACAACATTTCCCCATTTTTAATTGTAAAACACCTCACCACTCCCTATGCACCGAATAAACACACGCATCCATATAGCTCATAATGTAAAGTCATAAATAATATTACATTAAAACACCAAACAATATCTTCATGTTTAGCTATAGCAAAACTCTTATCTTGAATATTAGAAAAATGATGAATGAAATCTCAGTACTTCTCCTATTTTTATCAATCCCTCAATTAAGTCCATGAAGTGTGTAATCACAATTGAAAATTCCGATAAATAGAGAGAAATAAATTTCCAACATTTGCCTTTAATTTTTTAGACATTTTAAAAATGATCCTTACTTCAACTCACTTTGCACTTTTATGGTCCTTACTCCAAGTCCCTCTGTGGATTTTCTTTAACAATGGTATCCAATACATAGCAGGAAAAAAAGAAACAAGCCTTAATACAGTATTGGTAATCCCTCAAATGTCCCCATACATCACCCAATATAGGTCCTCATTTTGTCAAATTACAAGAAGCTACAAAATTCTTAGTGGCCTACAAGGAAGGGTGTAAGAAGTAATTTATTTGTAACAAAAAAAAAAAGGAAAGAGGAGATTCGCGCTTTATAAATTGTGAAAGACGTATTAATAGTTTTTGGCAGTGCACTTAAAAACTATTATTTGTAGTCAAATTTGTTTTTCAAAGAGAAGTAAAAAATTACATAAACGCCTACATTATCATTCGTAGTGGTTTGGTATCTATTTGTTTCCTACTTTATTTCTTATGTTATTTTGAAAGGTTTGCAGCTCTATAAACATTGATGGAGCTAGTAATTCCTTGGAAAGTATTCATTTAGGGATCCTCCCGAAGCCCTAACTAAATTATACTTCACATTTAATCATTTACTAATTCTCAATATAAATTGCAGAACGAAACTGTGCATTTTATTTATAAAAGAAAACTAATACTTACTTCCCGCAACCTAATATTTTCAAATGAGGGTTTGCACATTAAATTAGATATAGATTCAATACATATTGCAAGTTCAATGTAAAGGACAAATGCGGATCACCCGCTTCACTAAACCTAATAAAATCACTGCATAAATTTTAATACTAAAAAAATACTTAAAGAAAAGAAAAATATGTATGTGACAGTCGATCCAGTAGTTGAAGAAGTCACCAGAGGGGTTTCCGCTTAATCTGATCCAGGATTTCAACAATTTCATGAAGGAATCCTCGGTTGACCTCCCTACCACACTGGGAGTAGCCTTCTTCCTCCCAATCTCCCGAGCTAATAGGGGGTCGCAAAGAACATACAAGCCCAAAAACTCGGAAGAGACCTCCCAATATCCAAAGTAATTGTCCACCAAACTCACATAGATCACACTTTTTCTTAAATTTCCATTCTGAAATCCATCCAACATTAGGGAGCAAGAGATCATTTCCTCTTCATTCTCTTTTTGTTAAATAGAAAAGTCTTTGTCGAACTGTGTCATCTCATGCAAAATTAATTAATTTATTGATTTTCTAATATTCATTCTCATGCAACCATTTGTCGCCTCCACATTAGGGTGCACATAAGTTCCACAATTTATGCTTAGTTGTCTCTTTAGTCTAAAATCACAATCCCTAAATCGGTGGGTGCACGTGGATTTTAACTCAAAATATCTACCAATCTAGATTTGCTCCAAAATCAAATATCTTTTATTTATTTATTTATGATATCTACTCAATGCATGTCTTCCTAAATCAGTGGGTGCGCATGATGTCTACCTCAAAATACCCCCCCCCCTTAATATTTGCTCAAATTTAAATACTTTTTCATTTAATCATTCTGAAATTTAACTTTAACATATGTATAATTCAAATATGTGCCTAAATTTTTAGTGCAAGTATGCAAGTAGTCCCATTGCTTGTCGTTGTCTAGGTACCACGTATATGGGTCCTTCTGACAACTTCCTTATCCATGTCCTCATTTGGGGAGTGCGATGTAGTGATTAGGAATCGTTACCGTAATCATCCGACTACATTTCTATGGATACTAATGTCAATTGAGGAATAAGATATTCCTTATTGCGCACCCCTCAACACATTGTGTGCGACCAAATCGTTATGGCCTTGCATGTACAACACACACTACTAGAGTGAGCCGATAGGACTTTTGACTCATTCGTGGAATTTTATTTCAAAGCCAATAGTCTTTCGTTGTACCCCTATGTATGTTTCCCGTTCTTTACGGCCCCCATTTTATTCCGTTTGAGAGTCAATCGGTAATTCATTTTACTTGCCACTGCACACACTCAAAGAGCATATTAGTAGCACTGCACCATATAAAGTATAGCATCATGCATTATTCATCTTTATTCAATTCTAGTGAAAGAAGTGGCATTTATTCACATCTATGGAATAAAAAGCATAATTTTGTTTCATTTATTCATAGCATAATCTTTAATTCATATTTCTCAATCAATCAAGCATAATCATCATGTGCTTTTCAATCAACATTTTTTATTCAAATAATAAAGCATAACACATTTTTCAAGTTTATTTAACCGGTTCACTTCAATACAAGTTCCCTCAAAGTCTAGTCAATCAACTATGTTAAAGTCAGTCATTACAATTCATAATGGAAAGCAATAAATTCCTAAAATTTGGAATGAGACAACCAAGCATATACGACATGACAAGTTTGGGAATTCAATCACCAGAGTGAATTCCATTGAAGCAATTCCTATTGTAGTTTAAGCACCAAGCATTCTGATGACCATGTTGTACATAAAATTGCATTGCTTGGATACGACAAAATATTTGTATATAAATAAGCTTGTAGATTTTTCTATTTGTACATGACATTTGCAAATGCAGGAAAATGATTAGATGGTGTTGGAAAAAGAAAAATTCTTATTTCATTAAGCTTGGACATATTCTAGTCCAAGTCACTTTGAAAATGGGTCAAAAACAACCTTTATGATCCCCAAAATCAAGTTTCTAAAATGCAAAGTCTGGTTCCAAAAGTGCCGAATCAAGGTTCCAAAAGCCTACTTTTTCTTTTGATATCGCCACTTTTGAAATTGGTTTTTGCGCTTTTCTGATATGATCAATATGACAATAGCACTTTTAGAACTTGATTTTTCCCATTTGGAAGGATACGTTTGACACTTCTAATACTTAAATTTGCAATTTTGAAAACCGATTTTGGCACTTTCAAGCTCTGATTTTGCACTTTCAAAAACCAAACTCGACACTTTACAAGTATTATAATCACATTGCAATTGAATATACTAGTACAAACAAACATTCAAGTGTATTATTTAACAAAATACTTTCATTTTTTTCACAATTGGCCTAACATCACTCACGCCATTCAGGCGCAACAAGCAAGGCCATAATCGATCTAACAAGAATGTGTCATTGACATCTTGGCAAGTATACATTTTTGTTATAATACAGTTCCCTTCCTGGTTACATACACATTTTTATTTCAAGTTATCTACAATTGTTGTATTTGTGGCATCCCAACCATGGATCAAAATGTACCAAAAATTTTTTAAAGGCTTGATAAATACATAAGGAATTACATCACCATGATAACCCTCTCTGACTATGCAAGAACAATATTCTTGTGTTAAAATTACTCTAAATTGTTCCCTTTCCAATCCTGTTCTTTCTAATAATGTTGGCAAAAACTCGTCAACATTTTTTTGTTGTGCAGATGTCCATACCCCAACTTCAAATATACTAAAGCATTTTTCAAAAAATTCCCTAAATCCTGGACATATAAAATAATACTTTGTGGTTGATTCGATATACGATGTTTGTGGCAATCCAAATTTCTTTTTTTTTATGAATTGCGTGTAACAAACTCCATTCAAATCGAAAATAATAAATGTTTTACTAATAACAAATCTTCTAGTATCTACAAACAAAAAACAACACACACAACTCAGTCAATATTAGACCGTGTAGCATTAATTAAGTAACATGTGATAACAAACTAACATGTATGAAAATAATGACATGTTGAAATAGTTACCTTAGTGTGAGTTGTTGTCTCCGAAGGTATGACAACATATTCTACATCATAGAGTTCTAGTGCATGAGCCTCTGGACTATCCTAGGCATCGTCGGTGGAAAATTATTGCCCCTTGTCCCCTTCTTGTTGCGACTACAAGTTTTAAAATCATTAAAATTATTAGAAATATATATATGTGTATAGTAAGGAAAAATAATTTTCAAACAACACTAAATTGTCAACAATTTACTTACCTGTGTAAAATACCTAGTAAATCCATCATCTATCTGGATAGGACCAAAGCAGGGATGGAATCATGTTGTGCATCGGTGGGGCTCCTAGTTCTGATCACGATGTGAGGATCTAGTGCCACTACTAGATGCTCCTCAACCACTAGAAGGTGGTGGCTCTACCCCATGGGGAGGTGGTGGCTAGTTTCCACCAATAGATGGTGGATCTCATGGCCCTACCTCGTATGTACCTTGAAGATACATTCTATGGAGAAAAACCTCCCGTGCCAACAGTAGGAATGACTCCTGCGTTTGTGGGACCAACTGATGTGCAGGCGGCACATCTGGATTGGGTAGCCGCCTGTGAGGTGGAGCTACTGGGAGATTGGGATCTATGTGCCTCACATTGGGACATTGTTGAGGAATCCCCATCCCAACGCCCTGGTACTCCAAGATATCAAAATAATTAACATGCTTCCCCAAAACAAATTATGTGTACATATTTTTAAGAAAATATAACTGCATTTCCCTGTTGTTATGTGGTGGTACATCAAATACTATGCACCATTGGTCCATCTAGTTATCTATGAATGGTTGATATATACACCACTCAATAGAAATATACTTTTTGTTTACATCCTGGATTTCACCCATCCGTGGATCTCTAAAAAGGGAAAAGATATGGTGTTTTGTTATCTTCAACTTCTTAACTTCCTTGTAAATAAATCCATCCACATATTATTCCCTCTTTCTTCCTCTGTATGTGGCAATGTCTTGGAGTGCACCATTTGACCTACTAAAGCTCTCTATCATTGCATCCAAATTGGATTCAAGCATACAATGCATACCATCAACAATAACAATTGAGGATTGAATGTTTCTAAGCCTCTGAATTTCTCTTTGAATGTCTGTGTGTGCATCCATGGTCATCAATGCAATCAAAAAATAAAATAAAAAAATGATTAGAAACATATACATGTGTTATAATGACATACACCACCCTGCCAACTAGGATAGTCTCGCCCACCACCCAGCTCTAAGAATTACATCTTGGACCCCCGAGCCCAAAACCTGAGTACAGTCTAGTCCAACCACGTTGAATAGTTCTCCCCCTTTCAAAATTCATCCTCCTCTGCTAAAATTTTCCTTGATGCCCCAAAAAGATCCCCTTCCTCAATCCCTCCTTCTCCTATCTATCCTCTTCCCTTCTACCGACTCCATTCCCCCTACCAACTCCATTTCACTTCCATTACTACCCTTATCTCCCCATTAATTTTCATTAGTGTTTTCCATCCACCGTCAAATTTCCTTGTTCCCCTAAAACAGTAAAATATTCAATCTTATCCTTATTAATGAGGCAAGTCGAACATGGCTTATCAACATTAAATGAAATTCATTTAAATTACCTTCCATTTGGTCACCTACCCTTTTATCAACTCATTGGGATAAGGTTCACGCATGATTTTTTTATTTAAGGGTACCTGCACGAAGCTGGTACCCAAACAGGCCGCAATAAGAGCGCGCAAGCGGAAAAAAATGTGATGTGCATGCATGTGTCCTGGCTTCAGAAATGCCGAATGTACACACAAAAGTGTGTGCAAGCATTAATGATGAGTGCGCACCCCTGTTTTTTAATATAAAAAAAAACCAGAGCACGGGTTTGTCATTTTTGACAAACCCGCAAGCACAGAGTGGCCATCAAGCATCCCGCAAGTGCGTTGTGGAGCACCAAATGGCCTCCTCAACGCCAACACCTCCAACCTCCACCACCCTGCCGACATTGCCTCAAGGTAGGTGGTCAACGAACTGTCTATTTGTTGTTTTTTTTTTCTCGTTTTCCTTTTCAATTTTAATTTTAAAAAAATTACAATCCATTAAAAAACCAAAAAAAATTCATTGCAGATTAACTACACCTAACAAGATGACAAACCCACCTGAACCATCAGATGAAACCAATGAAACCTCACCATCAGAAGACAACATTGAAACGGACAATGAACCGAATGAAAATCCCGAAGATCAATCCAAGATTTAAATGAAATAATGGTATTAAGAGATGAATTAAAGAGCACCAAGGAACCCTCTCGGGTTTCCTTGGCTTCATCATTGCAAAACATCATTGAATCCATCAACATTGCCTATAGTGAGATCACAAATCTGAGCCAATACAGGGCTCGAATGAGGGAACACTACTCCACTGGGATGTCCAAAGAACAGATTAAAGAACTCAACATCACCAAAGCCCAGTTGTACAACAAATTCATAGTTCCCTCGACAAGAGAGCCTCCATATGTGAGGAAGAGACGGGTTTGCATGGACTGGTGTATTTATCAACCATGGAGAGATAACTGGAGAAAGAGATGGTTTATGGTGTTTGACAGGCCCCCATGCAATAATTTGGAGGTCCCACAGTATTTCCTTCGGAAATTGTGTGCTAAGTTTGAGCTAGGCTACCATGTCAACTATTTTGACATCACTGAGTTTCAGGGTGTCGGTCTTGGCTCTTCCCAAGATCGACCTCAGGTCCACCGCAACCCACTTAGAGGACCTCCTGCACCCAGGAAAGAGCCAAACCCCCCTCCTCAGCCACCCGGGTTTGGTAGCGGCCTAGATGAGATTGATGACTCAGTTAGACGTGCCACACATAATTTGCTTAGACATACCACATTTGTGGTTATGTCTTCACAGATCCGGGAGGACATCAATCAGATAGACACAGCTGCAAGGTCTATGGGTGGTGGCTGGGACATGCCAGGTACAGGTGGAACCCAAGAGAGGCCTTCTAGTTCTACTGGAACAACGTCACATCGTTTTTCTCACTGTGGTCATTCATTCCATGGTCCTATGCAACAACGTGCCATAGAGAGCTACATGGAGCAGGTTAGTTATTGTTTTATTTAATGTTCAAGTATTTGTTGTATTTTATTTGATATCGTATTGTTTAATATATTTAACTTTGAATTACAGATTGTTGACTTTATTTGTTTTAATGTACAGTTACTCAAAGCCAAGTCTCCATCCTCTAGGTGGGAGGACATCGGTTCCTTTGACCTAGACCGAGCCATGGCAGCAACAGAGGATATTGCGGAACCATACACATGGGTAACTTATTTACTTTGAATAATTAGATCCAATTATGAGCAATTTTTGTTCAGTAATTAAAAATTAATTAGCACTGAGTAATTACCATATTATCATCGTATTTTACAGTTGTGTTTATCATATTGTCTAAATTATTTGAGAGTTATAAATTCATATAATCCAACCAAACAAAAATGAAACCTTATAAAACATGAAAACCTAAGAAAACTAGAAACATATGTTCATGTTCACTTTAGGCATCCTAGACCTATAATGATTATAGAAATGGGAGAGAAATTTCCAAAATGTGTCATTCTTACTTGACCAATGATGAGAGAAATTTCCATCATCAATTTGTTGTAGGTGACATTGTCATCATTTTGTCCATCAGCAATCTGTCCATAAGCTGGTTGTCTTCATTCTGTTTGATAGCATGTCCTCATTCTGTCCCCAAACATATCTTCATTTATCCATGGTCATGCTATCATTAATCTACCACTACTGCTGCCTTAGTGAACCCCAAAAGATGCTCGCACCACCCTTTATGGATGCCCGCACTTGTCCTCGGCTCTTATCATCATGCCCGCAGATGTGTTGAGAGGGATTCCCGCAAGGGATTGGAAACTTCTCCATGTCTTGTTTCCCACACCAGATTCCAAGATGCCCGCATATCCCTTATGAAGCATGCCCGCAAGCTCATGCTTGCTTGGCATGTCTTCTCAATCCATGTTGTCCATCCATTCATTGTCCCATGATCTTTATGACCATGATCGTCCTTTTCATTTTCCTCAATACTTGTGTTCTTCATGTCAATTCCATCTTCTTGTCATTTGCATTGACCCTTCAAGCCATCCAATGCTTTCTTTCTCTTCATGTGCTTGACTAGTGCTATGCGTGTTATTGATGCTTTTCCATTTGTCATCATGTCATCCAAGTTATCTTTGCCATGTATTCTCCTTGTCCGAATCATCTTTAAATGACCATAGTATGGGTCATTTTACTCTTGGCTCAATAGGTGTGCCAATGGCTCCAATGCCCATCACTTTGTCCACCAAATCAACCTTTGCTGCCATGCCCTTACACCATGTGCTCTTCAAGCTTAAAATTTTTCATTAATGTTGTCATCAATGACATTAATAGACAACCATATTCATCAATATCTCCTCAATCTCCCGAAATCTTCACACATTGCTTCCATAATAATGAAACTTGTCTTCTATTTATACTCTTGTCTTCTATGAAACTTGTCTTCTATTTAAAGTTTTATCATTAAGATGATTAAATAAATCAAATATGATTTATTTAATTATGGCCATGCCATGTCACCTTATTTAATTTTAATTTCATTCCATGCCACCTTTTATCCTTTCAGAATATTAAATGTGAGACACACATATGCCCTTAAGATGTCTGCAATGCACTCTTAAAAATGCCCGTATTGGGCTCCACTTTGATGCCCACAAGGGCCATCAATACATGCCTATATTGGTCTTGGATTATGCATGCAATGGTCTCATGTAAATTCCCACAGTCCCTTATCAATATGACCGCAATACACCACAAATTCCCGCAGTGGGTTCTTCAAAGAATGCCCACAGGGTCCTTTTGATTATGCCTGCAATGGTGCTTTGAAATGCCCACAAGGGTCCTTCCAAATGCCCGCACATCTTCCTTGTCCACCTCATCATCTTGTCTTTGTCCTCTAATATTATGTTTTCCAATTCATCATCCTCCATGTCACCAAGTTATCAATCCTTCTTGTCACCAAGCATGTCCTCCTTGTCATGTTCCATGTCATCAAACACCATGCTTGAAAGTCATCAAGCTTGCTTGCTTGTCACTTGTCTTTGTCTTGTCCTTGGCTTGCCATGTCCCTTTTCCATGCTTGCCATGTTTTTCATACTTGTCACCTTTCCATTCTTCAAGCCATGTCACCATCTCCATTGTGCTTGCCATAATGTGTATGCTCCATGTTCTTAACTCTTCCATGTCTTTGTCATTAATGTATTGTCATCAATGTCATTATCAAGTCCTTGTCATCAATCCTTTGTCATGTCTCCACTTTGTCAAGTCTTCTACACTTGTCATGCTTGCTTGCCACTTGTCAAGTCATCAAAGCTTGTCATGTTTACCATTTTTCCAGTCAAGTCTTTGCCATGTCATCACTTTGACCTTTGTCATTAACGTGTTGTAATCAATGACAATTTTGGCCATCAAACACTTCAAGCATAAATTGCCAACCTTCTTTTCCACATTATCTTCAATGAATGACCACAGAATGGGTCATTTGTTCCTATCATGGGCCCCATACATTGTGGGTCAAAGGACATGATCCCCACAACCATGTTCTTTATCAAGTCTTAAACAAATAGATTGCACCAATACAATAAAAAATTATATAATATGCAAAGCCCATCAAACCGCTATCTTCTAACTTGAAATCTGAATTAATTGCAGTCATTTTTTTAAGTACTATCATTGTCATTCTCATTAGCATTGTGTTTAATAATGTTAATATTGTTTTTATAAATTCAATATAAAAATTGTAGTGTTCACACAGGTGTCCGCAGGCTCCAGTGACCAGCCATCACCACCGGGGACCAGCAGATCTCCACGTGTGTAGGTATCGTGTGTATTAAAGCATAAATTTAATTTCAAATAAGATGACTTGTCCACGACAAGAAAAAAGGTCATTGGTGAGGGTCCTACATGTGACGAACCTTTAAGGGTTGTCACGAATGTCACATATGATGATGGTCCTTAAAACATCGTCGTTATAGGTTCCTTTTGAGATTGTCCTTTAAGGTTCGTCACCAAATCCCTTTCCAGTGACATTTTTAGTGAGGGTTATTAAAGGCCCATTATTGATTCTCTCTTTGGTGACACTTCTCGTGACAATATTTTAGTAGCCCTCACTAATACATGTTTATTTTACTTTTGGTGAGTGTAGTAAATGTTTGTCACCAATTATCATTATAATTGGTTTTTAGCGACACTATGTGAGCGTTGCTATATTTTTCGACAAAAGAATATAATGGTTTAAGACAGCTAGTATTGTTATGGATTCTTTGTAATTAATATGTTTCCAAAGTCATACTAGTCACAGTACCCACTCATAAGGTCTATAAGAAATCTCTAGTGGTTTTCCATAAGAAACCACTAGCAATTTATAAGTACCATTCCAAAATGGATCCATAAGCATTCTGGTCTTTTGGTTTCTCATAAGAAAAATAGATAAACCATAACCTAGTGATCTTGGCCATTGGTTCATATCTATCTTCCTTGCTAGAAACATGGGAATTATGTAGTTCTCTAGTTCATTTCATGATCTCTATGGTTTATTTGCTTAATCATTGACCCTCAATAGCCTATATAAATGATAACTAGTCCTTCAGTATCTGAGTGTGGCTTGACTAAAGTTCCCTCTTTATTTTAAAAATGAAATTGTAAAGTGCATTCTATGAATCCGTGAATTGGATAAAAACATATTTGTATTGGATATACAAGTTATGTAGCCATCTTATCCCCTCCTCGATTTCCTAGGAAGCCAATACTACTCTATATGCTAGGGGTAAACTTCCTCTGGCCATTGAGTTCCATGAAATCAAGTGACCACTTTTTGAGTAATAGTAAATGTATGATCTAAAACTTAGCTAAAACATCCTTCCATTGTATTTACAAGGTATGTGTCCATCTTCTCCCATCCCCCATTTCCTAAGAAGCCACTATGCTATGGATAAGCTTCAATAGGCCGCTATTGAGTACTTGAATGTTGTGTAAAATTATTAGACTTCAAATTCTATTTTATATATGGAAAAAAAAAGAAATTGTTTTAAATATATTCAAATATAATAAGTGCTTTACTTGGATTGATGCTTCTAATTTGTGTATGCCTCCATTTGCAAATAAAATCCTAGATCAATAAGGTATAAATGAAGACGGGAAATATGTGACCAACTATGGGAGTTTTGAGGTACTGGTGCATCTTACACCATAAGCAAGAAACCCCTTTATAACTCCCTTTCCCATTCTACTCAAACTCGAGGATTTGAACACTATCTGCATAAGCACTAAGTTGTCTATGTTATTCATGAACCCTTGGAGATGTGACATAGCTTCCATCTTCCTTATATTTTCCTGAAAAGGACAAGTTCAATAATTTAGGGTTAGTTATTTCTACGTTGAGAATCCTTTGAGATTGAGCAAGGAGATTACAAGTGGAAGCCCATCCTTATCAACCCTATTCTTGTTGTTAAATTTCATGTATCATCCCTTAAAGACAAAGAGAACCATTTTATTAACATGGGCATAACTCCTACTACTATTTGATTTGATGGTTTATGTGCAACAATTAATTGAGTTAATTTTTAATATGTTTATTCCATTTTTTCTATTTAACATAAACTTATATAGCAATTTTATTTTTGAGCTCACATTTTTTAACCATGTAGCCATCTAAGTTTCATGGACATATAGATAGAGAGATTCTAAACTTATGAGAGTTTTGTTCCAGAAAATTCCTATATATATATATATATATATATTTGAAAATATAAAATATGTGAAATCTCCACACTAGTGAAAGGTGCAAATATGTTAAAAAAGTGAATACATTCAATATTTGAATATGCATTTGAAATGCACTAGAGGATTAAACTATAGATTTTTTAAGTGCTTCGGTGCCTGAAATTTCATCAAGTCCCAAAATCAAACTAGAGACTCTTTAAGTGCTTTGGTGCCTAATTGTATGGTGCTTGAATGGTCTATGCTTTGTTGCTTGATTCTCCTGGTTTAATTTCAAGTAAGTTACAGAAGAATATTAAGAAACTTAAGAAGCAAGTTTGTGAATTTCAAGTTTTGGATAGATACGGTAAAAATGAAAATGAAAAGTTAAAACAGAGGAGTAGACAATTACAGAGAAATAATGATGTTCTTGAGAAAATATTGAAAATTTTGAGAAGTCAGGCTCACCGATGGAGCCAGCAAAACAAAAGGTTGAGGAAACAAAATAATTTTCTTAGAGATAAATCAGTACGAAAGGAATCGGTACCACTGGCTGAGAATAATACAAGTTTTGAATTATTGGCTACAACACTTGCATAAAACATTATTCCTTCTTCCATTAAAAATTACGAAGATAAGAAAAAGTCATAAAAGTTCTCTATCATTTTTTTAATCAAATTCTTGATGTTGTCTGGACTAATACCCTAGCTTTAGCATCAGCTGAAGTAAATACTGTTGAATGGACTAGAAGAAATGATGAATTATACAACTTGGGCCGTTTTTTATCAACAACGATATAAATTTGAAGTACAACGTATGCAGGAAACTTGGTTTTATGTTTACTTGGTTCAAGAAGAAAAGTGGAAGTCCAAAATACAGTCTTTACAACAACAATTAATGATTAAAGAAGAATAAAAGAGGCAAATGTTTCAATTTGCTGAGCAAGCCATTTCTTATAGAAGTCCTGCTAGAATTTATTCCATGTACCTACTAGAATTGGTTTCTAAGGGTTCTATTTGTTATGCATCCCAGGGTTTGAAAATCCACAGTAATGGGAGGACACACCTGAAAATCCATCCATGCTAAGCGTTGGTGTGACCCAGACTAGGTACAATCCCCAGGGGATTTTGATGGCTTAGTTGCCCTTGGGTCATGGTTTCTTAGACCATAAGCTAGTGCCACAAGTCACAGACATGCTAGCAAACAAAAAAAAGAAGGTTTCCTCCACCAACCACACATGGCCTTATAAGGGTATCATTAGCCTAGAAATTGGGGATGTCAATGCCATTAGTTGGTTTTGAGTAGTATCTATGTGCCTCGTGGCCTTAGGAATGATGTTCAAGGGAATAAAACCATGTGCTTGGTCCTAAAGAAACCATTGATGCATCAATATCCATTACCAATTCCTCAAAGCACCATGCATGACCTCATGGGGATATTAGTAGCACTATGTATTGATGTTTCTGGGCCTTAGGTACTTGGACATGGTTGGGGGATAATACTTGAACCTCTGGCGCTAAAGGAATATTCTTGCCATCAAAGGCTAAGAAAAATGCCTCAACCAATCACACATGGCCTCTTGAAGGTATCATTGGTCTATGATTGAGGATATTAGTGCCATTACATCGTTTGAGTAGTATGTACATGTCTCAGGGCCTTAGTAATGTATCTATAGGGAAAAATATCGTGCATTTGGACCTAAAAAAGACATTGAGTAATTTAAAGCCATGAACAATGCCTCAAAGCATCATGCATGAGTTTGTAAAGTTATCCATGGTGTTATATATCTAGGTCTTGAGGCCTTGGGGCCTTGGACATGGTCAGTGGAAGAGACCTAAACCTTAGGCTCTAAATAATTCTTCTAGACATCTAGGTCCAAGAGAATTTCCTCCACCAGCAATGCACGCCCCCTTGAGGGTATCATTAGCATTGAGGACGGTGGTACCATTAGTTTGTTTTGATAAATATGTACATGTGACTTGTGGGGCACTGGGAATGGCATTCTAGGGGAAAATGTCACCATGCCTTTATCCCTAAAGAAACTATTGAATCATCCAGAACCATGAACAATTACTCATTGCACCATGCATGAATTCACAGGTCGGGTATCCATGGCACTAGGTATCCATGTATTAGAGAGATGGGGGGTTGGAAATGATCATGGGAGGGGATCTAAAGATTGGGAACTAAAGGAATATTCTACCCATCAAGAGCTAAGAAGGTTTCCTTCACTAACCACACTTGGAATCTTCAGAGTGCCATTAGCCTATTATTGAGAATGATCATGCTATTAGGTGTTTTTTAGTAGTATCTATGTATGTGTCTTAGGGCCTTGGGAATGATATTCTATGGAATAATACCACGCCTTTAATCCTTAAGAAAAAATTTAGGCATTGAAATCCATTAATAAAGCCACAAAGCACCACACATCACTTCGCAAGGTATCCATGGCACTATATATCCAAGTCTTTGGGACTTAGGGCCTTAGACATGGTCAAAGAAGGAGGCCTGAACCTTGGGCCCTGAAGGAATCTTCTATCAATCTATGGATAAGAATGTTTCCTCCATCATCCACACATGCCCGCTTGAGGCTATCATTAGCTTATGATTGAGGCTGATAGTTCCATTAGGTTTTTTTTAGTAGTATATGTGTGTCTTGGGGCCTTGGAAATAATGCTATACAGAAGAAGACTAGTTTTTCAAACTAAATAATTTTTTGTGGTATCCACAACTATGAACCATGCACAGCTTCATAGGGGTACCCATGGCACAATGTATCTAGGTTTATAGTCATGTGACCTTAGATGTCATTAGTGGAGAACACCTAGTCCTTGGGTCCTAAAGGAACCTTCTATACATCCAAGGCTAATGAGGTTTCCTCTACCAACCACACATCGTATCCTGAGTGTATCATTGGCCTATGATTCGAGATGTTGTTTCCATTAGGTGGTTTTGACTAGGTAGTAGGTGTCTTAGTGTATTGTATTGAATTGTGTTCCAAGGAATAATGCCATGCCTTTATCCCTAAATAAATCATTGAGGCATCCAAAGCCACGAACACTACCTCAAAGAACCATGCATTAATTTGTAGGGGTATTTATGGCACTATGTATCTAGGTCTTGTGGCCTTGGGGCCTTGGACATGGTTAGTGGAGTAAACCTAAACCTCGGGCTCTAAAGGAACCTTCTAGCCATCTAGGGCTAAGTATATTTCCTCGAGAAACAACACATGGCCTAACGAGGGTGTCATTGGCCTATGATTGAGTATGTTGGTGCCATTAGGTGGTTTTGAGGATTATGTAGGTGTCCTAGGGCCTTAGGAATGGAATCCTAGGGAAGAAGATCATAAATTTGGATCAAAAAAACCATTAAGGCATCCAAATCCACGAGCAATGCCTCAAAGCACTACACATTAATTTGCATGGGTATCCATAGTGTTATGTTTCTTGTTTTTATGTTCTTGGGGATTTGTACATGGTTAATGGAGGACACATCAACTTCGACCTCTAAAGGAATCTTCTAGCCATCCAGGGCTAAGAATGTTTCATCCACCAACAACACATGGCCTCCTAAGGGTATCATTATCCTATGATTAATTATTTCTATTCCATTAGGTGGTTTTGAGAAATATTTGCATGTCCTAGGGAGCTTGGAATAACCTTCCAGGTAAGAATGACATCCCTTTGGCCCTAAAGAAACCATATAGGAATCCAAAGCCATGAATAATGACTCAAAGCACTATGCATGACTTTGTAGGGTATCCATGGAACCATGTATCAAAATATTAGGGGCTTGGGAGCCTGGGATGATTTTCAACAATATGTACATGGAAAGATATAAAATAAGCTTCTAGGAATGCATGCCCATGAATGATCGCTGAAACCACCACACATGACATATCAATAGCATCCATGGTTGCTATGTGGGAATATGGATGCCACTAGAAGGTTATCATAAGTTGGTATGAGTCTTGAGGCTCTACACATGGTTTAGGGAGGAACCCAACTCTAAGAATTTCATAGGATTATAACACAAAGAGAAGATAGATCATCCAATTTAAGTAGAGATTCTTTAAATTCTCCTCATAGATAAAATTGCATCTTCTTGATGTAATCTAAGATGAACTCAAAACCATCCTAAGAATAAATATTTGACAACTTGTCCTCAATCTCAATGAAGAGTCTGTCATCATAAGTATTTTTTGGCCTTTTCCAATGAAATAAAGGCCTCTTATCCCTCTTAAAATTGTTTAGGAAGAGTTGAGAAAACGCAAAATCAGGGGATTGTTCACTACATTGAATCTAGACTACCTTTATAGAATAAATATAACTAAGATATAGAATCCTTAATCCATTGGCGATTCATTTCGAATGGCTTAGGGGCTTGGTATCGACACTAACATGATCATATATGAGGGGATAATAATAAGACCCCCTTAGGATACACATTGATTATATGGGAAATGATCATCGAAATAGTCTTAAAAATGAGAAATATGTTCAATATTTTTTCTACCTAAGCCTCCCCAACCTAGTTGTTTCTCTTGATAGCATTTAACAAATATTGGGCCATGTCAATTAGCCCCACCTCTTCCCCCATTTTGTGTCTTGTTTCTTTGTTTCAATTTGATGACTCAAACCATAGGGACTAAGATGTTGGGAACCCAATTGAAAAAAAAATCAAAGAGCCATCCCAACATTGGTTTGGAAAATTGTATATGCCATAGTTTGACGATAGGGATGGTTGGGTTATGACATTTTATCCTTCTAATGGAAAAATAAATCTCCCATTAAAATGACCAAGTTATGAACTTGGACGAATGGATGAACAATTCAGTACTTGCGGACAATTTATCAAATGAAAAGGTAATTTTATTTTCGGTAACTTGTAGGGAGGATGAGGGTATTTTTTAACTTACAAGTAAGTTGTATCCATGTTTTCAAATTATATGTGAACTTGTAAGCTTTAAATAGTAGGGTAATGTAGGGAGGGTTAGGATGTAATGCCTCTCTAAACTAACAATTTATTTATTTAAAATAAAAACAATATCTAAACAAAAATATCTAATACCAATCTATCCAACTTAAGGGAGATATTGATGTCTACTTATAATTCAATGCATATTGGTTGGTGTTCATCATATTTGTATATAGTTTTTGTTGAGGGTATTTTCTTGTGCTTATTTATCCATTGTAACTTCACTTAGCTTAACTAAAAAAACTGTCATGAACAAACTTGTTCTCTTAATATCAATTTAGTGACAAATACTTACAAAAAATATGCCCTTACTCAAGTGTTTTCCCTATGATGTTTTCTTTATCTATTACAATTTTATCTCATTAGTTAATCTTCTTTTAAAACATATAAACGCGTTAGTATATGATTTCTACATTTTATTTGTAACACATAATGCCTTCGATCACCATTAAATTCATGTCTTCACTTCAAATGACACATGGCCATTTGTATAGCGAGTAACGAAGTCTTGTACTCGTTTCGGCTGGTATTTCGAGTTAGTTTTGGTTTTGGTGAAATTTCTAGAGGGTTCTCTGGTCATTTGGATCTTGAGGTTTGGTCAGAGCCTGAGAGGAAGAGCTTTGTAATAGACCAATCAATAGATAATTTTTTTCACTCTACGTATAGGAACTCGAACACGAACATTCATGTGTGAAGAACTACAATTTATAACTGCATAATATTTTTGTTTTCCTTTATGCTGAAAGTCATCTAAGTGACCCCAAAAACTTAAGTTAGTGTGGTGCCTTTCTTACTTAGACTTAAGGCTAACCACTTCCACATCTTTGTAGGTATTCTCCAGGATTGGTTCTCAACTTAGTGTGCATATTCACACAAGGTGAAGGTACCATTCGGGAGGAAGGTTGCATTAATCTTTTTTGATACATTTTTGTTTTTATAGTTATCATTTTCAGTTAGGTTTGCTCTTCTTAGTTGTGTTTTTATGGCGGTTGGCCTTTTTGGGTTTACATTTGACTGGTGGATGACATGCCTTGGTGGGTGGGATCTACTCATACTACATTTGGCTGGGGGCAACTTGTTTTTTGTTGGGACATAGTCCCGGCACATTTAGTGAGTTTCTACTATTTGTCCGGTGAGACAATCTCTTCGTTACTGTTACCTTTTCCCGGGTAGGGAGTTGTAATTGGATCTTACCTTCATATACTTGTTAATAAAGTATAGTTTTTTTTCTGATTGAAAAAAAAAGGTGAAGGTACCCGTTTAACATTTACAAGGTAAGAAGAATACATTTATTTTATTGTTTATGTTATTACGATGGTTTATACCTTTAAATAACCTCAATAATTTTGGTGACAGGTTGCATCGCTCGCTTCGAGGCTTACTATTTAAAGGCACGTATTACTGAACAATTTTTATAGTTAGGGTTCGAAAGGTCGCTACTCTTGGATGAGATTAACCATGTCTTTCTCCATATTTGACTTGGAACCAAACCTCAGTTCTCCGGCATGGTGAAAGGACTAATTAAAAATTTTCTTACTCTGGAGTGCCACATCTTTACTTTTTAGTACTATCTTTAATGTTACTACTTTTCGGGATTAGGAGGGTTTTGGAGCATGCTGGAAGCGCTCCTCCTTCATTCGACCTCATTCCCGAGTGTGTCTCAACCAGAGAGGTAAAAGACCTCTGCAACTGGAAGTGTATAAAATTGAACCTAGAAACAACAACGAGAATGTTTCCACCAACTACCTGGAGGAAAGGACGAGGTTATTCTTCGCAGTGTAAGTTTTCTCACGCCCAAGGGTTAAAATACTGTTTTTACTCGTAATTGCACCGAGAGGCGCTCTACAACCCAGTATGAGGGAGATCTTGTAACATGTGTCAAGTTTTTGTCGAGTTTATTGAGTGTTTGTCGAGTAAAAAAAAAGAGTAATACAAAGTAAAAAGTAATAAATATTATGTCAGCCATAAGCACAAAAGAATAATATAAAGTAAAAAGTAAATATGAGACTTAAACTAGAGAATTAGAGCTTAGGATTAGGTGGTAAATATTATGTCGGCCATAAACAAATAAGAATAATACAGAGTAAAAAGTAAATATGAGAGTTAAACTAGAGACTTTACTTTTTACTTTTAATACAAAGTAAAAAGTAAATATGAGACTTTAGAGTATTTGTCGAGTTTGTCTTGTCCAGTGTTTGTCGAGTAACAAAATAATACAAAGTAAACAAAAAAGAATAATACAAAGTAAAAAGTAATATATATTATGTCGGCCATAACAAAAAAGAATAATACAAAGTAAAAAGTAAATATGAGACTTAAACTAGAGACTTTAGAGCTTAGGATTAGGTGGCTCAGGTATTGCACTCAAGGAGCTATTCAAGGAGAGGTTTGCACCTCGGGAGATTTTATCCCTCTAGGCGCTTGATAGAGCCTAGGATTTGGATCTAGGCTGGTTTATCTAAGGGTTACAGATTATAACATTGAAGTTGTGTCTGTAGGTACCCATGGAGACAAAGGCGGAATTTATGCATAGCTTGGATTGGGGCTTATCCCGGTAAGCAGAGTACTCCAACTAGCTTGGCTCTAGTGGTCATTGTGTTGACTCTCGGCGTTGCAGTCCTTTGGTCGTTTCCCTTCCATACTCTATGGTAAGGGTAGACGAGAGGTCGTACACTTTTTTCCTTTCGTTAGTAGAGGTTCCTTTGCTCACCGGTTTCACGCTGTATGTTAACCCCTTAATTTTTGATAGGGTTTCCTTTCCCATGAATGACTGTAAAAGGAGAATGTTGTAATAAAATGCCTACAAGATGGAATTCTATTGTTTTGTTTCTAGAACATAGTCTATTAGTTGTTTGGGTGTTTTGAATTATTAAAGGGAGCACCACTCCTTATTATCTGCAATGTTGTGTAATTAGAATAACGAACCCTACATTTTAATAGACAATTTCTAACTCTTGAATGTCTGAGATGTAAGTTAACTGATAGTTGATGGTGCATTCAAAAGGGTTTATAAATATTTCTTTTGTAAGGATGACTCTATATTCTCGCACTATAATTGATAATATTTTAGTGATTGTTGTGTTAGAGCATTGTATTATGTATAATCCGAGTTGTCTCTTTTTGTTTTAGAGCTCAGACTGCTATTATTTCTGCAATGCATGTGAATTTCCTTATTTTCCATTACCTCGGGAATTTCTCCATTATTGACAGCCTCAGCTTTGAGTTCTGTCTGAAACTTAATCTAAATGGGTTCTGTCTGAAATTAATCTAAACGAGGTTTTCAAACCTTTTAAGGTTCTTTCCCTGGTGCAAGGTTAATATTGGAAGCTGTGAGGTCCGAATGAACATAGTCCTCGGTCTCTATAGCTGATAACCATTCCTCAATGAAATTCCACACTAGTTCACTGGTGACGAAATAATTGAATTTTTTGCTTACTTGGAAATTGAACTGAATAATTTGTTCTACAAACTAGGTAATAGTTCTCTCAGGGTATTTGATTTCATGAAAATCTGTCGCTTTTTAAAGCCATACTATCTAATTTTCTGCATATAGCCATATATATCAGGGCTCGAGTCCCAAATAAGGTTTCCTATGTGCTTCATTAGATATGTCATTTTATAATATATGTATTTAGGCTCAAATTTTTAGCGTTTTCCTCCCTTTCCCGACCTCTCCACACTCGAAAACAAAGCAACAGAAGAAGGAAGAAGGGAGCATATTATTGGAGAATAATTCTTTAATTATCCTTAGTGAAGTACATAATAAATTACCATTATACCAATCAATAAATATGGAAGGATTTAGCGAATCGGTTCCCAGTGACATATGGTGAGTTAGTTCATACCAGGTTGATGAGTGGTTGTAGTTGTCAGATCCATGCAACTCTACTACTAACGAGTCGAGTAACAGGCCCCTCTTGTTATGTTCTTCAATTTTGACTCTAGGAGGACTGATGGGACCGTAAGGTGGAGCACTCAACCTATTAAAGTATACTATCTAGATAAAAAATATAGGTTAATATTCTTTGTGCCTTGACTAATACCTAATACTATCACAACCATTTAACTTGTGCCACGATAGTTGCACGAACTGAATTGCCTCTTATCCATGCATCAACTATGAGTTATTCATGCATAGGTAGCAATTTTTGTTTTGTTTTATTTTTATAATTGTTTATTTCGAATTTGGACCAAGTGCCATAAAATCAATCTGGCTCGTGCAATCTAGGAAAATCATAGACACTAGTCCACCCCAAATTCTAAAATATAAACACCTATCAATGTAATAAATGAATGTGTAGTATTTTTGCTTGGCTAAGACACATTATGTTTAGCAGATATTTTATCCATTCTTCATGTTAAACTTCATCTGGAATAAATGATTGTGTAGTATTTCTTCTTGGCTAGACACATTATGTTTAGCAAATATTTTATCATTTCTTCATGTTAAAATTCATTGGAATGAATCCCTAGTTTAGCTCAACATTATTGAAACTTTTGATATTTCTTATCTTTAGAGTAGGGTAGTGCTTGTGCTCTCTGAACGATAGACAAAACCGCATAGAATTTTCTATTATAATAACAATAGGGGATTATGGTGCTTTTTTCTGTCATCATTTAAGTCATTAATCCATGGGATGTGCATTGATACCAAAATGAATTGATATCTCTTTCAGTTCATTATAGTGTTTTCATACAAAAATGTAATGTTGAATACAATAATTCAAAATGAGGGGCATCCTTTGTTGATGGAATTTTTTTCATTGATCATTTGAGTTAGTAATCGATGGGCCATGCATTGAGATCTGTTCCAGGTCATTACACTTCTCATGACAAGTCATTATGTACTTAAAATTCATAATGTACTTAAACTGTTTTATATACTCATATTTGATGATTGCAGTATTACGTTAAATAGATAATTTAGGTCACTCCAATTGGGGATTTTGGAAATCATAACAAGTCATGAAGGGAGATTGGTAGGCTAATAAATTAGAAAAATCTAAGCTATATATCTCCTTCTAGGGTAAGATACAAGCTAAAAACCCATGGTTTACAACATAGCCATCACTACTATCGGAATGCATACATGCATGCTTCAAGTGGTTTTCATCTGTTCTAGGGATCACTCACTTGCAATTATCAATGTCTTAATTACTACCAAGTTTCTCAAGTATGCTTGAAACACACAACCTTAGTGTTCCAATACATCACAAATATCAAAACCACTCTAGTATGGAAGATAGTGTTCACGGGGACTAGAGACTGATTCATACCTCCATTCATATTTAGTGTAAAATACAAGTTTCATCATTAGTAAAGAAATAATGTTTCTTGTTCAACCAAAGGTTCCTGTGATATTGACATAGGTATATTACTATATGCTCAAGTGGCATGGTTCACACATTGAAAATGGCACTTAATAAGTTTCATTATCATGTTGCACAAATATGTTGATCCCCAACACAACATGGAATACAAGTGCAATACAGATACCATAATGCAAAATAGAGAGTGATTCATTTTACGCCAATCTACAACAATTAATTTTGGTAGTATCCACAACACTTTGTTATACCCAGTTTGCTTAACAACCCATTCCAAGTAACCATAATAATATGGGATAGGAAATGAACCCAAATCAATCATAGTCAGTAATCGATGGGCTATGCACCGATATATGTTCCAGGTCATTACACTTTTTATTCAGAAATGTAATGATGTTGAATTAAAAATTCATAATGTACTTAAATTTTTTTGTATACTAATATTTGATGCTTGCAGTATTACGTTAAATAGACAATTTAGGTCACTCCAGTTGGGGATTTTAGTGTATATAGAGTTTTGGTATCTTCCAATCTATCTATTGACCAATAGACCTTCTAGTATATGTTATATGCTTTAAGTTGCAATACCACTTCTATCCTACCAAAAATATCTTGCTTTGTATAGTTCCCTATTCGAAATGTTAGGGTTTTGGTTGGTCTCATTAAATGTTATACATGTTGACAGAAAAAACAAAGGTTTTAATTTGCAATTTTAATTGTGTTTTTGTTCAATATTCATGTTAAACAAGTGTCCTCGGAGACTTATTTAGATGACACATTACATGATCTTAAGATAATGTAGCAGCCTCACTGAGTTGGTTGTAGATTGATCCAGTGAATACATGTCGTGGTTTGTCTTTGCAGGGTCAGTCATTGGAAATCTAAACTAATTGAACAATTCAACTATTTTCACAATGGTATGATTTTTAATTCCATTCATGCGCTATTTCAAAGATGGCAATTTTATGGTAATTTAGTTCCCTTATGCCAGGATGATAAAATACTGACTTTTAAAGGAACATCTGATCTCTTGTTTTTTCATGTTTAGACATTAAATAAAAGCAAACTTTGGCCTCAAACAATGTGCGCACGAAGATCTGATAATATTTGGAAATGACTGTAGTTCTTTGGGGGTTGTGGATATCCTTCTGCATCATTCAAGCAGACTTATAGATGTTATCAAATTAATTTATTGATAAGGTATTATTTTTATTATTAATTTTTGATATTACATATTGAATTTATGATAGTAAATTAGGTTTTATTATTTGGCTGAATTACACACATAGCCAAATTTCCCCTATCTACTAAAGTGTTCCCGCAAAGAAGAGAAGAGAACAATTACCATCAATAAAATATTAAAATCCCTTATTTAAAAAAACAAAAGGATTGTACTCTGAGATAAAAAAAATTCCAAACTCCCCTAGCTATATCTATAGGCATGATATTATACAGGGCTTTCTAGAAAACTAAGTCGATTACAACTATTTAATGCATAAGCCAGATTACAAGTTGCAGGCAATCTCGTTGATGTAGACATCATTCTTTTATTGATTGGGATTTTTAACCAGTAGATTGTTGGAGGATGAATTTCCCATATGATTGATTATCATCAATGGATTGATCTATTAGTGTGATAGTGCCAATCGACTTCCCATGTGTGAAGTACCCATTTTGGCATTTGCATCTCTTATATAATTAATTTCATTCCCCGTGTTGGAAATCCTTCTGAATACCATCAACTAAGTCTATCTCTTTGAGATCCTTTTCCCATGAGCAATGTACATTGACGTGTTGGAGTGATTGTACCTATCAACTTCTTATATCTTAACTGAAGTACCCATTTTGGCATCTGGTTATCTTATATATTCTATTTCATTTCTCACACTTTAAATTCCTTTTGGATACTTTCAACTGAGACTTTAATATCTTTGAGATTCTTTTTGCATGTGCAATCTCCTTTGTTGAGATGGTGAATTTCAATATTAAAGTGTCAAATTGCTTTGTTGAGGGGTTATTTTGTCAGTTGAGGTTGTGTACCTAATTGTGCAGGCTTCTGACAACATCTTAGAAGGTTATGGGTACTGTTTATAGTTTTTTCATTGTAGTAGCTTCAAGAATAGGCAGCAGTTACATGGATTTATTAGGGGAATGGATTAAGAATGGTGAAATATTCTTAGAATACAAACCTCATTTATAGCGATGACACTGGCTATCCAATATTTGATAGAGTAGCAATTGGAGATGAATTCACACTCCTTTTCTCTTCTATTTACACTGGATGTATACTTGAGTCCTATTGGCCTACTTTTGTTTTCATTTGTTGGATATCAATAAAATTATCTTATCTTGTCTATCTTATCTTGGCTGTTAGCCATAGCATTCATTTTGTAATGAATAGAAGGGGTGTGTTTTTTCCTCTACTTCCATTTTCCGTACATTCTTCTTCATTGACATATTGGAAAATTTCTTATATGTTTGCATCCAGGTTTGGCATGCAGTAAGGAATCCTCTTCACAAGCAGTACTATTTATGTTAACACCTAAAAAGTGCTCACTAGCTCATTCCCTTATTCACATGACCCATTTGTCCACTTCTCCACCATCTAAGCCTCTGAAGCCAACAAAAGGTCACCAAAAGACCTTAGTACACCCCTTTTTCCCACTCAAAAAGATTATTTTTCCTAAAAGCATAAAAAACCCTCAAAAAGGGTCCAAATTCCCAAAAAATATTAAAAAGGGAATAAAAATATTAATTTTATTCAAAAAAGGAAAAAGGAGGGAAAAGTACCTAAACCATGTTGGTCAATACCATTTGGTTTCCACAAAACCACAAATGGTATTCCCCACCACCAAAACCTATAAAAAGGTGGTAGGGGCTCCTCATTATACATCCATCCATATTCCTATCCTCATGCTGCCAAAATCTCCCTTGAGTATTTGGCCATTGTAGCAACCTTGGAGAAAGGACCCATTGGAGATTGAAGCTGCTCACCATTGGAGCCATTCAAACAACCTTCATCACTTCGAGGTATTGTTCTTGCAAGCATTTGCTTGCCCCATTGTCAATACAAAAAATTTATTCTTTCATATTTTCTTGTTCTTGTTTTTAAAATATTTCCATTATTTGCTTATATTCTTGCATAGATCCATGATTAGTTTTGTTTAGATTAGTTACTTGTTTATTTCTATTTGAAACTGCTGCTACTAGTTAGCAGGTGCCCATAGCACTAAGCTTGGTTGCAAAACCAAGCCAACAGTTTTTGGCGACTCCGCTGGCTTTGAACAATAGATCTCAAATTTTTCTTTCAATCTTAGTTTTTTATTAGTTTTTAGCCTTTAGATCCATAGATCTGCCATCCTAGACAGCAGATCCATTGCTGCTCTAGTTTTTGGCCCCATCTATTGCCATTAACAGCCCGGAATTCTCAATTTTTGAGTTCATTTTTTGGCTTCCGTGCACGGCTTTTGCCTCGCGGTTTTCAGCCTGACAGTCGTGCGGCTCATCGCGACTTTTCGGCTTTTTCCGCGTGGTTCCCCGCGGCTTCGCGGCCTGTTTGCACACTGCACATCGTGGCTTCGCGGTCATTTACTGCGCTGCACATCGCGACTGCGCGGCCCTTTTCTGCGCGGTTCCCCGCGGCTTCGCGGCCTATTTACGCACTGCACATCGCGGCTTCGCGGACATTTTCTGTGCTACACATCGCGACAGTGCGCTGAAATCCCACGCGGTCCATCGCGACTATGTGACAGAAACCCGCGCGGTCCATCGCGGCTTTTCTGTCAAAACCCGCGATGCTAATTTTTTCATTCAGTCAATTCGTTTAAAAAATTAATTTTTTACTGTACTTTCTGCCCACATAGCACATTTTTACAGTATTCAATTCTGCATATTTTACAGCCATAGAAAAAAAAATTTACTATTTGAATGCACATCTAGAAAGTCTTTTTAAAAAATTTCAAGAAAGTAAAAGAAAGACTTATTTTGCAGTTTATCTAGGTTAAAAAAAATTTCCTGTTTACTTCTTTAAAAACTTGCCCTTAGCAATTTCCTTGAAAAAGAAATCCATTTATTTCTTTAAGAAGTCTATTATTTGCTTTCATGATTCAAAAGATCCTTTGTTTTTTGAGTTGATTTTGCAAAGCATTTAATTTCCATTTATTGAAAAAAGTCATAAATATTTGTTTTTTTATTTTCAAAAGATCCTTTGTTTTTTGAAAATTTTCTGTAAAGCATTTACTTCTTTCAAGTTCAGTTTACAATACGACACGTGCACCCACTCAAACACTTAATTGAACTGAGCTTTAAAACTTACCCTAATTTCAACACACTTTTAACCCCACTTGGGGAACACTAAAAGAACTTTGTAGCTAGGTAGTATTGAGGGGATAGGTGTTCCAATAAAACCCCTCAGTTATTACATCTGAGACATAGAAGTTGTCCATTTAGGGAGATAAAATCTCTTAGTATTTATTGGCGTGGTCACAACCGGTTTGTGGGAAGGCCTCTCCCCTAGGAGGGTTGAAGTCGCGAGGATGGTTCCGGAAGCCTGAGTGGAATACCGAAATCCATTCAGTAACCGAAGGGCTACCATTCGCAGTTCTTGGGATATTCCTGTATTGGGATATTGCGATCAAGGACCAAACGGCAGATTTACCTTTTCTCGACGTGTCATGAACGGAGTATCCTAGTAGCCATTCTTTATGATTGATTACCCGGTGTCCCTCCCGGTAGGGGGATATCTAGTCGTGGACTCAACACTCAATATTGTCTGACTTGGATTTCATCACCTTGCAGAGAATATAGTTTGTTGATTCACAATACTTTTAGTTAGGTGTTTGCATGATTCAACACACCTTTGGTCTAGTTACACCTATTTTTTCTAGAAGTTGTTTGCATGATGGTACTCTGACCATTTTTTGCATCCCTCCACTTATTGTAGCACAGCTGCTAGAATAAGTGCCTTTTTTTAGGTTGATTTTTTGGCCTGAGATCCTTCATTTTTACTCCCCTTCTTGCACCCTTGGTTGCATTAGGGTTTTGAGTTTTTCATATATTACCATTTTACACATACAGATTTTTTCACAAAAACTTATTTTCTCACCATTGAGAATTTTAGACGCTCTCGTCGTCTACAGGGCGAACTCCCAGAGTTCAATCTACTTGGCTCGCCACGTCACAGACGCCGAGCCTTATCCCTTGACATGACAAATCGTCAGTCAACTAGACAGTCATTCGATTCTGACACGCCTCACTTCACTTCTGATTTTGAGGCAAAATCCGAAAACCCCACTGAGTTTTTTCCAACCAACATTATGGTTGGAACACCTTTTGACCCACTTTTTACCAGCACCATAGGAGAGACGTCTACTGACCCTTCTACTGCAATGCCATCCATGGCAACACCTACCCCCCTAGGTATGCCTAATATGGCGGACACTCCACATTTAGGAATGCCCAACACAGGGCCACCTCCTATTATAGGAATCCCCAACACAGGACCACCACTTGTCATGGGTATGCCCAACATAGGGGTCACACCCCCTCTAATTCCCACAACTCAGATTCCAGGAATCACCACTACTATTCCTAACCCAAGTGTAACCCATGTTGCACTTGGAAGCGCTGGCCCACACCATACCACACCTATTGGAGGACATATACCTTCAATCCCTAGCATACCTTTAGGCGCTACTGGACCCCTACATCATACCACCATGACTAGGCATGTCCCAGTCCCAGTCACTACATCTGCTAGTTTACCGTACATGGCGAGTCTGAACTTGCCAGACTTAGCCAGGCTCACCAATGATCCTATCAGACACGATCCTGCATGGCCTCACATGCCCACCAAACTCCCCTCCGACATCCCTAAGTTTGAGGGCAAGGCAGGTGAGGACCCCCAGAACCATATCATGTCCTTCCATCTATGGTGTTCCTCCAACTCCATAGTGGACGACTCTGTCCGCCTCCGTCTATTACAGCGCACCTTCACTGGCTCTGCAGCCAAGTGGTATATCGAGCAGCCCCATGGGACGCATGCCACCTTTACCTCCCTTGCCTCGACCTTCCTGCAGTTCTTTCAGTTACCTGTCCGCTATGATGCGGGCGTTGAGATCCTACTGTCTTGCAGACAGAACACGGCCAGCCACATCACTGACCACATTCATGAATGGCGTCGACACCGAAGCCTCTGCAAAATCAAGTTAGACGACCGTATCTTCCTAGATTGGTTTCTAAAATCCCTTCTCCCTCTCATTGCAAAGGATGTGGCATCCGAAAGACCCCAGTCTGAAGAAGAGGCCATCCTCAAAGCCCAACAGTTTGATCTCATTTGCGCCCAATCGGGTTATCTGTATACCATTATCCCAGATGCCCCTCGGGGTGAGTCATCCCAACATGATGCGCCGGGGGCATCCCATGCCGCTGATGGCATCATTGGTCGTATGGCCTCGCATCCCCAACCCTTTTCCATTGCACATCCTAGCCATGGTCCCGATCTTTCGCGGGCCACATCTCAGTCTGGAGCAACCAGTTCATATGCTCCCATGGCACATCACCACCATACCCATGGACCTTCATGTCCACCTCAATGCTTTGGTCATGCACCACCTGCATACGCTCCCCCAGCTGCACCTCAACCCATGTACTATCCATAGCAAGCTGTGGCAGCTAACCCAACACCTCCAATAGCTCAGGGTTACCAACAACCCCAGCAGGTAACTGGACCACCTCCAGCCCCACAGGCTTATTATGCACCACCACCTGCTCCCGCACCTGCGGCGAACCAAAATCCTCCCACTGCCCAAGGGCAAGTGTACACACAGCACAACCAGCCCCAGAACCAAAACAACCAGTGCAACCAAGGTGCGCAACAGAACCGTGGTAGAGGTCGTAACCGCGGTAATAACCAACAACATCAGCAAGGTCCTCCACCTCCCAATCCTCCGCATAATAATAATGTTGCTCCTCCCAACCACAATCTGGATCGGAATCCTAAGCAGCCTAGAAATAATAACCTCAGAACAAACCACCCCTGTTCTATCTGCGGGGTCTATGGTCATTACACGCATTCTTGCCCACATTTGGAGCGAGCTCGGCAACTCTGGACTGACGATGAACATCGTCAAGGGCAAGCGGCTCCTCAGCCACCACCCAACCCTACACCACCTCAACATCAACCTTTGGTGCTGCAAAACCCCTTTCCAAACCAGGGTGTAGTGAACACTCAGCCGTTAGCTCCCCCTCAGGGCAACGTGCCACCACAACAGATCACTTATGCAGCCCCTGATCAACCCATGTTCGATTCAGGTACTCACCATTTGTTGATGATGTCGACTGCTGATGCCAACCCCCAAACCCATCGGAACCAATATGGCTCCACTTCTGAAGCCCCTCCCGTCGACAAGAACACTAACGTTAATCCCACAGATCAAACGTTATGTATACCTCCGGCTCCACTTGATGGCGCTTCCAAAGCACCTCGCTTCCCACTTCGTCGCATCAACAGTAATCCCAATGCTCACGCTGCGTCGAATTACAACATTGTCGACGACTTAGCCCAGTCTCCTGCAGCCATGTCTGCTTTAGAAGTCTTGAAGAACTGTCCTTCGCAGCGCAAGACTTTGCTCTCTGCCATTGGCGCCATTGACCCCAATGATTCACAGTTGATCGCATTCGATTCAGACCAGTCTGAACCACGCCTGCCTTCCTCTTTAGCATTCCAAGTTTCCATTTCTGTTCGGAATCTTGTCATCCATCAGTGCATTATCGATGAAGGGGCCTCTACATGCGTCATGTCCACATTTGTTTGGCAGAAGTTGGGATCCCCTATTCTCCAGCAGTCCACCACTGCATTGCGAGCCTATGACGGCCATTCGGCACAACCCCAAGGTCTTTTAACCAATGTCCCTGTCCAGCTGGCGGGTAAAACCGTGCTCATTGACATTGAGGTCATCAATGCCCAACTAGACTATAACCTTTTACTTGGTCGCAGCTACATGTATGCCATGCGGGCTGTTGCCTCATCCGTATTTCGCACTATGCAATTCCCCCATGAGGGACGCATGGTCAAGGTCGACCAGCTCACCTATTACGATCCCAAGGCCCCCGCCACACCTGAAAATGTTCTCCCCATGGTTGAACAACCTATTTTTGGTGCAACTACCTCATTCATTTCCTCAGTAGGACCCGGACTTTACTCCGAGGCGCCAATGACCTCTACATTCCAGTCCATTCCACCACCGTCACCGGAGACCCACGTCGCTAACCTCTGCACCCTTTCACAAACACCCGGTAATCAACCCTCCTTGTTACCCAAACCACCATTGGTCCCTAGTCACATTGGGGTTACACCCATCCACACAATCCCCTTTCTATTTCCTCCTTCGGGTGTAGTAAGCGCCCCGGTTATGGCTACCCTTAGTCTACCCGGGTTAACATTGGGATTACCCGTGTGGTATATTTCGCCTCCCGTTCCACCGCCGACACCAAATGTCATCCTCCAACCGATACAACCTATTGTTACCACTACCCAACCACCTCCTGGTATCACGACTCCTTCGTCGTCGACAAATCCCCCTCCACTCATCAAACTCACTGGGGGCAGAGGCCCGCAACCATACACTGCGATACCCCCACCCAAGGCAGTTAAACCTCCCCCTGTGTTTCGTGCTCCTCCCAAATGCTCGTTGTGTGATGAGTTAGGCCATCCAACTCATCAGTGTCCACAGTTACCTGCATTGCAGGAACACATGCAAATGTTGGACGATGACCCCAACATCCCAGTGGTCAAACTAGATCCAAACCCCATGCCTCGTGATAAATCACTGCGTACCAACCACCCATGTGCAATATGCGGTATTGATGGCCACTACTCCCATCACTGTCCTGACATCCCAGATTACAGAGCATCCCTCTACGAGATGAACAATTTGGACCTTGAGACGGCACCCCCTACTATCGAGGAGATCTACCCTCCTGCATCATCCTCATCCGGAGAGATTAACACCATCTACATGATCTCTTCGACTACCACTACCTCATCACTTGATTTGACCACTCAAAGCTCCCACAATGATGAAGAGGTTCTCGAGACTCCTACTGCCCTTGATTATCCTGAGGAAGACATGCACCATCGTCCATACTTCCTCTCGGAAGAGACTTCATCCACCACCGCTACCCAATCCGCGGTTGAGTCCAAGGATTTCCTTCCTACTAAAATCGACTGGTTAATGGATCCCATGGCCGATATTTCTCCCGTCATCCACATTGACATCTCTGACCCACTTGGTTCCCTTCATACCATTACATTAGGAGCTTCCCACAGTGAGCATGGGATCGGAGAATACCACCAACTGTTCCAAGAATTCACTGACGTCTTTAATTGGCCAGATACCGCAATGCCTGGCCTTGACCCCGCCATCTATACGATCTCCACTGGATACCCCTCTGTCTAGTCGGCCCCTTCCATTGATCCCGTTCACACACATTTTCCACTCTGCTACGTCGGTTTTGCCGATGGCGCAAGCCGTTGGTCCCCCAATCTGGCCTCTGCAGCTTGGGTAATATATTCCCCTTCACATGAGTTGATCCACATCGACGGAATGTGTTTGGGTGTCGCTACCAACAACCAAGCTGAATATGATGCCGTGACCGGTCTCTTGGCCATAGCTCTCCAAATGAGCATACGTCACCTTAACATTTTCTTGGACTCACAACTCCTAGTTTCCCAACTCAACAATGATTACCAGGTACGCGATCCCTGTCTGTTCAGAAAATTTTCGCGCACTAAACAAATGATTCGACAGTTTGAATCCATTACATTCACACATGTCCCAAGAAACCTCAATAGTGTAGCAGACCATATGGCCAACAATGTACTTGACTGGCACACCAATCGCATCATACCATAAACATATAATGCATCCACGTGCATAACATGTGCCTCCACGGGCATATACCAAAACAAAATGTGCATCCACATGCATAACATGTGCCTCCACGGGCATATACAAAAAATCAAATGTGCATCCACGTGCATAACATGTGCCTCCACGGGCATACAGAAACTCAAACATGCCTCCACGGGCAAACATAAAGACAACAAGTGCATCCACGTGCATACACGACTATATACCAGCATCGAATATATACATATATATACATCATCGTATAGTCAGAACATGTCATAGGTGCCCTCAGCACCCAATATACAAAAAAATACATCAGCCGTACAAAATAGTGCTTCCCCATATGCTCATCAGCATTTGGGGGCAAATACATAACATCTAGTCATGAGGGTCCCTGGGCTCCTCTGGCGCCTCCTCCACTGGCCCCGCCGGATCATGGCGAGCCCGAACTCTCCGCTCTGCTGGCCCTGCTGGATCATCCCGTAGGCAGATCCTCATCTCAGTCGGCGCTGCCGGCTCATCTCGAGCACCACCCTTGTGCTCTGCCACAAAAACCGTTGTCCTCAACAGGAGCGACCGTCACTCAGGCGACGCACCGAAGCAACGCTCCACGACGTCCCGGTCCAGGTCTCTCCAGCCATCCTCGGGGAGTCCAGCTAGAATCATGTCGAATGTTTGTCTGACACCCTCTATAGCATCGTCTCGAGGGCCAACCCCTCTCCCACGAGCCGCAAATCCTCCACCACGTGGAGGTGGTACCGCTGCAGGTGGATGAGCGACCACCATCGCTCGCCCCTGATGAGCCACGTAATCGGCCGGTGGTACAGGCCCAACATCTGCACAATGCAAATAAACCATCATATGCATATCTAACTATAATCATAGACAGATAAATCAAACAACACATGATATAGTATAAATCAAAAACACAAAGCATACCGTCTAAACTCCAGGCCTGTCCCGGGGCACGAGGCATCTCTGGGTCGCCTCGATAGTCCATGCCGGCATATGGGAAATCCTCAATCAGCAGGGGCATCTGCTCCCACTGCTCATAAAAATCCTCCGTAAAGAAACCGCGGACACCACCGCCGCCACGAGGCATCATCTGCCCCCATCGCATCATGCGAGGCTCACTCACCAGACCAGCACGAATGGGTACCCGCGGTCGCAAGGTCGGCAACCACTCGAAGAAAAAACAGCATAGAAAGGAGGCATAACAAAACTCTCCTCCCTCTCGACTGGCCTTTTCCAGATCTCTCCAGACACCAGCCAGAAACATCTGCCCCCAGGCATAATAAGTCCCCTGAAGAACAGAGTCCACCAACATCGTTTGTCCCCCATACAAATGATGTGGTGCAGCAACACCCAATATCCGCAGAACACATGCCCCAACAGCCCGCATATCCCACTCACGTAGGGATCGCAGACTAATAGAGCTGTTCTGCAAAACAACATCATCAACACAGAAGGTCTGTAACAAATCCTCCATATCTACACCCGGCGGGATCCTCGGCAAGAGATCGCCCACCTCCCCCAAACGAGGCAACCCAGTCAGAAAATAGACATCTGTGAGGGTGATCTCTAACCTCTCACCCCCAATAATAAAAGCACCCTCCGCCGGCACCCACCAACTCACCAGCTTGTTTAGGAGCCGTCTCACTGAACGAATAGGTGGGATCTGAGCGAACTTCAAAAGTCCGCTCACAGCCAGAGTCTGTCGCACCCCCGGATCAGTTTGAATCCTCTCCATCAGATCATCATCGATCTCGCGCTCTCGCCATGAGGACAATGGTCTCCTCAACATCCTGCCAGAAAACAGAAGAAATTTTTAGCCCTAGCACAAAATTTTTTGAAAAAATCCCATCACAGCTTTTCCACCAAAAGCCGCGATGACCATCGCAGCCTCCATGCTAAAACCCGCGATGACCATCGCGGCCTCCATGCTAAAACCCGTGAGGAACATCGCGGATATTGGCCAGACAGTCGTGATGCACATCGCAACTATCTCCCATGAACTCGCGATGAACATCGCGGGTTCCAACCTCACAGTCGCGATGAACATCGCGGCTGTCAGCCTGAAACCCGCGCGGTTCATCGTGGGAATAGACCCAAAACCCGCGATATTCCACATTGGAGGGTCAACAAGGAATTTCGCGGCCTTCGGGGGCCCACCACCAAACAAAAAAGACATAATTGAAAAGGCTAAAGCAAATAGAGTTACCTGAAACTCGCAGAATCGAAAACCAACGGTGAAATATCCCGAAAATCAAGAAATAGCTCTGACTGCTCTGCCAAACTCGCACGTAACAATGACACGTCATTTGGGCCCCATGCCCTATTTATAGAAATTCCACCATTTTTTCAAACAACCATTGCGGTATCATACGAAGTCCATTTTTCAAACCGTTGGTACCGTTGGAATCAGCACAGCGAGAACTTCATGCAGGTTCCTTCCTTTTCCCATTTTTATGGGGTCCATTTTTTGACCATTTATTGGCCCCCCTTGTGGCCTCGATTTGCATGCCACATCGATCATCGTCCATTTTTGACGTGTCTTATATCGCCGGATTCAGTTTCCCGCACTTGTGATGATGCTTGAGATCATTTCTCGCTCTCACGCCCATACTTTTCGGCCATTTTTTCAAAATGCCCTCTCATTGCCTCGGTTTGCGTGCCACAACGGCCGTAGCCCCCTTTGTGACAATCTGTATGTCACCAGATCCAGTATCCCACACACATGATGACGCTTGAGACCTTTTCCTCGCTCCCATCAATCCCTCTTTGTTCGGTATAATTTTATCCCTTTTTCGGGCCGAGCAACCCCTTTTACGAAAAAGGCACTTAGGGAGTTTCTGTTAAGCTCTTTTCTGACTCCTAAAACAATGAAAAGATTGTCGAGCAACCTTTCTTCCTTTCATGCTCGTTAAACGTATCTGAAAGGGTGTCTACCTGGTATAAGTTTACCCCTTTTCCGGACCTTGTAGACTAATTACGAAAAAGGAATACTCTAGTCACATCGGCTAGAAGAGTTCTCCATCTACATCATTTTATGCTTTTTCGGGCCTTGGAGACTAAACTATGAAAAAGAACACCAACAGAGTCCACTTACCATTTTCAGACTCTCTAAACATGAAAGCAACCATGAGCATGAGCCGTCCTGGGCTCACAAAATCCACAGGACCATACCATTTCAGAGCACACTTTTTATCCCTTCTTGGAGCTCATTAAAACTACGAAGAAGGACTCAATGGTGCCTCTTGGCGCCACGACAGATCACATCTACTCATATGACAGCTTCCCCATGATTAGTCGCCTTTGTTCAGAGTATTCTGCAGTATGTCACCTTGAAAATCCCTCGACAGCACCTATCAGCTCATCCTCCCCCCCAGAGTCAATATATACCATTCAGTCAATAAAAGCAATAATCCCCACACCTACAAGTCAGTTCCCTACGCTGCCAGGTCAACCAAGTCATCATGTTCTGAACAAAGGAAGTTTGAGTCTACCCACTTTTTCACCCAGTTATTTCCCATCCCCACAAGTATGTCAGTCCTACCATCAGTACTACAACACTTCAGTTCTACACCTCATGCTCCTATCAAGGAAAACTCATTGCCTTGTTAGTTGCTGGTCTCCCTCTGTCGACGACAACCACATTTATTCCAGAGGATAGACCTAGAGGTCCCTGTGTCTTGGACTCATTACCATTTATGATGAGT
This sequence comes from Larix kaempferi, assembly GCA_027924585.1. Classification (NCBI taxonomy): domain Eukaryota; kingdom Viridiplantae; phylum Streptophyta; class Pinopsida; order Pinales; family Pinaceae; genus Larix; species Larix kaempferi. The sequence goes on from BSBM01000604.1 coordinate 532,978, forward strand.
GCCTACGAGTCATTTCGAGAGGAATCCTCAGTGCCTTTCCAAATGGTTGTTTCTCACATGCTCGACTTCAACACCTTGATCGCATCGTTGAGATTCGCACAGGACATTGATCCTTTCAGTTATTAGTCGAAGACCCCGGATACCTCCTGACTCCTCCACATTTGAGAATCTTCCTATGGGTACCAGTTACACTTTTTCTATAGATATCCGAGTTGCGCATGGCGACAGTATTCAGATGTACCCCAGTTTCATACTCCCTTGAGTATACAGTTACATTAATTCTCAGAGATGACTCATAGTCTTTGAGTCCCTACAGATGTTGGACACCTTTAGTTTCAGCAGTTCATCAATTATTCCAGTGTATCGGTTATTGAGATCAGTTACGATCAGGAGCATATCCCAAAATAATGTCCCCCCTGGACCATTATGATGTACCAGTAGATTCTTTATGTATTAGATCCCCCTTCTTGGGACTAATTGTTATGTATATGTCTTGATACGAGCATGGGAATGCCCGCCTCGTCCATTATCAAAGATTATACCTCATTCATATTGAGGCCATGTAATATTTTTTTTTTTTACAGCTTCCAAGGGCTGTGGCTCCAGTCTCCAACCAGTCTCTTCTCCCCCCTAAAACCCCAGAAAAAGACAAAAGAACTATGATGTCTATCGGCCATACGATGAGCTCCTGCCCTCACACATCAGGGGGCAATCTGTTAACACCTAAAAAGTGCTCACTAGCTCATTCCCTTATTCACATGACCCATTTGTCCACTTCTCCACCATCTGAGCCTCTGAAGCCAAAAAAAGGTCACCAAAAGACCTTAGTACACCCCTTTTTCCCACTCAAAAAGATTATTTTTCCTAAAAAAAACATAAAAAACCCTCAAAAAGGGTCCAAATTCCCAAAAAATATTAAAAAGGGAATAAAAGTATTAATTTTATTCAAAAAAGGAAAAAGGAGGGAAAAGTACCTAAACCATGTTGGTCAATACCATTTGGTTTCCACAAAACCACAAATGGTATTCCCCACCACCAAAACCTATAAAAAGGTGGTAGGGGCTCCTCATTATACATCCATCCATATTCCTATCCTCATGCTGCCAAAATCTCCCTTGAGTATTTGGCCATTGTAGCAACCTTGGAGAAAGGACCCATTGGAGATTGGAGTTGCTCACCATTGGAGCCATTCAAACAACCTTCATCACTTGGAGGTATATTCTTGCAAGCATTTGCTTGCCCCATTGTCAATACAAAAAATTTATTCTTTCATATTTTCTTGTTCTTGTTTTTAAAATATTTCCATTATTTGCTTATATTCTTGCATAGATCCATGATTAGTTTTGTTTAGATTAGTTAGTTGTTTATTTCTATTTGAAACTGTTGCTACTAGTTAGCAGGTTCCCATAGCACTAAGCTTGGTTGCAAAACCAAGCCAACAATTTAGAGACAATATTACCTCCATTTACTGCTCTTCTCAAGCATTAGAGGCCAATTCTTTGTGGTATTCATGAACTTGTTGATCCCAATGGGTTAAATCCTCTTACTGTTGATGACTATGCATTGGCTGCAGATGCAATCCCTCTTCAGGTATGTAAGTGCTTGCGATTAAACTATGCTTCTCTTATCACATATTTTGATAATATTCTATTGGAGACCATTCAAAAGAGGGGCTAGTAGAAATAGTATGAAGATAGGTCTACACTAGTTGTTTGTTTTCTTCTGTTGATATATATACAATCAAACTGATCTATTTGGAAGATTCTAATAATAGACATATGTCTTCTCTCCCATTTGTATTGTCCAATAAAAGATGGGAGTTGATTGAAATAGGACCAAGCATGTCATTTACAAGTGATGTGCCTAATCTACTAAATATAATTTTGAATTGGCTGATAGGACTCCTTTTTCTTGGTCAGGATATCCTACACTCTAAAAGTCAGAACTAACCTTATAAATATTTATGCCAAAGTCCTTTTTCAAATGCATATGTAGGATTAAATTTAACTCCAGATTTTTCTGACCTGCAAATCAGTCTCTTGTTATTTTGTTGTATTTGTATGTATTACGTACTACTAAGAAAGGATCCTTTCATCCAAACAAATTCTACGATAAGAAAATAGGTTCAGTAAATCCACTTGTGAATTCTCATTATGAACTACAACACATGTTACTTCAATTTCTATCATGTTCTCTTATTTAATTTTAGTGTTAGTGTATTTGGGCCATTGAATCTTATTTGCTTTTGTATACAACCGCTTCTAGATCTCTTCAGAGAATTGGTGCTCAAGTACGATTAAAATGATTATGGGTAACATTTTTTCTGATTTCCTAACAATATAGGTAGACATGGTCAAGGATTTTTCTTCTCTTGAAAGACACCTATATGATAGTTTCCTTTCTTCCCAAGAGTTTCCACTGGAAGAGGTTTTCTATGAACCAGACGTGTTGAAATCATAATTGTTTTTGGCATTGTATAAGAAATTTAAATCTTTCTGCATGAGAGAGTTAATACCCACATTGGGCTATCTGCAATAAGCCTTAGATATTCTTCTCTGACAGTATATATGCTTGAATTTGCTTAGAGCCGTAAATTCTGAAGTCTTCCTCACTCTAGATTATATGTACACTAGTAGAGAGTTGAAACTTTAGAGGAGCAAATCATAGTCATCTTTAAGATCGGAAGAAATACAAGAGCCAGCTAAAGTAGATTTATAAGAAATTGAATAGATTGTTCTCTGAAGTGGTGTGTAAATGTGCTTATTTTGATTGGATTGTATTTATATTTGTTGGGTTATATGTTGTTCCATGATGTCTGTATGTTTATTTTGATGAAATGCACAATTCAGAAAACTGTCTGAGTACTTCCCCATGATCCATGGATGGTAAACCGTTGGCCCTAATTATGGATCCTAACCCAAGGTGATCAAGAGAGTTGAACTAGTCACCTCCCCAAATTTAGGGGGAGAGATATCATGTCTGGCTCATGGCAACTTCGGCTAACCTCCAGTTCTAGTGATGTATGTAGGTTACATGGGACAATTTCCTATTAACTGACCTTCGGAAAAATACCACTAATTTTGTGACTATTTCCTATTGACATGGAGTTTGATGATGTTTAAGGTAGAGTATGAAATGTGTTTGCTTGAAAGATTTATATTGGATAAAGTTTGGGAACGAGATACGATATGCAACCTGTATGATTTCTCTGAACTTATGAGCATTGGGTATAAATTATTAATGTATTTCTTCTCTAATAAACAATATGATCAATTTAGTTTCGGAATGAATTTCTTGTAATCTTTGTTTGTTGTTCGTATTTAAAAAACTTTGCAGGTATATTTCGGAGAGCAGTATGTCAACAGTCACACATTATCAGATGTTACCTTTTTAGTGGAAGGTGAGTGATGTTATGCAATAACACATTTAATATGTTTATTGTCAATGGCATACCATTAGATCTTTGAAAGTGGATAACTACTTGAAGGATGTTGAGTTGGTTTCTGTGGAAAATTTAAGATAAAACTTTCCAGAAATATTGAATGAGTCTTATAGAATGTTGTTTTTACTTTGGCAAATGCAAACAATATGATGCTTAAATGCAGGTAGGCGATTTTATGCCCACGGGATTGCACTTCTAGCATCTTCAGATGCATTTCGTGCCATGTTTGATGGTGGCTACCGGGTACGAGTGTCATTTTGTTTTGGCATGGGATACAAGTGGTTATCTTAAATATGGCTTGTCCCTCATTTTTTGATTCCTTTAAAATTCAAGTAATAGAATTTTTAGTTGTAGACTGCATTGTTTACTCTGGAATTTGATATTGTCAAACATGTTAAGTGCACTGTGGCTTCAAACAATAACTAGAAATTGTTTGGGGTTAAATTTGTGAACCTTCAACAGGAAAAAGAGGCAAAGGATATAGAAATTCCAAGTATAATCTAGGCAGTCTTTGAACTAATGATGAGGTAATTCTTATGGTTTCTTCAATGTGTTGCTTATGGAAATAACAAAAGATTCATTCTTGTTGTAAAGAATTCATGATGAATATGAAAGAAAAAATGACATGTTAGAAGTCAATATGTTTTATCCAAGAATGTTTGATGATTTTGATGGGGTACTAGTGCCAGATTTATATACACCGGTATAGTAGAGATGAAAACAGATATTGCACAAGACCTTCTGAGGGCTGCTGATAAATATCTTTTAGAAGGCCTCAAACGTTTGTGTGAATATTCTATTGCACAGGTATTACTTCATGTCATTGCGATTTTTCCTTTTTGTTATGAGATTGTCTAGCCTCAGTACTGAGATCTGTGTCTTCTATTTAGGACCTTACTTTGGAGAATTTTGCAAGTATATATGATCTTGCTGAGTCCTATCATGCAACTTCTTTGGGTCATATGTGTGTTCTGTACTTTCAGAAGCACCATGAACAGATGTCTTAATCTTAGCTGGGCAGAGCCCACGATCTTCCTAGTTAAAAAACTTTGTTAGGGTGAATGCAAAAGTTCTCTCTCAAAAATACTAGACAAGACAAAGATATTGCTAAGGATTCCTGGTTATGTTGTCTAAACAAAATACAACTGCCCAGAATGAAAACCTTGAAGACTGCCAAAATATTGTCTACTAGGACCTTAGGACCTTTTCCAAATGACTATCTTATTAAAATACATTGCACTGACAGAAAATTCACAGTTCCAAAATCACTGTGTTGGAAAACAACCTCTGCATAGAAGTGTCAATGTTAGGTCATAATAACTTTAAAATTAACAGGGTCTTCTAGATTTTCTAACGTGTGACCAACCTACCTTGGAGAAAATCACTGAAACCGGATGACTTATTTAATTCATCTTATGCCACTTTACACAGGCACTAAAATATGAAGGATTTGGTCAAACTTTCGCTTTAATTAACTGAATATAGTAGCAACATGAATTCTCGAATCGCAAAATTCTGATACAGGAATATATCAATTTAAGAAAGGATCAAAGCAAAGGCCCTTACTGAATCATATCGGCCCTAATCCCTTTCGAACATTCAAATGCGGCCAAATGTCATATTTTTTGGAGCCGTCGTATTCTAGAAATAACAAATATTATGTCAAAGGCGAAGTCCATGGTTGCCGCTTTAAAAAATTAAAATATTTTTTGGTGAGATCTGAACAGTAGGATGTAAATTCAGGCCAATTTACTTCATTTGGGGCAGCTCGTAAGCAACTACTTCTGTTAAGTTTAGAAATAGATGCTACATTTAAGTATGATCATGTGGTCCTCTAGGGATGTCTGCATTTGTAAGTTTGATAAATCAGTTACATAAGATTTCTAATCTCCGCTGTTAAGATAAACTTTGCAATAGTTTCTTGTAACTTTACAATTACTTTTTCTTGTGAGTCTGTTAGATCCAATTCCAGGATGCATTGTTGCAAGAGAAGATAATGATGTCTAATCATCATATATAGATGGGAATGCCTAGATAAGGCATCCTCCTTTCAATATCGATGTCCCTCCTGCTCACCTCTTTGCTGATGTAGATTTTTTTGGCCCTGGACCGAGAAGTATGATGCAGATACAGCCCATTGGACCCAATACGGTCCCTCCAATAAATTACATTGGTGCCCTTGATAATACAGGTTGGGGCCAGAGGCCTATTTCTGGAGCAGGTAGAAGTTTAGGTAGAGGTTCCTGTTCAAATATTGGAGGAAAAGGAGGCAGAGGAGGTTTATTCCCTTGTGGCAGATGTAATGTTCCATTGTCAAGCGACAATTATGGGACCTACTGACAGTCCATATGCTAGGGATGTGTTTATGGTGACAATTCATTTTCCAACCAATTATCCATTCAAGCCACCTAAGGTATATTCATCTTATTTAGTGAGTGCATACTAGGTTGTATAGCACCTCACTACCTTCGGTGCAAAGACCTAAGGGCCATTGATGCGCAAATTCAACATGAAAATTGAAACTTGAAGGAGAAAATATAGAGGTTTGACAAGAGGATAGCAGACCTAGAATATAGTTCTGCGTATTCCATTTGGAAAAAGTTGACAAGTAACCCAGTTGTGATCATGGTTGAATCCCACTAACAAGTAACTATATTACTTATCTCACTTGTTTAGTAAAATATTGCCAAGACCTTACAAAGTTTTCTAATTTAATGAAAGTTTTAGAATTTAGAATTTACAAAGTTTCAAGGTCTAATTCTTTGAAGGGTGCTAGATCAATGGAAGAGCACCTACTTTACAAGCAGGAGGTTGGTGGTTCGATTCCATCATGCCCTAAAATTCATAGGGAATGGTGACGATCGCTATTCATTCCTAAATATGTATCAATATCGAGGGTTAAAAATGCATCATCAAAATTCATTTTTTATATATGAAATGGTGATGGTCAACGAATGTCTCCATATATATGCATCAATAGTGAGGGACATGAAAGGTCTATCACCAAAACTTCATATAAATTGGTGAGGGTCACTATTTGTCACTAATAATCCTTATTAGTGACGAACATTGAATGTCACCGCACCACCTCTACTTTTGGGGACACAGCCATTGGTGACATTCAAATTTTGGTGACATCCTCCTTTTTCACCATAACCAATGAGATTATGGTGTAATGTATCAACCCTCACCAATGATCCATCATTGAACGTCACCATATATGCATCAAATGGTGAGGGCCCAAATAGGTCCATCACCAACACTTCATAACGATTGGTGATGGTCACAACCTGGAATAATAATAATTATTAGTGGCGAACCTTGAATGTCACCACATACCCTCCGCTTAAGGTGACAGTGCCTTTGGCGATGCTCAGGTTTTGGTGATGGGGCCCCTTTTGACCATCACCAATGAGTTTATGGTGACACTTTTGGACCCTCACCAATGACCTTTTTTCTTGTAGTGGTCTATGTATATTTATATTTTTCTATATTAAACTATGAGGTTATAAATGTGTATGCAGGTGCGAGCACCTCATATTGGCAGTGCCATTATTCCTCCCTCCTCGGCCTTTTGACCACAATATATCCCAATTGTATCCCCTAGCATACATGCCCCATTCCATCCATCCCTCCCCACCCCCTTCCATCTAGCCCCCCCATCTTATCCAGCACCACAGTTCCATCTAGCTCCCCCTTCCGTTTCATATCCCGCGTCCCATCACCCCATCCCAACCTTTCCACCACCTCTGTATCAGTTTCCCATGTTTCCACCCTCCCCCATCCGAACACGGCACACCACCCATCCACAGTAACCCATCCCTCCACCGCAACACAGACCTCGCCACCCCCCCCACATTCCCCCAGCACACTCGCTTCCCATTCCATGGTGCCCCCATCCATACTATAGCCAGCTGGATTTTATCAAGCTAGACATGCATCTACACTTCGCCCACCCCAGTCCATGCCTCCTTTTTCCACCTCTCATTCTTCTACTGTGCCCCCCTAGTGGTGTAGCCACCGTCGATGTGGCTACATCCTCCCCTATGCCATCCACCCTAACATCGAAGCAGGTTGTCTAGCCGACTGCTCCATCCGCCAGCCCTGAAGTCCAGCCGGTTGTGTTCACGATGAGATTGACTAGTTTATGAAAATATCGTTCAATTTTAACGAAAATTACTATATGCATCTAATTTCATCATTTATCTGATTTTTCTAAATGTTGTAGGGTGGCATTGTTGAGAGACTAGGAGCATGGAGGAGGGAGACCACCTCACGACTTACAGTCTCGCATGCGATGATTTATCTAATATTTGAAAACTATTTTTATTTTTAAATTATGTTTTATACTTGTATAATTTCCAAGAAAAGTTGACATATTATTGTTGTTGTTCAGGTCTTAGGGGAACGTGGTCCAAGTCGCCCGAAGGACCCAGCTTCCTCTAGCACGAAGAAGAGGAAGATCGATTTTGGAGATGGACCTAGGAGCTTCGAGGGTGGGCAGGAGGATTGAGAGACCCTCCTATGTACATTAGCCATGATGTGGCATTTTGGGCATGAGTTTCCATATTTTGTATAGGGCACCATGGGCCATATTTTGTATAGGGCACAAGTTTCCATATTTTGTATAGGGCACGAGTTGCCATTATATAAACTTTTCAATAACAATGTTATGGAAAAATTTTCACATACATATAGATGTTATTTCTAGACACCAAGTGACATCAATATGAGTCCCTTGTATTTGAATGGGTCTTGTATCTTACACTTTTTTCACACATCAAGCACATGGATGTACACATGAGTCTACATTAAAAGTAAACTCAAACTATAGAGAACCAAAGCTGATAACATGTACATGTGAGTCTGCATTAACATGAATGTCTTCCAAATGTTTTCATAAATTAGCATAGAAACAACAATGGTCGAAACAAAGAACTAAATAACAACAATTTTGAAATATGAAATAATAAATGATAAAGAAGCTTATGAAGAGAATACATCCTCAAAGAATTGCTCAAAATGAAAGACATACAACTTCAATCCAACCACAATATGTCCCGGTAATAGTTAGTATGGGTGCAAGGGTTTCTGTTTACAACTCTTCACTAGGTTTGTAGAAACCCTGCTTGCACTTGTCTCGTCTCATGCTCAATTGAAGTGTTTATTTTCAGCGTATCTCATAAAACAAATTGGAACCAACCTCTTTTGGAAGCTCTCCCCTTATGGCCTTGATGGAGGCTCACAACACCACGCTATATGTTTCGATACACTTAATGCTCAGTCCTTCAAAATGCATAGTTAGAAAGAGTATGTGTTGCATTTGCCTCTCAATTTGTTTGATTAAATATGCATGCGTTTTGTAATGGGATCATTACATAGCTAATTTGGATTGTTTATGTGGATGGAGACACCCAACAACCATTGATTCCTAGAGCTCTACACACAAGTTAAAGAAAAAAAAAGAAAAAATCATAACATTGGGAACAAATTGCCAAAACCAACAATGCAACTAGAACATAATGACCAAGGGAACTTCAAAATGCAACACCACTCCACAAAAGAAGTTGCTCTAGACCTACCTCATTTTGTATGAGAGAAGCTGCTTTAGAGACCTACAGACCTACCTACCACTTCTCTCATTTGGTATGAGAGAAGTTGCTTTAGACCTACCTCACTCATGTCAATGCTAGATTTTTTGGAGGCCGACCTCCCACCCCACATGTCCTCTTCAACATTTTTTGTTCTGTTGGTTTTGTGCCCACCCCCAAAAAAATTCATGCTTTGGGTACCTTGAGGTATATCCCCAACCCAAAAAACTCTTATATTATGTTTATTATTTTGGTTATTGGCTTCACCCAACAAAATTATATTTAACAATACACATATTCATAGATTTGGTTCCTCATGCTCAATGCTCACTATATTTAACAATACACTTATCTTAAATTTAATTCATGTCTTGTTAAATATTTCATAATGAAATAGCTATTTGAGAGCACCACCTTAGACCAAGCCATACCATTAATATAAAATTTACATTAGAGAAATGACCTAATTCAATTTCCTTCTATAACTCTAACCCTAACCCTCACCTAAACCCTAGCACTAAACCCTCTGTACCCTTTAGATACTGTTGAAATATTGTAACTTCTAAGAATATTATTATTCCGGAGATGTTTCATTCCTCCGTTGGGACTTTATCGTATATCCGGAGATGTTTATTCCTCCGAGAGAATGTTGTAACTAGGGTTATTAGACCTCCCTTGTGGGGTTAGCTTTGAGATAGTTGTTTAGGGGTTATTAGACTCTCCTAGGAGAAGTCGGCCAAGTTAGGGTAAAAAGTCAGTTAGGAGTTGAGTATAAATAGAGGAGGTGTGTTCCTCATTTAACTCACTCATTCACTCACTTGTGGATTGCACATAGGAGAGAGAGATATCTGCATAGCATGAGGAGGAGCACCTGTTTGGTGTTTACAGCTTTGTATTTGTTGATCATCTATATTGAGGAAAGCTTTGTTGGGTTTTCTACCCCATGAGGGTTTCCCAGGGTAAATCTTTGTCTATCCTTTGATTGTGTTTATTTCAGTAATATTGGTTGTGAATTTAGGATAAAATTAACATGGTATTAGAGCTAGCTTGAATAGGACATCTTTCACAAGGTGAAAATACCTCTCTCTCCTCTTCCAGTGAAAATTAGGGTTTCTGCGAAAGTTGGAATTTTCGGATTCTGAGAGCATGGTTGGATGATCCTCCTCAAAATTGAAATTTTGAGCCATAGATCAAACTTTTTGAGTGGGTAGAACCCCAGGCTTTGTCAAACCCTAGTTTGAATTTTGGACCAGAAGTATCAGAAAACCAGAAAACCAGTGAACCAGAAAAAATGCAAACTTGTGCACCAGTGAACCAGAAAAGCTGCGAACCCGTGCACCAGTGAACCAGAAAAGCTGCGAACTAGAAAACCAGAAAACCTGTTGCAGATCTGAAAGTTTCTAGTCAAATTTGAAGGGTGAAGTTGAATTTTCCAGAAGCAGAGTACACCAGTCATGTCAATTCAATCAAGCACATCTCCGGGTAAGATCTACTCTACTTTTTGAGAAACTTCAATTTTTGTGACCTCCTGGATAAGATGGTTCCAAGCACTAAGCTTGAAGACAAGCTAGAGGGTATAGAGAATTTTCAGGCATGGAAATATAGGATTGGTCTCATTCTTGAAGAGAATGATCTTTCCCAATATATCAAAGATGAGGTTGCAGAACCTGCAGAAGATGAAGCCAAAGAGAAGTATAAGAAGGACTTGATTAGGGAAAAGAGAATCATTGTTGATTCTATCAAAGACCACTTGATTCTCCAAGTGGCATCCAAGAAGACCCCAAAGGAGATGTATGATGCCCTATTCAGAATGTACGAAAGGAGGAACATCAATAGGAAGATGAACCTGAGAACTCAATTGAAGAGCACTAAGATGAATCAAGGAGAATGGGTGAAAATGCGAAGCTGGGAAAGAGGGCGCACGGATGAACAGGGGAAAAAAATTCAACCTGAAACTCTCGGCCTAGAGTTTTTTAAACTCTAGGCCGAGAGTTTTGAGAATTCAAAGTCTCGACGAAGAGTTTAAAAGAACTCTAGGCCAAGAGTTTGAACCAATCCATGTGCTGTATTTTTAAAAAAACTCTTGGATGAGAGTTTGAACTAAACTCTTGGCTGAGAGTTTGGAAGACATTTTCTCGCCCGAGAGTTTATGGTCAACAATTCCAGCACCATTTCTGTAGATTTCAGAAATGTGTCACTTTAACAAGGTCGGGCCACTGCAAAACATGAGAATTATATGTCGGAATTTATACCAGTAGATTCATCATTCAATCTACTTTCTCATAGTATAATTTTTTTTTTAATTTCATTTAGGATTACTATTTTTTACTATTTTTTTACTAAACTTTATCATTAAAAAATTTAGTGACTGAAAAATCAGTCACAATGAAAATTCAATATCATCACAATGACGAAGCCAAAAAAAAATTAAAAAATACAAGGATGTTCCTTGAAGTGTCCTCTTCAATGGTTTGGTTTTAGTTTGTTTGATAAGAGTCACATTTGAAAGAAAATGCGAAGACAAAAACATGTGTCGATAATGCACCATTTTCTGAACATACATTGTTTCGATAAATAATAAAAAATAGTTCCCAAGTCTTAAAAAACTCAAAATATAGTCCAGGATCCAGTGTAGTGTGTGTATATTATGAGCCTACAATTTTTTTCCCTAAAATGAATAACCTTCTATCAAAAAACCATCGTCAACACAGGTCACTCATTATCCATACCTAAACTTTTCAAGTATATGTTGTATGTTGACAACAAATTTGTCCCATGATATGTCCATAAAAAACTTTAAAAAAAAGACGAGTAGAAAGCTAATTTAATTCTCTAAAACCTTTGTGTTTACCTCAAGTTGAAATTCCTAAGGGAGATATGGGCTTGAAGAGGTCGAAGTTGAAAAACATAAAATTTAGCAGTTTTTTTTGTCAAAAACAAGTCAAAATTGTTTCCCAACTTCATGTTTTCACCCCAATCTATTCAAGATTACTTCACAAGGGTCTCCCAGTTCAAAGAACAACTAGAAGCCATTGGAGACAACCTTGATGAAGATGAGCTAGTCATGACTACTTTCAATGGTCTCACTAGATCTTGGGACTCATTTATCCAAACCATGTGTGCCAGAAAAGAAAGTATGAAGTTTGATGTGGTATGGGAGGATTACATTTAAGAAGAAGCTATAGTAGCCAATAGAGAGGCCTTGCTCAAAGAAGGTGACCAAGCATTAGCCACTCATACCAAGAGAAGAAGGATTCAATCCAACTTCAAGAAGGATAATCACAAGGAGTCTCAACCTACACAAAGATTTCAAAAGAAAAGAGGAACTAATCAAAGAAGAGATTACTCCTCATTTCAATGTTTCACTTGTCACAAATTAGGACACCTCGCTAGAGATTGTCCCTCAAAGAAGAAGAAGGGTTTCCACCACAAAAGACACCAAGCACATCTAGAAGAAGATGATAGTGAAGAAGAAGAGGAGGAAAGGCCTCAAAAGAAAAGAGCTAAAGTAGAAGAAGAAGATGCAGAAAAGTATGTTCTATTCTCTGCACTCTTTGGGTCAGTAACACCCGGAGAAGATACATGGCTTATTGATATTGGTGCTTCAAAGCACATGATAGGACAAAAGAAGACTCTCTCAAGACTTGAAGACAAGACCTCTCCACAGACGGTATCTTTAGGAGATGACTATCAATATCCCATCAAGGGAATTGGTGAAGCAAGATGCAAGCTTGAATCTAGAACTCCATTGAAGATGAAATAAATATTATATGTACCAGGGTTGAAGAAGAACTTACTTTCTATCTCAGCATTAGATAAGAAAGGTTATAGGGTTGCATTCATAGATTGACAAGTACTCATGTGGCCCAAAGGGAAATCAATTACAGATGCAATTGTCATTAGTGAAGACAAAGGAGGTCTATACAAACTCAAGGGTCATCTAGAAGTTTCCCTTGTTCATGAAGCCACTAGCCCAAGTGAGCTATGGCATAGGAGGCTTCCTCACATTAACTACAAAGCACTACCTCATGTGAGCAAGGTAGTTATAGGACTACCATATTTGAAGATTGATCATAAAGGCACATGCAAAGGATGTGCAAAAGGGAAGAATATCAAGAATCCATTTCCAAATAGTGAAACAAAGACTAAAAGTACTTTGGAATTGATCCATTCAAATGTATGTGGTCCCATGCCCTCCACATCTTTGAGGGTGATATGAATACTACCTTACATTCATTGATGACTATTCAAGAAAGACTTGGATATATTTTCTAAAAGGAAAAGATGAAGTCTTTGGAAAGTTCAAGGAATTCAAAGCCTTGATAGAAAATCATTCATAAAAGAAGATCAAGACACTCAAGACAGATAATGGTGGAGAATATACTTCAAAATATTTTGAAGTCTTTTGTAAAGAAGCTGGAATCAGAAGGGAACTAACCACTCCCTACAATCCTCAACAAAATGGTGTTGCGGAGAGAAAGAATAGAACCATTATGGAAGAAGTGAAGAGAATGATACATGATCAAGATCTACCTATGAATTTATGGGCTGAAGCATTCAGGACAGCAGTCTATGTGCAGAATAGACTATCTCATAGTGCCCTTGAATTCAAGACTCCAGAAGAAGTGTTCATAGGGAAGAAGCCTGAGGTAAGCCACCTCAAGATATTTGGGTGCCCAGTATATATTCACATACCAAAATAAAATAGAACCAAGTTGGACCCTTCCGGAAAGAAGGGAATATTTGTTGGATATTGTGAAGCATCCAAAGCATTCAGAATATACATCCCAGGATTCCATCATATGGAAATTAGTAGGGATGTGACATTTGATGAAGAAGCAGCTCTCAAAAGATCTAGGAAGTGCCAATATGAAGAAGTATATATGGAAGATGCACCTTCCAAAATTGCAAAAGCTGCACCTATTCCTGAAGATGAAACGCCAGAAGAGCATGACATGTTAGAACCACAAGAACCCCCTACCTTAAACATATCAATAAATAGAAAGCCAACATGGGAAAGAGACATTATTCAGGGAGCATAAAAATATGGAGCTCCCTAAGGTTCCACAAGAGTAAGCAAGAAACCAAATCCATTCTCTAGTTATGTGGCTTTGATGTGTGATCTTGTAGATCAAGAACCTAATAGTTATGAAGAGGCAGTTCATAAGAAAGGGTGGGTAGAGGCAATGACGGAGGAGTACCAATCAATAATGAAGAATGATTTTTGGGAAATAGTTCCCAAACCAAAGAACAAAAGTGTGGTATCCTCCAAATGGATATACAAGATAAAGCATGTTGCGGATGGTAGCATTGAAAAGTATAAGGCAAAGTTTGTAGCCAGAGGATTCTCTCAAAAAGACGGAATTGACTATGAAGAGACATTTGCACTAGTTGCAAGGCACACTTCCATTAGAACCATCATGGCACTTGCATCCATGATGAAGTGGGGATTACACCAGATGGATGTGAAGATAGCTTTCCTAAATGGTGTGATTGAGGAAGAAGTGTATATAGAACAACCACAAGGATTTGAGGTTGAAGATAGAAGAACCCACGTAGGAAAACTGAAGAAGGATTTCTATCGGTTGAAGCAAGCTCCCAGAGCTTGGTATGGAAGAATTGACAGTTTCTTAACAAGCTTGGGCTTTACCAAAAGTAAAGTTGATCCTAATCTTTATCTCAAGGTTATTGATGATGAACCTGTCATATTGTTGTTATATGTGGATGATCTATTTCTCACTGGAAATGGGAAAAAAATGTCGAGTGCAAGAAGAAGCTCTCTACAGAGTTTGAGATGAAAGATCTCGGATTGATGCACTACTTCCTAGGTCTGGAAGTATGGCAAGGCCCAGAAGGAATATTTCTCAACCAGGGAAAGTATGTCATGGAAATCTTGAAAAGATTTGATATGTTGGAATGTAAAGCTATGGCCACTGCCATGGATTCCAACTTGAAACTATTAGATAATGACTCATCAGAGTTAGTGGATGTAACACCATACAGACAGATTATTAGGTCATTAATGTATCTAATGAATAATAGGCCAGATATATGCTTTGCTTTGAACACCTTGAGTCAGTATCTGGTTGAGCCCAGACATGTTCACTTGATAGTTGCAAAGCATGTGATGAGGTACCTAAAGGGTACGATAGATTTTGGTCTATATTATCTTGGAGATCACGAATTCAGATTGTATGGCTACACAGATGCTCATTGGGTAGGAAGTGTATCAGAAAGAAAGAGCAGATCGGGTGGATGTTATTGTCTGGGATCTGCCATGATCTTGTGGTTCAGTAGGAAACAGTCTAGTGTGGCTCTCAGCACAGCTGAAGCAAAATATATAGCTTCCTGCTCTGCTAGCTGTGAAGCGATAAGGCTTCGAAAGTTGTTATTAGGATTGTTTGACTTAGAGATGGACCCCACTGTGATCATGTGTGACAACCAGAGTTGTATCAAGATGACAGAGAATCCAGTATTCCATGATAAGGCAAAGCACATAGAGATCTGATATTTTTATATAAGGGATATGGTGTAGAAAGGAGCTATAAAGCTTGATTATGTGAGCACTGACGTACAAGTTGCTGACATATTGACCAAACCTCTATCTCAAGTAAAGTTTGAGTATTTCCGAGACAATCTTGGTGTAGTTCAAAAGGACCCTCCTCGAAAGGGTGAGTGATATGGTCGATGATGATATGTGGATACTGGTATTGATTTGGATACCTGTATCGATGATGATATTTCCTACATCGACGGTAAGGTCAATGATGTGGATACCTGTATCGATGATGAGATTGCCTGCATCGATGGTAAGGTCAATGATGTGGATACCTATATCGATGATGAGATTTCCTATATCGATTGTAAGGTAGATGATGAGCATACCTGTATTGATGATGTCGATACTTGTATCGATGATGAAGATACTTGCATCGATGATGAGGACACTTGTGTTGATGATGAGGCTACCGGTTTCGACGATGAGGTCGATGTATGGTCCTTAGACTTTACTTAAGTGGACGAGGAGGGGTTGTATCATCCCTGGACTTCAGTTCCTGAATTGATCCATAGACAGATGTCTTCAAGAAGTGGTCCCTAGTGGACGAGAGGGATTGTACCATCCCTAGAGTTTGGTCCCTGAATTAATCCATAGACATATGTCTTCGAGAAGTGGTCCCTAGTGGAAGAGAGGGATTGTATCATCCTTGGAATTTGGTCCCTGAATTGATCCATAGACAGATGTCTTCGAGAAGTGGTCCCTAGTGGACGAGAGGGATTGTATCATCCCTGGACTTTGGTCCCTGAATTGATCCGTAGACAAATGTCTTCGAGAAATGGTCCCTAGTGGACGAGAGCGATTGTATCATCCATTGACTTTGGTCCCTGAATTGATCCGTAGACATATGTCTCCGAGAAGTGGTCCTTAGACTTTATCTAAGTTGACAAGTGGACTACATTGTCCATAGACATGATATGGTGTCTTAAATGGATAAGGATTGATCATCTCGTAAAATAGATCATGTGTGTTGCAGGGTATGCTGCTATGATGTTGTTGATAGAGAAATCCAGACGATGAGGCTCTTGATCTAGAGATCCAGATGATGTTGTTGATAGAGAGATATAGATGATGAGGCTATTGATCTAGAGATCTAGATGATGCTATTGATAGAGAGATCCAGACAATGAGGCTGTTGATCTAGAGATCCAGATGATGCTAGTGATAGAGAGATCCAGATGGTGAGGTTGTTGATCTAGAGATCCAGATGATGCTATTGATAGAGAGATCTAGATGATGAGTTTGTTGATCTAGAGATCCAGATGATGTTGTTGATCTAGGTCCATTTTGGAAACTAGGGTTTTGCTTAGTAAGGGAGTGTGCAATTTTTGCACATTGGGGTCAAATTTGCAAAATCATCGACCAGGAACTTATGGCTAGCGTTCCCATCTGGAACCTTCCTAAACACACTTGCAGGACTCCCCGGAACCTGGTTTTGTTGCACGGTTGGAATTCTATGCCCCCGGTAGGTATTGAGCAGGTGTCCCTGAAGGCCTTTTGGAAGTGAGATGGAACGAACCATAGAATGAAGACCATGGATCGGATCGACAAACCATCAACTCCATTGGATTCAGGACATTGGGAGAGTGCTAGGGGTGGCCCTCTCCTCTGGTCCCATGGCCCAGGTGTCATCTTGTAGGTCCATTTTGGAAACTAGGGTTTTGCTCAGTAAGGGAGTGTGCAATTTTTGCACATTGGGGTCAAATTTGCAAAATCATCAACCGGGCACTTATGGTTAGCGTTCCCAGCTGGAACCTTCCTAGACACACTTGCAGGACTCCTCGGAACCCAGTTTTGTTGCATGGTTGGAATTATGTGCCCTTGGTAGGTATCCAACAGGTGTCCTTGAAGGCCTTTTGGATGCGAGACGGAACGAGCCATAGAATGAAGATCGTGGCTCGGATCTACAAACCGTTGGATTCAGGACATCAGGATAGTTCTAGGGGTGCCCCTCTCCTCCGGTTGCATGGCCTAGGTGTCATCTTGGAGGTCCATTTTGGAAACTAGATTTTTGCTTAGTAAGGGAGTGTGCAATTTTTTCACATTGGGGTAGAATTTGAAAAATCATCGACCAGGAAATTATGGCTAGCGTTTCCAGCTGGAATATTCCTAGACACACTTGCAGGACTCCCCAGAACCCAGTTTTGTTGCATGGTTGGAATTCTATGCCCTCGGTAGGTATCCAACAGGTGTCCGTGAAGGCCTTTTGGATGCGAGACGGAACGAGCCATAGAATGACGACCGTGGCTCGGATCGACAAACCGTCATCTCCGTTGGATTAAGGACATCGGTATAGTGCTATGAGTGCCCATATCCTCCGATTCCATGGCCCAGGTGTCATCTTGTAGGTCTATTTTTTAAAGTAGTGTTTTGCTCAGTAAGGGAGTGTGCAATTTTTGCACATTGGGGTCGAATTTGCAAAATCATCGATCGGGCACTTATGGCTAGCATTCCCAGTTGGAACCTTCCTAGACACACTTGTAGGACTTCTCGGAACCCAGTTTTGTTGCACGGTTAGAATTCTATGCCCCAGGTAGGTATCCAATAGTTGTCTCTGAAGGCCTTTTGGATGCGAGACAGAATAAGCCATAGAATGACGATCATGGCTCGGATCGACAAATCGTCGACTCCATTGGATTTGGGACATCGGGATAGTGCTAGGGGTGCCCCTCTCCTTCGGTCCCATGGCTCAGGTGTCATCTTGTAGGTCCATTTTGGAAACTAGGGTTTTGCTCAGTAAGGGAGTGTGCAGTTTTGCACATGGGGGTTAACTTTGAAATTTTTTTATTTTGATTCTAGAACTGGACATTCAAAGAGTGGCAATAAAACCTACCACACTGCACCTTTGGTATATTTCTATGTCCTTAGTTTTCCACGTCATTTAACGACTCCTTAGTGTTCCACTATATTTGGATTTTGAGTAATTAATATCATTTTTAAGAATTCAAAGTTCCAAATAAAAAATGGAGGCAATGTTTCATCAATGATATCCCTCTGATCCTTGCTAGCTTTGTTAGATCAAAGTCACCAGGAAACTTTTCCATCAAGCTATGGGGGAATACTTTCCAAATCACAATGAACAACCATTACATCATCGTTTGTATCAATCAAGGACATTCAATTTTAAATACATTTTCATATGAGGATAATCCATCATTTTTACAAACATAGGACCATGAACATCTTATTTTCCTTCATCAAAACAACATTATCAAGGAATATCATTAAACTCATTAGATATTTCATTTTCCATGGATTCTGTATGATTACTTTTGCATTATGACAAGTGGAAAATGGGCATATGAAAGAGGTAAAGCACAAACAAGGGTCTTACATACTAGGGTTTAGTAAGGATAGGGTTTATATCTTCAACGATTTTATGAGATTGAATTCATGACTAGCTATTGGTTAGCATATTGGAACAAACTAGGGTCTTACAAACTAGGGTATATTTGTTACATATATTTGACCATATGTACATGAAGGCCCAATGAATTTTATTACAATTTAGTTATGCATTCCTTGCCATTGTACTTGATACTTTGCCATTGTTTTTAGCATGCTAGAGTAGGCACAATTCAACCGAACTGCATAGATGCTAGTGTATGTATCGTTTGATGAAATACGATAGCATTGATGAAATGTGTAGCATCTATTAGACTTCCTCTTAGTTTCTGAAAATGTCATAGGATTACATTGATGATATGCGTAGCATGTTACTATTATGACAGAGGTTATTCAAACATATTTTGACTTATTTTGTTAACTTTTGTTTTTTCCTTGCAACATATTTTCCTTGCAACCATAGTCCTGATCAATGGGTATGAACCCTTGGAGTTGATCAAATTAGCATGCATGTGCTAAGTTCATTGAACTATTGAAAGATATTATTAGTTTTTTCCATTAATATAATGTTTTCATAACACAATGTTGAGATGTTACTTGATATTTGCAATAAATGTAATAGAATAAATATTGCTTAAAATATAATTATATAAATTTCAATAGCATAATTTATCAATTTGTGGAAGAGATAAATCATCACAAGCACAAGTGGAAACTCAAAAGAAAATATGGAATATATTGTATCATGCATTGATAGCCGAATGTTTGTAATACAAAATATGGAAAAGTAGTCATCCCTCAAATGGCTTGTCAATGTACATGTATCGCTAAGTACACCAATGTGTACATGTCAAAATACATATATACAAGACTATGCAACATCAAAAATCAATCTTTCGCTTGTTTTTCCTTGACTTTCCTCTATCGACCATCTTCCTGGGATCGCCCTGCATCTCAGGATTCTACAAAAAAAAATCATTATTTTTATCAAACAACTGCACTAATACCCTTCCATTAACAAACTTAAAAAATTAACTTATGGCCAAATTATTTATGACAAACACTCACCAAATCCTCATGGGGTATAGATGTGAGTAGTGTGCTCATGGAAGGCCTCTCTATAGTTGTGCTCTGCAAATAAAAGATCATATCTCAATTAATTCAATAATTCAACATTGATCAACATGTTTGGGTAAATTGAATAAAAAACTTGGTCATTAATGAACATCTCACCACAAGAGGAGACCTAGTCAGAACCATGGATTGAGCAGAGGGGACGGGCACTTCTGCCGCTAATGTCTATAATCACCAAATGGGGAAATAGTTAGACATGCATGAATAAACAATATAGTAACATTGTTAAATACTATGCATTGAGATTGTTGAAATAGTTCCCTCTATATGACTTGTGGCTATTGTAGATGCGGCACTAACTGCAGCATTAATGACCCTTGTTAGGTTAGGGGTAGATGGATCTCTCGTGTGTCTGCTATAGAGGACATCCACACCCTCATTGATGTATATGTAACTTCGGAATGTATTTCATATATGTATATTGTACTCCTATAGAGATGTTATTATTCCTCTATACGGAAGTGTCGTCATTTATATTGTAAATGTCGTAACTTATACTTGATGGGTTATTAGACCACCTTGTTGGGGTTGGCCCTGTATAAGTCATGTGGGTCGAAGGGTTATTAGACCACCCTATTGGGGGTTGGCCATGTGGGTAAAAGGGTTATTAGACCACCCTATTGGGTGTCGGCCCAGTCAGCATTATGTTATGTGGTTAAGTTAAGGCCGACCTAGTAAAGGTTATTAGGCAAGACAAGTCAAGTATAAATAGAGTGCGGGAGGCACTCTATTTCATCATTCTATTCTCTCACACACTCTCGAGAGAGTGGCGCACTTGTGAAGAAGGAGAATATGCTGTTAGGAGATCTCTATATCTTATGCTTGGGTTGTATCATTGCTCTATCTATCTCTGAGGAAGTTATTGGGGTTTTTCACCTTTATGGTTTTCCCCAAGTAAACTCTGTGTCTCTTGTGTGCTTGCATCATTGTGTCCATGATTGATATGCTGTAGATATGCTGTACATGTTGTTCTCTCAGTTAATATCCTATATTAGATTGAATTAAATTCTGAAAAATTAACATGGTATCAGTGCTAGCCTGAAAGAAGGTATGGTATGGCATGTATGACACTTGTTGCAATTGCGAAGCTAGGGCTTGATATAGCAAAAAACAGTCATCGTAGCACTTTCGCTATAAATAAATTTAGGCAAGGTTTCATGGTCTAAAAATTGTATAGGGAGAAGCTAAGATCCCCATGTACCTTGTGTCCAAAGGACAACCTCTAATTCGTTGTAATTTGTGATTTATGGTATGTACAATATAGGGTTTCTACCTCTTCCAGATCTCAGTCATAAACAGGTGACCTTGGAAAAAAGGTCATAACTTGGGCTAGGAAGATTCAAATGAAATGTCGTAAAAATTGACAGGTAGTGCACAGACTTTAATTTCTGACGTAACTTATTCAGAGGCTGAAACGGAACCAGTGACATGTGGCACGCCATACACATTCACTCTCCTGTTTTATCCCATAACCCGGTCATGTTGCAACACGTGGCATAAATATATTTGAGAGAATCCATTTGAGGTTATACCTATGGGGTTGGAAAGATGACATGTCGGGATATCACAAGAAAATTTTTCAGACCCTGTGGATCGAAAAGTTTGGAGTTACACCAGAAACAATCAGGTACATATTTCTGTCAAAACATAATTATTTTTTAGCACCTTCATTCATGGATTCTGGAATTTAGGGTTTCAGAGAAAGTTGGAATTTTTGTAATCGGAGACTATAGATGAATGCCACTCATCAAAATATAAATTTAGAGACCAAGATCAGAAATTTTGGTTGGACAGAAGGCTGGGCTTGATCAAACCCTAGTTCGGGACTTTGATTAGAAAAGTGGAAAATGAGGGCTTCTGCAAAAATGGAAATTTTTTAAATCTGTGACCACGGTTGGAAACTCCTCAGAAAAATAGAAGCTTAGAGCTTTGGATCGAACCTTTTGATTGGGCAGAAGGGTGGGCTTTATCAAACCCTAGTTCGGGGTCATGTCCAGTGAATCTGGAAGTTTCAAAGGTAAATTTGAGGGGTGAAACTTTGCAGTTTTCAAATTATGAGTAGACTAGCTTGATCAGCTCATCAAGGAACATATTTCTATCCTTTCGTAAGTTTGAAATTCAAAGTTTGAATTTTTAGGGTTTCTCTAACAAACCCTAATCCAGCTCCAGATCCAGTTCCTGCAAATCAAGTGGATTGGTTTAATCCTAGAAGAGAATGGATTGGTCACCTGCATAAGTGAAGAAGTTCCTGTTTCAGAGGGAGATGAAGCTAAGGCCTTACATAAGAAGATTACAAGCAATCTCGACAGGTATGACTCATCCAAGTATGTTTTGAGATTTGTTCATGATTAAGTTTATGGTATGTTTGTCTTCATGTTATTACGGTTAGTACAATCTTGATTAAATTTAGACTTGTCGTATCACTTTAATAAAATTATGATAGAAGATATTCATTGATTAGGGTGTTGACACTTATGATTATACTAATGCATTATGGTGTTGTATGAGGTTTATGTTGTCCGCTAACATGAAAGGTACACCAAGAAAGACAAATCATGTTCTATTTCAAGAACATATGATCATGATGACATGAGGACAAAGATTCATCCATTGTCATGAATCACTTAGAAGGTCTATTTTCGAGGTATCCATAACTTGGTTCTATAATGGTTAACCTATGAGATATGTAGGTTACTAGCACAAGTCATTAAAGAGAACAAGAAGACATCATGTAGGTATGTTAGACATAACTAGCTAACATACCAATCCAATTATGTTTTTCCTATATCAAGTTAGAATCCTACCTTGTGTTAGGATCCCTTATATAAGTATACTTGGTATGATTGGTTATGTTTATTCATAAAGTTAGAAATGTAAGTAATCAAGGGTTTATGCATTTTATGTCTCTTATCTTGATTTATGATTTAACTAACTAGAAGAGTCCTATGATCAAATAAGAATATGCATGAGTAAAAGAAGACTTCCCTGAAACCTTGAATACTAATGTTTATTATCTGTGTTTGAAATGATCATGACTATACATGTTTAAGATTATTATGTTTTGATAGTTTTAAGATTATACTAATGAATGTGTGATTATGTATGAGACCTCGAGGATAACACAATGATGATACTAATAAGCATGCACAATGATGGATATAAGTTCAAAGACAAGTAATGTTAATTTTAAACCAAATAGACTAGCAAGATCACTGAAAGAAACATAATCATAAGATAGACACAGAATTTACCCTGGGAAACCCTCATGGGGTAGAAAACCCAGCAAAGCTTTCCTCAATAAGATGATCAACCAAAATACAAGATGTGCTCAAAGACTTGTCCTTCTTCTCTACCTCACATGCAGACCTCCCAGACACAAGTGCGCTACTTTCTGAGTTGTGGAAGTGTGTCAAATGAGGAGCTCTCCTCCTCTATTTATACTAGTTCCCGACTGACCAAAATCCCTAATGGGGACGACCTCTCCTAGAGAAGTCTAATAACCCCAAAAATATAAACTCAGGGCCGACCCCCACATGGTGGGTCTAATAACCCTAGTTACCACAAACCATCAGAGGAATAAACATCTCTGGATATATAATAGAGTCACCTCGGAGCAATAAAACATCTCCGGAATAATAATGTACAAATATAATATTCTTAGAAGTTACAATATTCAACACTCCCCCTTAACAAGAAGGATATTATAACAACATCTGCAGGAGAAAGGAGTCATCGACTAAATCACACATGATACATCTGTATATCATCAGAAGCTTTCTTCAATACATCATCATCAGTAACTTAACCAGTTACTGGAACAACATCATCATCCAATGATCATCAGCATCATCATCACACAATCATCAGTATCGTCATCACATGATCATCAACATCATCATCACATGACCATCAGCATCGTCATCACACGATCGTCAGCATCATCATCACACGATCATCAGCATACCATTCATTTAGGACTATATCCAAGGATGATTTAATCCCCACCGTACATTTAGGACTACGTCCAAGGATGACTTAATCCTCACCCCCGTTCATTTAGGACTACGTCCAAGGATGACTTAATCCTTTCCCCGTTCATTTAGGACTACGTCCAAGGATGACTTAATCCTCTCTCCGTTCATTTAGGATTACGTCCAAAGATGACTTAATCCTCTCTCCGTTCATTTAGGACTATGTCCAAGGATGACTTAATCCTCTCTCCGTTCATTTAGGACTACATCCTCGTTCATTTAGGACTATGTCCAAGGATGACTTAATCCTCTCTCCATTCATTTAGGACTACGTCCAAGGATGACTTAATCATCTCTCCGTTCATTTAGGACTACGTCCAAGGATGAATTAATCCTCTCTCTGTTCATTTAGGACTACGTCCAAGGATGACTTAATCCTCTTCCCGTCCATCAAGGACTTCATTCTCGGAGACCATACGTCTACGGATTCTTTTAGAACATACATTCAAGGATGATACAATCCCACCTGTATCCTCATCAATACAAATATACAAGTATCCTCATCAATACAAGTATCATCAAAAGCATGTATCCTCACCAATACATATATCATCAAAAACATGTAAAATAAGTATTCTAATTATAAGAGTCCTAAATCTAAATAATCTAAGTATAAGTATCCGAGTGTAGTAAACATGTATTCACATTATCGACCTTGTTGTCTATGAGGCAATTTCATCATCGGTGACTACACTACTCCCCCTTTCGAGGAGGGTCCTTTTGAACTACACCAAGCTTGTCTCGGAAGAATTCAAATTTCACTCGAGACAGAAGTTTGGTTAGAATATCAGCAATTTGATCCTCAGTGCTCACATACTCGAGCTTAATGGCTCCTCTCTACACCATATCTCGTATATAAAAGTATCGGATCTCTATGTGTTTTGACTTACCATGGAATACAGGATTTTCTGTCATCTTGATACAACTTTGATTGTCACACATAATCACAGTGGGATCCATTTCTAAGTCAAACACTCCAGATAGTAGTTTCCGAAGCCATACTGCTTCACAGCTAGCAGAGCATGCAGCTATATATTCTGCTTCAGCAGTACTGAGAGCCACACTGGATTGTTTCTTGCTGAACCAAGAGATCATGGCAGATCCAAGTCCATAACATCCACCTGATGTACTCTTCCTGTCTGAAACATTTCCTACCCAATCGAAATCTGAGTAACCATGTAATCTGAGTTCATGATTTCCAAGGTAGTATAGACCAAAATCTAAAGTACCTTTTAGATACCTCATTACATGCTTTGCAGCTATGAGGTGAACCTTCCTTGGTTCTACTAGATATTGACTCAGAGTATTTACAACAAAGCATATATCTGGTCTGGTATTTGTTAAATATATCAAAGACCCAATGATTTGTCTATATAGAGTTACATCCACTAATTCTGATGAGCCATAAACTAATAACTTCAAGTTGGAGTCCATGGGAGTAGCCATGGCTTTACACTCCAACATATCAAATCTTTTCAAAATTCCCACAGCATATTTACCTTGATTTAAAAAGATTCCTTTTGGTTCTTACCATACTTCTAGACCTAAGAAATAGTGCATTAATCCAAGATCCTTCATTTCAAATTCTGAAGAAAGCTTCTTCTTACATTCGATAATTTGATTCTCATTTCCTGTTAGAAATAGATCATCTACATACAATAGTAATATAACAGGTTCATCATCCATAACCTTGAGGTAAAGATTTGGATCGGCTTTACTCTTGGTAAAGCCCATGCTTGTTAAGAAACTGTCAATCCTTCCATACCAAGCTTTGGGAGCTTGCTTCAATCCATACAAAGCCTTTTTCAGCTTGCATACATGTGTTCTTCCATCTTTAACCTCAAATCCTTGTGGTTGTTCTATGTACACTTCTTCTTCAATGAGACCATTCAGGAAGGCTGTTTTAACATCCATCTGGTGTAATTTCCACTTCATCATAGATGCAAGTGCCATGATAGTTCTAATTGATGTGTACTGAGCAACTGGTGCAAATGTTTCTTCATAGTCTATTCCCTCCTTTTGAGAGAATCCTCTGGCTACAAATCTTGCCTTATCTTTTTCAATGCTACCATCTGCAGCATGTTTTATCTTGAAAATCCATTTGGAAGAAACCACACTTTTATCCTTTGGTTTGGGAACTATATCCCAAACATCATTTTTCATTATTGACTGGTACTCTTCTGTCATTGCTTCTACCCACTCTTTCTTCTGAGCTTCATCCTCATAGCTAGTAGGTTGTTGATCCACAAGATCACACATCAAGGCCACATAGTTGGATACTAACTTGGGTTTCTTCCTTTCTCTAGTGGAACCTTCAGGAGCTCCATATTTTTCAGCTCCTTGAATAATGTCTCTAGCCCATGCCGGCCTTCTCTTTCTAGATAGATTTGTAAGGGGGGGGTTCTTGAGGTTTTATCATGTCATGGTCTTCTGGTGCATCATCTTCAGGGATGGGTACAACTTCTGTGACTCTAGGAGGTGTATCTTCTTCATAGATTTCTTCAAGTTGGCACTTCCTAGATTTCTTGATAGCTGCTTCTTCATCAAATGTCACATCTCTACTTATCTCTATATGATGAAAACCAGATATGTAAATTCTGAAAGCTTTGGATGTTTCACAATATCCAACAAATATTCCTTTCTTACCATAGGGATCCAACTTGGTTCTCTTTTCTTTTGGAATGTGAATATACACAGGACATCCAAATATTTTGAGATGACTTACCTCAAGCTTCTTTCCTGTGAACACTTCTTCTGGAGTCTTAAATTCAAGAGCACTATGAAAAAGTCTATTTTGTACATAGACAGTTGTCCTAGCTGCTTCAGCCCATAGATACATGGGAAGATCTTGATCATGTATCATAGTTTTTACAGCTTCCATGATAGTTCTATTCTTTCTTTCAGCAACCCCATTTTGTTGGGGATTGTAGGGAGTGGTTAGTTCCCTCTTGATTCCAGCTTCTTTACAAAAGTCTTCAAATTCCTTTGGAGTATATTCTCCGCCATTATCTGTTATGAGAATCTTGATTTTCTTTTCTGAGAGATTTTCTATTAATGCCTTGAACTCTTAGAATTTTCCAAAGACTTCATTCTTACCTTTTAGAAAATATATCCAAGTTTTCCTTGAATAGTCATCAATGAAAGAAAGATAGTATTCAAACCCACTTAGGGATGTGGTGGGCATTGGTCCACATACATCTGAGTGTATTAATTCCAAAATGTTCTTAGTCTTTGTTTCACTCTTTGGAAAAGGGTTCTTGCCATTCTTCCCTTTTTCACATACTTTGCATGAGCCATTATGGTCAATCTTTAAATCTGGTAAACCTATGACCACCTTGCTCACATAGGGTAGAGCCTTATAGTTAATGTGAGCAAGCCTTCTATGCCATAGTTCACTAGGGCTAGTGGTTTCATGGACAAGGGAAGCTTCTGGGTGACCCTTGAGTTTGTAAAGACCTCCTTCTTCTTCACCAATGACAATTGCATCCTCAATAGATTTTCCTTTGGGCCACATAAGTACTTGACCATCAATAAATGCAATTCCAAATCCTTTCTTATCTAGTGCTGAGATAGAAAGTAGGTTCTTCTTCAATCTTGGAACATATAAAATTTCTTTCATCTTCAAGGGTGTCCTAGAGTCAAGCTTGTAGCTTGCTTCACCAATTCCCTTGATGGGATATTGATAATCATCTCCTAGAGATACCTTTTGTGGAGAAGACTTTTCTTCAAGTCTTGAGAGAGTTTTCTTTTGACCTGTCATGTGCTTTGAAGCACCACTATCAATGAGCCATGTATCTTCTCTAGGAGACACAGATCCAGAGAATGCAGAAAATAGAACATATTCTTCTGCATCTTCCTCTTCATTTCTTCTAGACCTTTTCCTAGGGAGAGGCCTTTCTTCTTCTTCTTCATATTTGGATCTTTTCCTATGAGACCTTACTTCCTCTTCTTCTTCCTCTTCACTATCATCTTCTGCAAGATGTGCTTGATGTCTTTTATAGTGAATGTTTTTCTTCTTGATTGAAGGACAAAATCTAGCAATGTGTCCTAGCTTATGATAATTGAAACATTGGAAGGAAGAGAACTTTCCTTTTTCTTTCTTCTGAAATCTTTGTGGAGATTAAGACTCCTTGTGTTTGTCCTTCTTGAAGTAAGATTGATTCTTTCTTCTCTTAGTGTGTGTAGCCAAGGATTGATCATCCTGCTTGAGAAGGGATTCTCTGTTGGCTACCCTAGCTTCTTCTTGAACACAATCTTCCCATACTACATCAAACTTCATACTCTCTTTTCTGGCACACATAGTTTGTATAAATGACTCCCAAGGTTTAGTGAGACCATTTAGAGCAGTCATCACAAGTTCATCTTCATCAAGAGTATCACCAATGGCCTCTAGTTGTTCCTTGAATTGGGAGACCCTTGAGAAGTAGTCTTGAATGGATTCTCCTTTGTGCATCTTGGTACTCTTCAACTGAGTTCTTAGGTTCATCTTCCTATTGATGTTCTTTCCCTCATACATCCTTCTTAGGGCATCATACATTTCCTTTGGGGTCTTCTTGGAAGCCACTTGGTGAATTAATTGGTCTTTAATAGAATCAGCTATGATTCTCTTTTCCCTAATCAAATCCTTCCTATGCTTCTCTTTGGCTTCATCTCCTTCAGGTTCTGCAACTTCATCCTTGATATAATGAGCAAGATCATTCTCTTTAAGAATGAGACCAATTCTGTATTTCCATGCCCGAAAATTCTCTATACCTTCAAGCTTGTCTTCAAGCTTAGTACTTGGAGCCATCTTCTCTTGGGGAAGTCCAAGAGATTGGAGTTTAAGAGATGGAGTAGTACTTACCAGGAGATGTACTTTGCTTTCTGGATCTGCAACATAATTTCTAGTTTATCACACTTTTGGTAGAATTAGGGTTTGACTTTCCCAAAGTTCTATCCAACCAAAAATCTCGATCTAGGGCTCAAAAGATTGATTTTGATAAGGGTTATTCAGCCATGCAACCAAAAACCAAAAATACTAACCTTTTGCAGAAACCCTAATTCTTGGGAGGGAGAGAGAAAGATAAATTCACCTTGTGAAAGATGTTCTATTCAGGCTATCTCTGATACCATGTTAAGTTTAAACCAAATAGACTAGCAAGATCACTGAAAGAAACATAATCACAAGATAGACACGGAATTTACCCTGGGAAACCCTCATGGGGTAGAAACCCAACAAAGCTTTCCTCAATAAGATGATCAACCAAAATACAAGATGTGCTCCAAGACTTGTCCTTCTTCTCTACCTCACATGCAGACCTACCAGACACAAGTGCACTACTTTCTGAGTTGTGGAAGTGTGTCAAATGAGGAGCTCTCCTCCTCTATTTATACTAGTTCCCGACTGACCAAAATCCCTAATGGGGCCGACCTCTCCTAGAGAAGTCTAATAACCCCTAAAATATAAACTCAGGGCCAACCCCCACATGGTGGGTCTAATAACCCTAGTTACCACAAACCATCGGAGGAATAAACATCTCCGGATATATAATAGAGTCACCTCGGAGGGATAAAACATCTCTGGAATAATAATGTACAAATATAATATTCTTAGAAGTTGCAATATTCAATAGGTAATCTAGGAAGCAAAGATCAAGATGGAGCACACTCAAGTTGTTCCTGCAAGGAAGCAAAGATCAAGAGGGAGCACACTCCAGTTGTTCCTGCAAGGAAGCAAAGATCAAGAAGGAGCACACTTCAGTAGTTTCTGCAAGGATGTAGATATTCAGAGGGAGTTGACCACTTCTCACAATCCACATCAGAATGGAGTTGCAGAAAAGAAGCAAAGACTAAGATGGAGTCAACCCAACAAATAAACAAAGATAAGTATTTCAATTATCATTCCTTGCATATTTTATTGTTTAAATAATATTGTTCAATAATGTATATACTCATGTTCCTAGAATTAGGTTGTGTATTATGCATATTAGAATAGTTGCATTTAAGAACAGTATACTACTAATATACATGGGTAAGTGGCCTATGGAACTGTACAACATTCCATTGCTACTTATCTAGAATGAAACCTCTTTGCTGACATGTTGGGAGTTGTCCACACTCTTAACAATGTTCTGGTAGAGATTGGAAGGCATCTAGAAAGTTACGGGATATGGATAAATGTTGTATTGAAGCATTGGCTAAGATAATTGCATGACTGTATGGCATATTTTTTTATGTGTAAGAATTTGTTCTGAAAACTATGAGATGTTTTCTAATCATGCAATTTAACTTGTTGTGTAGGAAAGATCGTATACCTACAAAAGAAGGATTACAACATTTGTTCAGCAACAAAGTTATCTATTGAAAATATTGAAGATATTGAAGTTCCCAGGATCTGGGAAGAATGCCATGATTGAGGAGTACTAGTCCATCATGAAGATGTTTGGGATGCAGTCCCAAGACTCGAAGGGGAGTCTGTAGTGACTTCCAAGAGGATCTACAAGATCAAGCATGTTGTAGGTGGTAACATAGAGACTTTTGCTCCTGTAGCCAGATACACTTCCATTAGAACTGTACTTGCTCTGGCTGCAGTGATGAAATGGAAGATACACTAGATGGGTTTCAAGACAGCTTTCATGAATGGTCTAGTTGAAGAAGAAGTGTATGTGGAGTAGCCACTTGGTTCTGAGACACATGACAGGGAGTCATATATGTGCAGAACTTGGTATGGTAGGATAGACAGCTTCCTATCTAGTTTGGGCTTTACCAAGAGTAAAGCGGATTCCAACCTTCACTACAAGGTTGAGGAAGGAAATCCAGTGATACTACTTTTGTATATGGATGACCTGTTTATTACAGGTGAAGATAGATTGATTGCCGACACACAACGGAAGCTTGCTGCCGAGTTCGAGATGAAGAACTTGTGGATGATGCACTATTTTCTAGGTATGGAGGTGTGGCAGAGTGCAGATGGAATCTTCCTTGGACAAGGGAAGTATGCAGTAGAGATCCTGAAGAGGTTCAGGATGATGGACTGCAGGGCCATGGCCACACCTATGGCATCAAACCTGAAGCTTCTGTGTGATGCTTCATCTGAGCCGGTTGATATCACTATGTATCGTCAGATGATTTGGTCCTTGATGTACCTAATGAACACAAGACTAGATATTTGCTTTGCGGTGAACACATTGACCCAGTTCCTGACGGATCTGAGGAGTGTTCACCTGGTTGTTGTAAAGCATATTCTGAGGTACCTGAAGGGTATAGTTGATTATGGGCTCAAGTATGATGCGAATCAAAAGTTTAACCTGCAGGGTTATGTTGATTCAGATTGGGCAGGCAGTGCTGCAGATAGGAAGAGCACTTCTGGGTGTTTCTTTAGTATGGGATCAGGCGTAATCTCTTGGTTTAGCAAGAAGCAGTCCTGTGTAGCACTGAGTATAGCCGAAGCAGAGTATGTTGCAGCTTGTTCGGCTAGTTGTGAGGCAGTATGGCTTCGGAAGCTACTGTCTAAGTTATTTGATCTACCGCTGGAGGCTACTGGTATATTTTGTGACAACCAGAGTTGTGTGAAGCTGTTTGAGAACCCGGTGTTCCACAACAGGTCGAAACACATAGAGATCAAATATCACTATTTCAGGGATATGGTGCAGAGAGGAGTAGTGAAGCTCCTGTATGTTACGACGGATGAGCAGATTGCAGATGTGTTGACGAAGCCACTAGCCAGAGTGAAGTTCGAGTACTTCAAAGAGAGGCTTGGTGTTCTTCAGATTGACGACACTTCGAGCAAGAAGTGATGGAGACATTCGTTGAAGCCATTCCAAGCATGATGGAAGGAGGATCCTTCACATGGATATGGATATAAGTGTTGGATGATGAGCATCAAGATGATGTTCTAGTTTCTGCTCTGTATGATCAGTTGGATCATTTATGTATGTATGCATCATGTTGGATGCTGGATATGATCAGTTGGATCATTTATGTATATATGCATCATGTTGGATGCTGGATATGATCAGTTGGATCATTTATGTATGTATGCATCATGTTGGATGCTTGGACCATGTATCTGTATATCTAGCAGGTGGATACATTGTATGATCAAGTAGATCATGTATGTTGATGGATACATTGTGTGGATCATGTATCTATGTATGTATCAGGTAGATACATTGTATGTGATGATATGTATCAGGTAGATACTTGGTATGCATCATGTGGATGCATTGTATGATCAAGATGATCATGGATGACGAGCTTCAGGATGTTGCTCCAAATGACATGCATCAGGACGATGCAGTGATGATGATCAGGATGATCATGTGTACATCAGGATGATGTATGGTGAGTATTAGGTGGATACTCTATGGCCATGGACAGGTTGTACAGATGAGCATGTAAGTAGACTTAGGAGATCTGGACAGGATGAAAAAGGCCTCAGATGGTCTTTCGAGGCATTGCTTTGGGAGGACATGTAAGTAGACCTGGGAGATCTGGACAGGATGAAAAAGGCCTCAAATGCTCTTTCGAGGCATTGTCCTATGTCATGTAAGTGGACCTGGGAGATCTGGAGTGGATGAAAAAGGCCTCAGATGCTCTTTCGAGGCATTGCCATGACCACATGTAAAATGCTCCTGGGAGATCTGGATAGGATGAAAAAGGCCTCAGATGCTTTAGCCAAGTTTTGTGGTGGACCACATGTAATGTGCTCCTGGGAGATCCGATAGGTAGAGCTGTGTGCTCGTAATATCCTGGGATGCTTCAGCCAGGTTTTGTGGTGAGATCACATGTAATGTGCTCCTGGGAGATCCAACAGGTAGAGTTGTGTGCTCGTAACAACCTGGGATGCTTCAGCCAGGTTTTGTGATGGGTCACATGTAATGTGCTCCTGGGAGATCCGACAGGTAGAGCTGTGTGCTTGTAACAGCCTGGGATGCTACCGCCAGGTTTTGTGACGCATGTAATAAGTCCTAAGGATTCCACAGTATGGCCAGTGATGATGAAGACTTGCAGGTGGTGGGCCTACATCCAGTATGAAAAAGGACTGGCTCTGTAGAACTTCCTATGATGAGTAGATTCAGAGATTGATTGAGATAGCAGCAGCAATGATGATGACGATGACTCGATGATGATTATCCAGTGACGATGATTCGATGATGATTATCCAGTGACGATGATCCAAAGAAGAAGACTTGTGCTAGAAGACCTGTGTCGAGAAATACCTTCCTAGTTAAGAGGGAGTGTTGATGTATATGTAACTTCGGAATGTATTTCATATATGTATATTGTACTCCTATAGAGATGGTATTATTCCTCTATACGGAAGTGTTTGTATTCCTATAGAGATGTTATTATTGCTCTATACGGAAGTGTCGTCATTTATATTATAAGTGTCATAACTTATACTTGATGGGTTATTAGACCACCCTATTGGGGGTCGGCCATGTGGGTCAAAGGGTTATTAGACCACCCTATTGGGTGTCGGCCCAGTCAGCATTATGTTATGTGGTTAAGTTAAGGCCGACCTAGTAAAGGTTATTAGGCAAGACAAGTCAAGTATAAATAGAGTGCGAGAGGCACTCTATTTCATCATTCTATTCTCTCACACACTCTCGGGAGAGTGGCGAACTTGTGGAGGAGGAGAAGCTACTGCTAGGAGATGTCTATCTCTTATGCTTGGGTTGTATCATTGCTCTATCTATCTTTGAGGAACTTATTGGGGTTTTTCACCTTTATGGTTTTCCCCAAGTAAACTCTATGTCTCTTGTGTGCTTGCATTATTGTGTCCATGATTGATATGCTGTAGATATGCCGTACATGTTGTTCTCTCAGTTAAGATCCTAGATCAGATTGAAGTAAATTCTGAAAAATTAACAACCATTTCTAGGAGTGGAGCCTCTCTTATACACTTGTCCCTTTTGCACATTTGGACTACGAGGAGATCCAACTACTAACAGTCTCGTAAGTATAGAGGCTGGTGGCTACAATCACCAATACTGACGTAGTTAGAAATGCATTGGTCAATGAAATAGCATGTATTAACAAACTGACAATGATGAAATACATACCGATGTATTGTATAGTTCAATCAATTCTAAGGAACGGTCTGTCGTCTGTCGTGTCTCCATGGAAAATCTATCGGTTGTATTCCCACCAGGGGGGAGCTCACTAGATGAAATAATTTCCCTCTGATGGGGATCAACAACCTACAATTTAGAAAATTGTAAATATTAGATTGTGTAGCATTAATTAAGTAACATGTGATAACAAACTAACATGTATTGAAATAATTTCATGCTGAAATAGTTACCTCAGCGTGAGATGTTGTCGCTGAAGGTATGACAACATCTTGTAACTCAGAAGGTGCTAGTGCATGAGCCTCTTGCCCCTCATGCACTTTTGGTAGCAACTACAAGTTTTAAAATCATTAAAAAAATTAGCAATCTACATATGTGTATAGTAAGGAAAAATAATTTACAAATGACACTAAATTGTTAACTGGATTTACTCATGTATTAAAATAATGTCATGTTGAAATAGGTACCTCAGCGTGAGTTGTTGTCGATGAAAGTATGACAACATCATCTACATTGGATGGTTCTGGTGCATGAGCCTGTTGCCCCGTGGTTGCCCCTCGTGCCCTTCTGGTAGCAACTACAATTTTTAAAATTATTTAAAATATTAGCAATCTATGTATGTGTATATAGTAAGGAAAAATAATTTACAAATGACACTAAATTGTTAACTGGATTTACTCATGTATTAAAATAATGTCATGTTGAAATAGTTACCTAAGGGTGAGTTGTTGTCGCTGAAAGTATGAAAACATAATCTACATCGGACGGTCCTGGTGCATGAGCCTCTTGCCCCTCATGCCCTTCTTATAGCAGCTAGAAGTTTTAAAATCATTAAAATAATTAGCAATCTATATATGTGTACAGTAAGGAAAAATAATTTACAAATGACACTAAATTGTTAACTGGATTTACTCATGTATTAAAATAATGTCATATTGAAATAGTTACCTCATTGTGAGTTGTTGTCACTGAAAGTATGACAACATCATCTGCATCGGACGTTGTTGGTGCATGAGCCTTTGGAATATGCTCTGCATCATCAATGCAAAGGTCTTCAACCTCGTGCCCTTCTTGTAGCACCTACAAGTTTTAAAATCATTAAAAATATTAACAATCTATATATATGTGTATAGTAAGGAAAAATAATTTACATATGACACAAAATTATTAACCACTTACTTACTTGTGTAAAATACCCAGTAAAGGTATCATTTGTTTGGACAAGACCGAAGCAAGGATGGCCGCATACTGTGCATGGGTGGGGCTGTCGGCTGTGCTCATGAGGTGCAGGTCTAGTGCCACTACTAGATGCTCCTGGACCACTGGAAGGTGGTGGCTCTACCCCACCGGGAGGTGGTGGATCTACCCTGGACAGGTGGTGGCTGTACTCCACCCATAGATGGTGGCTTTAATGTCCCTGCCTGGTACGTACCTTGAAGATATGTGCTATGGCGAACAACGGCCTGTGCCAACAGTAGGAAGGACTCATGTGTCTCTAGGACCAATTGATGTGTAGGCGACACATTTGGCCTGGGTAACTTCCTACGAGGTGGAGATACAGGGAGATTGGGATCTATGTGCCTTGCATTGGGACGTTGCTGAGGCATCCCTATCCCAACACCCCGGTACTCCAAGATATCAAAATAGTTAACATGCTTCCCCAAAACAAATTCTGCGTACATCTTTCTCAAAAAATATAGAGACATTTCCCTGTTGTTGTGTGGTGGTACATCAAACACCATGTACCATTGGTCCATTCAATTATCTATGAATGGTTGATATGTACACCACTTAATAGAAATATGCCTTTTGTTTTTCATTTGGGATTTCACCCATCCGTGGATCTCTAAAGAGGGAAAACATATGTTGTTTTTTTTATTTACAACTTCTTAACCTCTTTGTAGCTAATTCCATCCTCATATTGTTGCTTCTTTATTTCTATGAATGTGGCAATATCTTGTAGTGCACCATTAGACCTACTAAAGGTCTCTATCATTGCATCCAAATTGGATGCAAGCATGCGATGATTATCATCAACAAGTGTTATTGAGGCTTGAATTTCTCCGAGCCTCTGAATTTCTCTTTGGATGACTGAATGCGCATCCATGGTTGTCACTGCAATCAAAAAATAAAATAAATAAATAATTAGAAATGTATACATGTGCTATAATGACATCTCTCAAAAATGAAAAATGTACAAAATTTGTGCAAGAACGAATACATTACAAACATAAATATTATTTCATATGACCATTGCAGACATACATTATGGGTCCTTGCGGGCATAAGGGTGGAGACCATGTGGGCATAAAGACCATGATGATGTGGCAAAGATATGTATTTTTATTGGTTAAGGATAACATGGAAATAAAAATATCATTTGACTTATTTGAATTAATAAAAGCAAAAAGACAAGTCTGCCTCCTAAATACATGGAAAGGAGAAGTATAAATGGAGAACAAGATGGTTGTGTTTTTTGTGTGGTGAGTGTGAAAAATTCGGG
This sequence comes from Larix kaempferi, assembly GCA_027924585.1. Taxonomy (NCBI): domain Eukaryota; kingdom Viridiplantae; phylum Streptophyta; class Pinopsida; order Pinales; family Pinaceae; genus Larix; species Larix kaempferi. The sequence goes on from BSBM01000604.1 coordinate 569,635, forward strand.
GGAGAATTCGGGAGATAGCAAAGAGCTTTGATATCGGGGGTCAGGAAGATGAGGACAATTTTTGGTGAAGGAGCAGTAGCAGGTGGAGTAGTAAAACAATCTGTCTTTCTATCTTTTATTCTGGGTTAAACTGAGGCAATCTAATGATGGACAGAATGAAGACATGTTGGTAGAATGATGAAGAGATGACTTATGATATGGGAAGAATGTTGTGATGTGCATATGGACAGTGTAAAGTGTATGAATGGAGATATGGCAGCAAATTGATATGACATGAATAATGATGACAGAATGAAGATGTGATCTGATTGGTGATATTTGCTGATGGACAAAATGAAGTTACACTAATACATATGGGCGGATTGTTCCACGAAATGTTTCCACGTTTTCAACATTCGTGGGTTCAAAAAATGATTTTTTAACTTTTTTTTGGGTCAGGGTGGAAAAATCGTGGCAATATCCACGTTTTTTAAAGTTCCACGAGCATTCGTCGATATAGGGACGAAAAATCTAGGTTTCAGTTTTCGTGGCAACAGGGACAAAAAATCTAGGTTTTAGTTTTCAGTTTTATCCATTTTTCCTCTGGATGTGTTGCTGTGATATTGATGCTTAGGGTTCCTCGGAGTTTTTTTTCTTTCATTTTCTTCTCCATGTGTTGAGTGAAGTATGACTTCTTTAATACAGTGCTTGGCTACCCATGCGTTGCAATCCTATCATCGGTCGTAATTGTTGTCGATGTGGCCATAAATTGCTTATTGTTGGGTGCATAAATAACTGAATCGATGGATTACATTGATTCCAATACCTTGATTGGATTTATCTTTATTTGACCTCCATCAACTATGACACCTAAAAATAGAAATAATTGTCTACAAAAATATCACTTCTTCACTTCTTCATGTTGAAATTCAACCTTTTTTCTTTTAGAGCCTCCAACACTTGTTTCAAATCGTCTAAGTTCTCCTTTCATTCCTTATTGTAAATGAGTATATAATCTCAATACACAACCAAAAGAGAACCAATGAATGGTATAATAACTTCATTTATAAACTGTGTGAATGTGGTTAGTGTGTTAGTAATCCCAAAAGGAATTACAACCATTCAAGCAACTCCCGTTCTCTTTTGAAATGTCTCTTCCAAGAGTCTCTTGCTTTATTCTCATGTGATGATGAGAATTTGATTTTTAACTCAAAAAAGTATTGCTTTCTGTGTAAATGATCTAAAAATTCATTAATGCTTGTTGCATGATAACATTTTTTTGTTGTGATCTTGTTTAGTGCTAAAAAATCAACACCCATCTATCAATTCCAAACCTTCTTTTGCACCAAGAAAATGGAAGATACAAGGGGACACATTATGATCTATGATCCCTTATCCAATAATTCTTGAATATACATATTAATCTCCTCACTCTCCACGGTAAAACTTTGGTACAAACCAAGATATCCTAAAGGTGACTCTAGCAAATATTGTAGCTCATCCTCAATTGGCTACTTGCTCGCGAGGTCCAACAATTGCATATCTACATCCATACCCTCTAAAAACCCAATATACAATGGAGCATGAGTGGTCACAAGAGAAGAGGGATCCCTGCACGAGTCTTAGAAATTTTCCAATCACTATAATAGCTAAAGTCCTCCTCTGTCTACCCTTCACATCTTGTCCTCCTACATCCAGAACTTGCCTTGCATTTCACGAAATCATCAACTTGCCACAATTTTGCAGAGCTTACGACCAATAGAACAAGAAACATAGATGGATCATGACAAATAAACCATGGGGATCACTCTGCAATCCAGTGCTTTTCTTCTATGACATTTCTCTCAATGAATGGCACACGATTCCCATCACTAGCACACGATTCCCATTTAGCCAGCCATCACAATATCTATTTATCCATCACAATATCGATTGGTTCTTGATTGCGTTGCATTTAATATAATATGAACTAGTCAATGTCAAAGAGGTGTATTGTTAAAGCAACCAAAGAAAAAAAAAGACAATTGCAAAATTGTATTGCAACAATAATTATTGAAAAGGATGGATACCACATATCTTTCGACATCAAATTTTGGGTAAGCAGTGGTCTTCACATGAATTATGGATTATTTCATCAACAAATTTCCCATTACCACCCAATTTCCACATTCTGATATTGCTAAAGTCGATTCAACTTGACACCCATAACCGCAATTATCATCACATTGGAACAATGATACCAACATTTGGATTATACATACAATGGTTAAAAATGATCACTAAAGGGTAGGAAAAAATATTTATGTCTAATAGGCTAGCTATAATATGCATTGCAAATTTGAGAGATGGGCTAAGTTGTGAATCTATTGTATTTTTTTATTCTCTCCCACTATCTATAGACACTGTAATTTGCCCTTTTTTCCCGATTTCCTTTAACATGGGTGTAATACATAATTATGAATTTTACCTAGCATAAACACTATTTCATAAAACAATTCTTGATAATCAAGGTAAATAGGAGATATTACTACGCTTGGTGAAACAAAAGTTCATTGTTTACTCAATCCAAGGAAAATCAACTACAAGTGTGTCATTTTTCTCCTTTAGCATCATGGTTTTCCCTAAGGGTTGGCAGGTGCATGCTCACACTCTACCTACATAGTATTATATTTTTAACATTTTATTCCACAAGAAGAATCAACAATGATTGCTATCTTTGAAATAAGAATTTAGTCATTCTAGATTATGCTAGTTTTTTGTAATTACTTTTTTATACAATCCAAAATAGATTGTTTGGTGTTTAAATTGAATGTTTGACATTGTAATAACAATTTGTAATTACTTTTTTATACAATCCAAAATAGATTGTTTGGTGTTTAATTTGAATGTTTGACATTGTAATAACAACATAGATCTTCTTTTCCATGATACATTTATATAAATTTCTTTGGCATTATATATAATTATGACCTAGTAATCTTTTTGTGAATGATATAACAATAAAAAATAGCTAGTAAGGGTATTCAAATAGTTGACAATGGCTCTTGAAAACCAAGTCCAGAACAATTCACTTCATGAAAACTAACAATATTTTATGGCTAAATTTATTCTATTCTCCAACAAAATTTAGTATAGTTAAGAAAATATAACTAAATCCCTAATGCTACCATTGTATTTAATACAATGTTACTAATATGGATGTTTTCCCAGCTAAATCTAGAACAATTCACTTCATGAAAAGTAACAATATTTTATGGTTAAATTTATTCCATTCTCCAACAAAATTTAGTATAGTTAAGAAAATATAACTAAATCCTTAATGCTACCATTGTATTTATTACAATATTACTAATATGGATGTTTTCCCACCTAAATCTATTTCTATTGAAGGTGGCTTAATGTTTTTAGTTCACTCTGACCATCTTTGAATTTCCAAGAGTCTGGATGATTAGAGGCACTATACAATCTCAACCACGCTCCAAAGCAGATTGTTTAAGAAGAGGGAAAAATAAAATATTAATTTAGGGCTATATTTCAAAAGATTTTGAATTTGGGACTTTCCCCAACAGGCAGCTTTCCAAAAGGCTTGCAGTTGCATTAGCAGGTGTGAGGTGACCATTGATCCAGTAGGAGTAAGCAAAGGAGGGGGAGGGAAGCAAATCATCTCTGGTGTTGTCTTTCTATATCATATTTATGGGCAGGGGGTCGACATTGATCGATTATAACGGAGACATTATCAACATAGGAGAAAGATTTACAATGCATATTCAACCTCAAGAACGAAGTAGCTCTCAAGTTCGAATCCCATCAGTGTTTTTTTTCATGAAGCATTGTTATCCAATGTGTTTATCCCATCAACCGAATTTATTTGATAAAAGGAATCATTTTGATGGAGAGCCGAATTCATTCTATGGCCATTCTGTGTGGAGAGAACCAAATTAGTTGGGGTCGATTTGCTCAGGATTTGGCGTTAAGGAAAAACCTGCATCAGAGAAGGAAGATGCTCTTGCTGCCACACCCGACGATGATAAACCCACAATGTAAGCATTTTTATAACCCTAACATCTTTTATTTCCCTGAATGCTCACAATGGGGTTTCGAACCCTTACAGTTTCAATTTTGATTGGCATCTAGTTTCCAATCACATACGCAAATTTTGTTACATGGGTTTCTGGTGCAACCTGGAACTGTAATAATTTTATTTTTTTCAATTGTATTCAACCCTTAAGCCCCAGGACTCTCTGTCTCAATCTGGCTTCTTCAGGGTTTAGAACTTTCAGCCGACTCTACGAAAGAAGTATAAAAAGGGCAAATGAGGGGTATTCTCCTCATTCAACACTTTCATTTTGGGGAAGAAAGCTTGGAGAGCTCTTTGAGTATTTGATCTAGGGTTTGAGAAAACCCTTGCTTGTTGCGACTGGTTCGGGGGTGAAATATTCCTCCCTAGCTGGTGTGGGTGGATTCATCCAGGATTCACACTTGTAATTCATTGCCATTGTATATTATCTTCGATTCCAGTCATATCTGAAGCATTTTGAGGCTAGGGCGCATTTGTGGAGAAATATTCTCAGTCTTGTTTGGATGGCGCACTTGGAGAGGAAGGAACACCATTGCTTGTGAAGGGTGCATTACATCTACTGATAGGGGCGCACTCGGAGTCTACTTTGTTCAAGTTTGAGAAGGATGCACTTGAAGATTGTCTTCATGCTTGGTGGAGGGCGCATTCTAGAAAAGGATCATTCTTATTAACTATGATATCTAAGTGTAAGAAGGGCCCATCTCTTGACTATTAACCAAATCGTGAAGGAGTCTTCTGCTGCACAAAATCGTAGTCAATAGTGTCCAAACCATTTGCAAAGAAGAGAACAAGTTTCCCCATTGTTTTGCATCTGCAATCACAGTGGAATAACATCTGGTCCAAACATGAACACTGTGGTTGTTTGAAGGGCGAGTTCTGTAGTAACTCTTGCAATCTTGAAGATCGAAATCCAATAGTTTCATGCCAAACAAAGAACAAATTTTGTGCAGCAGTCTGCCATTGAATCTATTAGCCAGGAATGCATGGGCCTTCTGTACCATCCAGAAATCTGTAGCAACATCTCCTTGTTGTTGGGTCAACACACCTCAAAGGCATATATGAATGCCTATAGCCATGTAAACATTGCTATTTTAATGAATATACAGATCTGATATTTTTCTATTAAATCTGAGATTGTATTAGAATTGCCACTGTATGTTGAATACAACTTCTCTTTATACAAAATTTCAAACAAACACCAACACACCTAAGTCCGAAGAATGTTCCTAGAACTGGCTATTGAATAGGAAACTACAACAACAACATACAAAGTGTTTGTCAAAACTCCTACCTCAATCTCAAATAGCAAGGGTGTACGGTCATCAGCTTTAACAAGGGAGTTTCAACCTACAGCAATTCATGTGTTTGAAACTTGTCGACATCATTCAAACAACTCATCTATTACGATTGGGTACCTGGCTTGTGCCACTTGGCTATACTATAGTAATCCCACTAAGGTAAATTTCCTATGACGACAAAATTCTTTGCCACGATTGGGTACCTAGCTTGTGCCACTTGGCTATACTATAGCAGTCCCACTAAGGTAAATTTCCTGTGAGGACAAAACTCTTTTCCAAGTTCACAAGTTGTTAAGAAACAAAGTTAGTTCAGATTGTCTTGCAATACTACAGTGGTATCAGAGCATGATTCTCAACAGTTGTGGGGCTTTGATGAAAGGTAAACGAATTGCTACAGGAGTTATTGAGTATATTTGGCAGTGTTATCTACATGGAACTTGCCTTTCCAAGACACCTTCACTTTGATATTGACAACACTATTATACTATTGTTGGTGTCACCATTTACAGTCATAGAATTACTATGCTTGAAATTAGATAGATTGGTCAGGTGTTAGTAATTATCTTGGAACAATTTAGGGATGCAATAGCCTCCAAACAGGGGCCCTTTTCCACAGTTTGTAGGCCTGCTAGGGCATCATATTTTTCTCACCACAAACTCCTCCTTTCCATAGGCTTGATACCTACACAAAGCAACAGACACGTTAGTCCTCAATTGCATTAATAATCAACATCAAAGGCAGCCTTATCAAGGTCTGAAGTCAACTTTAACAGAGATATGAAAACTACCTTATTACAGGTCTAATGTTTTTGTTTACTTGTATGAGCAAATCACTAAAGATTGAAGATTACATTGCATGCAATGGTTATGGACTGCCAATCAATAGTTTCAGATTTAACTTAGAAACAAGTTGGTAATAAACAATGCAATTCAATTGCAATTTTAGATGAACAGATGCTAAACGTTAATGTAATTGACATCTTGGCAGCTCTTTCTTGTGTTTTAACATATGTTATACTGGGATACCAAGCATCAAATATCAATTTTCTTGGGGAGGCATTTTGACAATTCTGATTACATGAATTTGATCACTCAAATAAAATCCTTGATCAGTGATATGCATAGTGTGAATTGGGCAGTAAGTCTATTTCCATTGTGTTTCAGAAATTACAGTTTCCCTGTTTCTAACAGTGCAATATTTTGTGTTTTTAATGTAAATGCAAAGATTTTGGATGAGTCTTATATCTTTTGGCTTTTTGCAGATATAATCTGAGGGCACATAGGATTCTTTTGCTACTAGCACTTCAAATAATAATTTTGATTTGCCATCAAAAACAAGAGAGGAAATTGCTTGTAAGTTTCTTTGCCTGTAAGTATTGTAGAGTGAAAAGTAATACTCCAAAACATAAGCTTTTTTATCGGTGATGCTGACCATGCTATTTTTAGTTTGCTCTGATAATTGTTTCAGGCGTTGTCTGCATTCATTCATTCATCCTGGACTGAATGTGGCTTCTATTTTGCATAATTTTCCACTCTATTTCCATCAAAAACAAGAGGCGGTGTAAGGCTTCAAGTCAATTTTGTTTTAGCATGAAAATATAGAAATGAAGAGATATTCCTAGGAAACAATGGAAGAAAATTGAAATTTCCTTCGCATTCTTGTCTGTCTGTGGATATTCATGCTATTGAAAAAGAGAAAGGTCGAATGGTTCCAAATTGTTATAATCTTTCTGAACTTGTCAATAAAGAATTTTTCTCTATATTATTCTTTTTAATTTCTTGTAAATTTGTGGACTTGATTTTTGCAATTCTCAAAACATGTACAATTTGCATAATATCAAAGTCCTGTCTAACATTGACTTCAGTTTTTAAAGTTGTTTGACTTGTAGGACAACTCTGTCCCTCGAAATATAATATTGTCATAGGAGTAATTAATTCTATACTACGGGATAAGTAAACTTAACCAGACACCTATAAAAATCTTATTCAATACATGAAATGCTTCACCATAGATTTCAACTGAAAACATTATTGCTATCGTTGCATCCTCTACGATATTCCATGGACTCTGAAAATTTTCCAATATTCACTTGGCTTTGTGTAGGTGCAAATACAAGCTTCAATATTCCCTAATTTGAATCATAGTATTTATGGCAATTAACAGACATATCTACTCTTTGACAGTTAAGTTATCTCGGGCTTCAACATAAAACTTGATATTAAATATAGCTACAACCAAATTGACTAATCCAAGCACCTTTAAGTATAAGCATATTCCTCATTGTGATTCCTTAAACCATTTCGTGACCTCTATCAATGCTAGGGTCAGTACTGATCCTTGAGAGAAACCTCTAGTATTATTGACTCCATCCTTAGGATTTTGCATAGAGCTTTCAGCTCAGGTTTCATGTCTTTAATGTCAAGACTCTTGTTGATTTTCTCTCCCAATAGTAATATGTCAAGGGAACATATTAAACATATTCAAACCTTGATTGTCATGAGCACACTCTCCCAATACCTTCGTGATTTTCTCCATTGTTATTAGATTCAATACTCTGTTTATAATGAAAACAACCTTCTACGAATGCTGGGTTTGTGGAAGATCTGCAAGATAATCTTTGAATTCATTTTGAGAATCACTGCCATGTGAAAATCCAACTATGAGTGGATTTTAGTTCGGTTCAATAGAAAATTTTTGGGTTTGTGGGCATGATCATACTGTAGCCATTTTTGCAGCGGGGTTTTGTGACATATGCCACTCTATACCCATATCTAATTTTGCTAGAACTGTGAGTTTTCTAAAATAGGGATAGAATTATTGAGGTAGAGGAACATTATTGGTAGCAAGGCACACTTGTTAAATGTGAAACTCTTATTTTCAATTAGTAGGTAAACTAATTGACACTAAATTTATTGAGGTAGTGATTTCGTTTACAGGAACAATCCTGGATATGTTCACCAAAAAATTCTCTGAGTGATGGCACACTGTTGTTTTAGTGCCTCAACATTTTTCCAAGTATGTTTTTGAAGGCTCATTGCACCAAGTGTTTGTAGTTGGCATGCAATGATATGTAATAGAGTTTATCACATACAAAAGTTTCACATGATATCTAAGAGAGATTTCCAGAGCTGTTTGTTCTAGACCACATGTTTCACATCACCAATCTTACAAATAGAATAATTGACAATGCAGCTCTGAATGGTTCCATGGAAAGGATCTCCCCTCGTACAATGCAACGAGACTTCCATGAATGTTTCTCTCCATGATATTGAATGTTAGGAGGGTTGAGCTCTCTCACTCTTGTGCTCCACTTGAGATCATATAGCCTTGGAAACACTCTGACCTGAAGGACATCATATACTAGTTCTATGATCAATTCATAGTGATTAATGGCTTTGATGAGAATAGTGTTTCTTTCTCCTCATACTCATCCTCAACCGACCAACTTTGGGTACTTCTTGACATAATCTCTTTTGATTATATTTGAATGTCTTTTGATTTTGGTACTTTAGCTTCTTCTTGCATCATATTTTGATCTTTTTGTGTATCCACACTTTGCTCCTTATGCTTCTTTATTATCTTGGCAAGATTTATTTACTAGTCATATAGTTATTTAGTTGTTAGTTGTGAGATTTGTCCTTCTAATTTTACCATTGATCTAGGAGTCGTTTTCCCACTCTTTCCTTGTAACCTAGATGTTTGATGTGCTTTTTAGTCCCATTGGCCTTCTTTTGTCCTCATTCGTTGGACATTAATAAAGTTATATAATATGATTTTATCTTAGTAATTTGTACTTGAATGGAAGCACAATGTAGCACAAGCCCTTCCACAATTGTGGCTTTAATGTTGAACCTTGGCTTCTTGAACCATCAGTGCCATTTGGACACATCTAGAATTGTAATAAGTCTATCCTATAAAATATTAAAGTGAGAGCAGAGCAAGGGAAGTTGAAGAATGTCAAAGTAGCAAGTAGGAAATATGGTCCATAATTGTTAGAATTAGAATTAGGCAGGGACCAGTGTGCACCAAAATCATGAACTGTACTGAAACAGGGTACAGGTTTGGGATCTATTAAAAAATAGTATTAAAAATAATGGACCAAAAAATTGAAAAATATTCAAATTTTGATTTAATAAAACCATGATGTATTTCAATGCAAATCAAGGAAATTATATGCCAAATATTTAAAATTTTCTTATGTATATAAAATCTATGAGTGAAACAACAAAATTACATCGAGACAAGGGTTTTGACTCTTTGAGATGCATACAATTGAAGTTTTGAAAGAAAAGAAATAAACATTGAGTCACAGTCCTATAAAAGCCAAAATCAAATCTACTCTAAGATGTGAAATCTAATTGCTAGAGAAGGATGTGTTGTTGGAAGAACTTGAGTGATGTCTGTATTATGTACTACTTAGGGCCAAATTCCAAAAACCTCGAAACCACCCATTAACATATTTCAGGATTTAACATGGAATGAGAGAAAGAAGAATGTTCACACTAGTGTGATATTACACATTGGCATGCCCAAATTTCATACAAAAGAAACGAAGCATGCCCATTGTTTTAACTTCTCTGCAATAAATAAGAAGCGTAAAATTCTTCAACTCCATCCAATCCCAAATGACAACATTCAACTTATTTTCATGTAGAAATATTAATTATGATGTAAGGCGTTTTCTCGGTGAGATTGATTTGCAGCCCACTAATGCTAGATTCATTGTCTCTTTGGTGAATACGCACCACATGTCTAACATGTTGATAAAGTAATGTTGTGTTCTTGTTCTTTCTGGCATGTTCATGAAGTGACTGCCCCAAACCCTCCTCCGTTAATGAGTAGAGTAAGACTAAGTTTAATGCCTCGAATGAAATCCCACAGTGAGGATATGCAACTGTATTAATAGCTTGCAATTGTGGACATTGCATAAATAACAAACACCATCTAGAGAAGAAGGCTCACAGGGCTTGACATTGACAGCGTTAATCTTACCGGCTGCAAGCACTAATGGCAAACTTTTTTAATTCACAATTGTTATTTTATACCCTTTGTACATTTCCTTCCAGTAGAAAAATGTCATCTTTTTATCTTTAGAATAACTTGATCAATTTAAAAGGACAAGGAGATCATCTACAAGGATTGCATTGTTCTGCATAGGTGTATTCCCTACACTTGAGAGTAACCCAGCTCTAGCAGAGGGCTCACTCTACACTGCTTCAAACACAACCACTAACACTGATTCAACGATTGCCATTTAGGCTTTTTATTTTTTTTTTTAACACTTTTAGGTATAGTCACAATACTGACGGATTTCTGCCACGAATGTTCGTGGATACAGAGATGAAGTTTCAAGGAAGCATAGAAATGTTTCCACATAGATGCTGAACCTGCCACGAAAGTTCGTGAATCTAATCGTCTCTATTGCGACAAACTTTCGTGGCAGGTAAAGCATTTACGTAGAAAAATATATATGAGGGCATGGATATATCAACAAAACTTCATGGAAGAATTAATTTTATATAGATGAGGGCGTGGATATAGTGACGAAACTTCATGGAAGAATTAATTTTATATAGATGAGTTCGTGGATATATCGATGAAACTTCGTGGAAGAATTAATTTTCCGAAAATCTGAGGACTGTTGCGAAGGTGACACGTGGCCACTGAGAAACATTGTTATTGCCACGACGGGAAATCTTCGTCCCTATATCCACAAAGTTTGTTCGATGAAAAAACGAACCCTAGATCGTTGCAATAGTGACGAAATATCGTGGCAATTACAACGAAAAACCGTGGCAATTTTGGCCATATGTAGTAGTGTTATATTGAATAATGAGTGCTTGATGAGAATGATGAAGTGATTTGGAAACAAACAAGGGATTCTGGTTGATGATGTATGTAATCTGCAGACTTAAGAAGAGTCTGAAATGTCATTTGTAAATCTATGGTTGTTGGGTTGTTGGTGCATCCTAGTCCGTTGCAGCTGACAGAATTATCTTGTGGTTGGTGCCACTTTGGGTTGTAGCCCATTCTGGAGATTAAAGTCTCCAATTATAAAAAAATTACAAAGATTAAATCTTGTCTCTTGTAATATGTTGATGATAATGTGTCTTGCTTAATGAATGACATGTGATATAGTTTATTGATGAATATGATATTGAAGTGAATTTGTAATTAATGATATAAGATTTGAGAGAAGAAGTTGAAATTGTTAATAAGTGCAAGCTTACTGATTCACCCCCCCCCTCTCAGTGAGCCATTGTGTCTAGCATCTTAGTGGTGAAGGAGGTCAAAAAAGATGCGGTAGTTCATCTTAGCAACAAAGTAAGGGGTGTGTCTGCAAAGGAGGGGAACCTAGTCTCTTGGGATTTGGGGGATGATGTAAAATACATCATGCCATTGGGTTGGCTTCAAAAGAATTGGTTGGACATTTTTAGGGTAAAATAATGTGTGGGAAAAAACATAGGGTTTGGTTGAGTCAAGCCTAGAAACTAAGCCTAGGTTATAGTCCATATTTCCTCCTCCTAGCCAAATGGTGGATGGTTTTTTTTCCAATTTGCAATAGATTTGGAAAAAATATTGGTGTTAGGATTCAATTTCCAATTTCTATTTTAGTTTTTTTTAAATCCCTTATTTCTTGGGTGGATGTAAAATTCATTAAGGGATTGATAGTAGGGAGGAATTAACATATATTACATAACAAATTTTAAAATTTTTAATTTTGGAATTTCATTTACAAAGATTTTTAATTTTGGGAAACATAAAAATTCATATTTTTAATGATGAAATGAGGCAAGGATTTGGATGCTTACCTTTCCAATCCTCCTTCCAAGATGAAAACTCCCTTGTTGAGCTTCTCCAATGCGTTTTTGCAACACAAAACCGCTCGAGCGTTTCGATTTTGAGAGAACAGTGGGTAAAACAGTGCCACGGTCCGTGGACTGTTTATTTTTTTGGTTATATTAACCAAAACGCGCGCTCGTTATAGTGATACATAACACATGTGCATTATGTATCACTATAATGCACATGCGTTTTGATATCCTATCCTACATGTTAATTGACATGGAAGGGTCGGAGTCAGCCCGTGCCTAGTTCTAAGTAACGCGTGCACGTTTTTAATTTACACAATTCTAGCGCACTTTGCGAATGCATGATTGCACCTAAAGGGTCCCTCAACTTCGTGCGAGGGCTCACAAATATTTTATATAAGTTATAAAATTTGGAGCATAATTTGATATTTGTTCGTTTCCTCAAGTATTAGAATTTGGTTCATTAGAACTATCACCTGTGGACAGGAGAAAAATGAATAACTTTATGGATACAAAAGGATTACAAATGCATTCCTTAGGTATTTATTTGGGTTTCTTTAAATAAAAACCACTGGGAGATATTTCATTCCCACTAAAATAGATATTTACAAAATACAAGACTTACATTGTATGATCACTTTTGCTTATATGTGATAGTACACTCTACAATGTTTTTAAAGAATGCATGTGGTAATTATGTGTTTAATCATCACATATTTATATTTAGTATTGTCATTGGTAACCCCGATATGCTTTGACTTCAAGAATTTGTGAATAAGAAGAAAATCCTTGATTAAAAGCTTCATGGATCACAACCACTTAGTGTGATTGGTAGTTTAAGAGTTTTAGTGGAAGATTTCACCATCAAAAAAGGAGTTGATCTAATTAGAGCATGCAATGTTTTCAAAGTCAAAATGACCAAGTTTCTAACATTTGACAAAATGAGAGATCAACACCATTAAATTTTTGAGACCACACTTACACATCATATAGATACCCTTTGTGATAGTGTGTTAATGTTTTTAAGAGTTTGTGACATGTTTTATGTCATAGTTGGAATTGTAGTGTGCTAATGCTTGTAAGAGCTTGTGATATATTTTTAGTGTGAAATTTCATTCATTGTGAACTTTGATTCTATTTAAGGGTGCTAGCTCAATGGAAGAGCACATGCCTTACATGGAGTAGGTTGGTGGTTAGATTCTTCTGTTCCCTATCTACATAAATCGATGACTAATTAAATGACAAATTAACAATAATTAATGATTAAATAAAGGACTAGTTAACAACAATCAATGACTAAATAAATAACCAATTAACAACAATTAATGACTAATTGAATGACCAGTAAAAAAAAATCAATGAATAGATAAATAACTAAATGTATTACCAAACGACAATTAATGACCAAATAAATAACCGAATAACTACAATTATTCACCAAATAAATGACTAAATATCATGACTAACACTTGAGGAAATCAAAGCAATTTATGACAAAGTGATAAATGACCAATTTGGTCGGGAGTGAAGTGACTGCTAATTTGTCACGAGTGGTCACATGACCAAATTTAGTCATTTATCTTTGATTTTTAGTCATTTGTTTAGTCACTTATTACCCATTTTGAACTAGTGATAACATGTAACTATTGATATTGGAGCATCGAAGCATAACATGACCTTCCAGCATATAACAGATTGTATCCATAATCACTTCAGTGATGTGTTCTCGAGGCACCTAAGAAAGTCAAGAACCACTAACTTGAATTATGTTACATTGTCCTATGATTGGTTCTTCAAAAAAAATATTACACACAATAACTCAAAATTATTTACTACTTTCTTTATTCTGAAAAAAATATAACACATACACCAAGGTACCAACAACGCCCATAAAACTGCTACTACACACACAAGTCACGCAGCCCATAGTCTGCACCTCTAAGAAGGAGTAATTTCTCCCTCTGGCATATGTAAACTAGCCAATGTATTACTGACAAAAGTAAGTTGCTGTTAGGAACCCATGTCTTTACTTTGTTAGTATATTGTTGTTGGAAACATATGATTTGTAAGTCGTCCCCTAGTATTTGTTGATCCATAGTTTATGTTATTGTTGTTTGGTGCATATGCTTTGTAAGTCGCCCGTAGTATTGTTGATCCATAGTTTGTATTGGCCCATGGTTTTGACCCATAGTATTGGCGCCTAGACTTAGTATATAAGTGTGTGTTGAGGCCTATGAAGGACCATGGAGTTATTTTGTATTGAGCTTGCTCAAAGGAGGTTTCCCCCTCGAAGTGGCTTGGAATCAATACAAATATTCTATGATCTGATATATCATGTATTCATCAATTAATTGTTGCAGGTTCTTCTCATCTGGTATTAGAGCACTTTCTTGGACTCATTGGGTGAAATTTCTGCTAAAAACTTTTTTCGCATCTGTTGCAGGTTTGGATATGGGAATAATCCCTATCCACTTAACTATGGGAAGTACTTGGGCATAAGCCCTAAAAATCATTGTGAGGAGTACCACAGGAACCCCGAAGTAGCTATCCCATTAAGAGGACCTGCCAGCGAAAAGGGCAACGACCCCTACCTGATTGACTAGTTCCCACCCGTGAGGTAAAACAAGAGTTGTTGTTTGTCGCAAAGCGGTTATCAGTTTTACCTTAGCCATGGAGTGAGGGGTACTGCCCCAATACGCAAGCCGTCAAACAACATTGGTGGTCGAGTGAATCCCCTGAACCGTTAGGAATATGAGCATACTTGGGGTCCATATCTATTTTCAGCTGCAAAATTGCATATTTTCTCTGTCCAGAACTGCTGTCGATCACCTCCGCGCTGTTGCAGATCCCTCTGTTTCTGATCACTTCCGTACCGTTGTAGATCTATCTGTTTTCGATCACTTTCGTGCTATTACAGATCTATCTGTTTTCGATCAGTTATGCGTCGTTGCAGATCTATCTGTTCCTGATCCCTTCCGCACCATTGTAGATCTATCTGTTTTCGATAAGTTCCACGTCGTTGCAGATCCCTTGTTTTCACTCTATTTCCCTTGAAACTTCCTTGACACCCCTGTAATCCCATTCTGCATATTTCATTCCTGAAGACCCTATCCCAAATTCCACTTCCCAAAGCCCAAAATCCCACATTTGTCTATTGTTAGGGTTTGTCATAACTTCTTTCGATTTCACCCAATCGCCTTCAAATCTTACCATAGAGTTCATTTCCTAATTCTGCTTCTTTGTCCCTCTCTGCCAAATTTTCTCATTCTTTCATCCCGCTTCTGAAATCCTCATTTTTTGATTCCTTGTCCATTCGACAGTGTCCAAAACCTAGTCAAACCCAAATTACCCTTCAGATTTTCCCAAATCCAGATTTTCTTTTACTGAAACAGTTTCTGTTTTTGTTTTTCTACCCACTAACCAAAAAAATAAAAAAACTCCTGGTTATGGTTGTCCCCCGTGCAGGAGCAAAAACCATGGAAGAAGCACTTGCAGCCATCCAAGCCAAACTCCAGGATCTGGATGAAAAATTTCTTGACCTCCATCTTGAGCACTCAGCCATGAACAACAAACGACAGTCTGAGTCTTCATTAGACAATGGGTTCTCTTCTTCCAGCAATTTCCATGGTCCGAAGCTTGATTTTCCTCGCTTCAATGGTACTGATACGACTGGATGGATCTATCGTGCAAAACAGTATTTCATTCTGCATAATACTTTTGATGTCAACAAAGTTCCACTTGCATCCTTTCATTTGGAACAGGAAGTTCTTCAATGGTACCATTGGTACATCAAGGCTCATGAAGAGCCAAAATGGACAGATTTTTTCCAGCTCCTTTTGCAACGATTTGGTCCTAGTACTTTTGATGACTTCACAGGAGCCCTCACTAAACATCGCCAAATTGACACCATGAGAGAGCACCAAACCGAATTTGAGAAACTAGCCAACCACACTGAAGGATTTCCTGATGACTTCTACCGGAGTTGTTTTATTAGTGGTCTAAAGGATGCAATCCGCTCTGAGGTCAAAATGTTATGTCCCAACACAATGATGGAAGCCCTGGGATTGGCTAAGTTGGAAGAAGACAAGATTGCAACCCAACAGCGCTCCAAACCTACTTTTGTTCCCTTATGAAATATGGGTTCTCAACGACCTCCCATCCCGCCAGCTCCTCGACCAACTCCTATCAAGCATTTTTCTGAAATCGAGATGCAGGCACGCAGAGAAAAAGGGCTTTGTTATAATTGTGATGAGAAATTCACTCGGGGACATAGATGTGTTCAGCAAAAGCTCTATCTCTTGCATATGGATTCTCCGTCTCCTCTGAAATTGGTGAAGAAGCTCCAGATACAATGGATGCTCAGGTTGACATTCCGGAGCCACCTATTGACCCTCCGTCTCGGGACGACCAGCCAGAGATATCTCTCCATGCTGTAGCTAGAATCACCACCCCACAAACCATGCGGATCAGGGGTTACATCAAGAAGCTTCTTCGTACAATACTCATTGATTATGGTAGCACTCATAATTTCATTGACCCTTGGATCGCCAAGCAGGATGATTGTTTTATCCATCCTTGCTCCAACTTTGAAGTCATGGTTGCTAATGGGGGCACCTTACCTTGCAAAGGGAAGTTTCGTAATGTGCGTATCTCTATGGGAGATTATAACCTGCGCTCTGACATGTTTTCCTTGACATGAGGTGGATGTCATGTGGTTTTGGGTGCTCAATGGCTACGCACACTTGGCCCCATCTTATGGGATTTTGCTGAACTTTGGATACAGTTTCCCCCCAATGGAAAAAAACACACATTGACAAGCTTACAACCAGGGTCTCTCAGCATCATCAGTTCACATCGCATGGAAAAAATCCTTAAGACGAATTCACATGGTTTCATCTCTCAGATCCATTCCATTCAGATGCAACCATCAGTGGTCTCCACTAGTCGTTTGGATCTACAACAGATTCTGGATCGATATACAGATGTCTTTGCTAAACCAGTGGGATTGCCACCTTCAAGGCCAGAGGACCATCGTATTCATCTCCTTCCTGGAAGCGTTCCTCCCAACATTAGGCCCTATCACTACCCATTTCACCAAAAAACAGAGATTGAAATGCTCATTCAGGACTTACTGAAGAAAGGTATTATCCGCCTAAGCACTAGTTCCTTTTCTTCACCAGTTCTTCTTGTTCGCAAAAAAGATGGGTCATGGCGCCTCTGCATTGACTTCCGAGCACTTAATCACCTCACTCTCAAGGATAAGTTTCCAATTCCTATTGTTGATGAGCTTCTTGATGAGCTTCATGATGCTTAGTTTTTCTCCAAGTTGGATCTTCGTTCTGGGTATCATCAAATTCGGGTTCATGAGGATGATATCCCTAAAACAACTTTCCGCACACATGATGGCCACTATGAGTTTATGGTCATGCCCTTTGGCCTCACTAATGCTCCTTCCACATTCCAGGACTTGATGAATAAAATATTCCAACCCTACTTCCGAAAATTCATTCTGGGATTCTTTGATGATATCCTCATCTACAGTAAAACATGGGCTGAACATCTCCAACATCTGGATCTTGTCATGAAACTTTTCTCTGACCATCATCTCCACGCCAAACAGTCTAAATGTGCTTTTGGACAGAAGGAAGTCGAGTATCTCGGGCACATTATCTCAGCACAAGGGGTTCGTTGGGATCCTGCCAAAATCAATGCCATGAACAATTGTCTGCATCCTCAGACACTCAAGAGCCTTCGTGGTTTTTTGGGATTGACTAGCTACTACCGCAAGTTTGTCAAAGATTATGGGAAGATTGCAGCTCCATTAACTGCTCTATTGAAAAATGATGCTTTTACATGGACACATGCTACTGAGTGTGCATTTGACAAACTGAAACAAGCTATGTGTACTTCACCTGTTCTAGCTATGCCTGATTTTTCCAAGCCTTTCACTATTGAGAGTGATGCTTGCGGCAATGGACTTGGTGTTGTTCTCCTTCAAGATGAACACCCCATTGCATTCACCAGCAAAGCCCTTTCAGGTAGAATTTAGCTACCTTTACATATGAGAAGGAAATGATGGCTATTTTGCATGAAGTACAAAAGTGGCGACCATACCTATTAGGGAATCATTTCTTCATCAAGACTGATCACCAGAGTCTGAAATATTTCCTGGAACAACATGTATCCTCCCTAGCACAACAGAAATGGGTTAGCAAACTCATGGGTTATGACTATGAGATCACTTACAAGAATGGTAAGGACAATATTGTGGCATATGCTCTTTCTTGAACATTTTAGGCCCAAGGTTCTCTTTCAACTATTTCTATGCCTGTTCCAAATTGGTTGCAATCTGTTCAATGGGGCTATGTCAATGACTCTTCATTATCTCAAATCATCCAACGCTTGACCAACAACCCTTCTGCTGTACCAAATTACTCTTGGGATGGTGCTTCCCTAAGATACAAGGGTCGTCTGGTGCTTTCCCAAAGCACAGATCTTCAACAGGATGTCTTCTATGAACTCCATGCTTCTCCATCCACTACTACATTTTTGGCCTTTAGGGGGGGTTGTCTTCCACCCCCAAAAGTGACCTACGGGGGGGGGTTTGGGCTTTGGGGGCGGTTTTGGCAAAACCGCCCCTAAAGGCACTGATGTTAAAAGTTTTTCCCTTTAAGGGCTATTTTTGATGAGATTGGAACCGCCCCCAAAAGTGACTTTTGGGGGTGATTTGTGACCCCCCTCGTAGAGGTCTACGGAGGCGGTTTTAAACCCCCCTCGTAGACCCCTTCATAGAGACCTACGGGGGCGGTTTTGAACCCCCTTCATAGAGACCTATGAGGGCGGTTGTGAACCCCCCTCATACAAACCTATAGGGGTGGTTTGGAACCTCCCTCGTAGAGGAATATAGGGGTGGTTTCAAACCCCCCTCGTAGAGGCCTATAGGGGCAGTTGTGAACTCCCCTCGTAGAGGCCTATAGGGGCGGTTTTGAACCCCCCTCGTATACTCCTATCGGGGCGGTTTGGAACCCCCCTCATAGAGGCTTATAGGGGCGGTTTTGAACCCCCCTCGTAGAGGCCTACAGAGGCAGTTTAAAACCCCCCTCGTAGAGGCATATAGGGGCAGTTTGGAACCCCCTTCATAGATTCCTATAGGGGAAGTTTTGTAACCCCCCTCGTAGATGCCTATAGGGGCGTTTTGGAACCCCCCTCGTAGAGGCCTACAGAGATGGTTTGAAACCCCCCTCGTAGGTACCTACAAGGGTGGTTCTGAACCCTCCTCGTTGTAACATACAAGGGAAATTGCGAACCCACCTCGTAGTGAAATATGAAGGTGGCTTATAACCCCCCTCGTAGTGACATATGAAAGTGGCTTAGAACCCCCCTCATAGAAACATACAAAGACGGTTTGAAACCCCCTCTATAGCCATAATAAATCATAATAAAATATATTTTATTAAAAATACAAATATTGTAATATCAATAAGGTATGGAGGAATCGAACCACCAACCTCCTGCTTGTAAGGCAGGCGCTCTACCATTGAGCTAGAACTCTTTAATAATTAAGGAGATGAGCAATATTAACACCCATATTGCATTATTTTTAAGTCTAAGAAAAGACAATAAGAATGTTCAAGAGATGATTGTAACGAGATATCCACATGTACCCAAATATCTACATATTATCATGAAAGAGCAACCTGCTCTTTGCAATCCTTACAAGGCATAAGAACTATAATTCCAAAATTTTCGATTACTTACTAAAACAACAAAAATGCTGAAAAAAATTTGCATAAAATTTGTGGACACAAATTTCAATCATGTAATATGCATTTCATAACATAGTGCAGTGATTCTTATTGTAGACATAACATATTGATGCAGTTGAGGAGCTCAATAGTTTGTGCATGGAAGGCCAATATTCAAGACGGATCATCTTTCTTGTTTGTCTCTTCCACTATGAGAATTTATGTACTTTGTTCAATATAGACAGTATGAATAAACTAGAAGACGAAACATTTGTATCCCTTAATTAGATGATAAATGCCATATCATGAGATTGTGAATACTTGAATAGTTGGTTGATTGAATATTTTGCTCAACTTCAAGTTGTCCATACATTGTCATACATTTTCATAAACTTAATGGGAATCTGGAGTTGATTCATTGCTAATATAGACATGCTAATGTTTGTGTGAATGAATATATTCTTTTTTTGTCTGGGTTCACTAATATTTAATTTGAACAAGATAGTGAATAAGCAATCTATTTTTGGGTGTATGTTGTGATCCCTACTCATTGGTTGGCTCAACAAGAACAAATGGCTCATAAACTAGTCAATAAAAATACAGATGGCTTACCTCATGTATTAGTGTTGCAAAAAGGAATGTTTCAGCCTTAGTTTTTAGATGTCGAGGTGCTACATTTACATGACTTGAACAAATAATTTACTTTTTACCTGTTAAATGAAATACTTTTGCCAAAAAATAAGTTTTTGTAGAATGAAACTATGGCAGATAACAACTTTCAATTGAACATGTTTGAGATGATACATACGCATGCAACTTACCTGCAATTGCATGGCCCCATTGATCATGCTCACATGCCATAGACCAAGCCAGAGTATTCCCAGTCATTGGCCTTGTCGTTACTAGGAGTACTAGATCAGCATTACCAACACCTTCTGCAGATGCATATATATTTAGTCAAGATAAGTAGTTTGTCATGGATTGGCAGAAACATAACAACAATAATTGCACTACAAAAGAGTAGTGTCATCGGTTGAAAAAAATACAAATAATTGAGCTTCAAAATACATATAATTCTAGGCACCTAAATTTCTAGAAAAGCGCAGGAAGGGTCCACAGCATATCCCATATCCTTACACAAAAAGTTCACCTTACAGGTAATATAATTCATGCATGGAATGCAAGAAAACGACAAAGGAAACCCATCTTCTTACCATCAACATACTACCAAACAGTAAGCTTAGGATATTTTCCATACACATGGTTTCATTCGTGTTAGTAAGGTTGTGCCAGTAAGCGAGGTAGGTAAAGTGATTCACAAATCTCACCCATTCTAAGGAAGTTGCCAACTTGGAATTGGAATAATGACACATGACTACTATGAATAATGCAAGTTTGCAAGTCACCATAGTAAAATTAAATATAGAAATTAGTAAATTAAAATGATGTAATAATGAAATCATAAAATTCTTGTTGAAAAAGTTAGAACTGAATTCTTTTTTGCATAACCAGGATAAAATTTCAGTTTTGTGTTCACTGTTCAGTGTTGCCATGATATGGTGATTGAATTCCACATACTTTAATAATTCTTTTCTATATTCTTTTCTATTAGCATTTAGAATCAAGTATCTACTAATTTTGCATCTACCTATTAGTCAATCTAAGCCACTCTAAAAATAAAATGAAACTGAGAGTTTTTTTTAAATAAACATGTATAGACATCCACTGACCAACAGTTGTAGAAACAACTGAATGCAGACGCTTTGATGATGATTCTGATCATTTTGAATTAGCTGGCCCATTAGGACCAACTACTTCTCGTACTGCAAATTGAAGAATTCATTGGGGAGCATGTACACCTATAGGTGAGCTCATTCTCTCCATAATGTGAAAAAATGTCTTTTTCGATCAAACTAAAAAAGTATATTATTATTATCATCAGCAACATGCTATTCATCTCAAAACTAGAAAACAATTTCACTAAAACTGCATTTGACACCACCATGTGATGTATCTCTAACCTTGTTCGAATGACCTTCATCATCCCGAAACCTGCGTGCCCAGGGCTCTGGAGAATGTGGTCTCTTTAACACTGACTTGCCTTTAAACTGAGAATTTTGAACTGCTCTAGAGTCGGCTCTTTCATCATACTTACTTTTTTGTCTCGGTGTTTCCTTTAATTCTTTTAATGGTTTATGATCAGAAGGGTTCCAACCCCTTTTTCATCGATTCTCATGGGACTTAATAGGTCGTTCATTGACCTCTATGTGAGTCAAAACTGAAACTAATGCTCCATTGTCACCTTTAGACTGTCATAAAATTCATCATGACAGCATACATTTATTCAGATAAAGATCAATTCTGGAGTTCCCGAAGGAGCTTTTAAAATGCACATGCCTCTTTCATGAAAACAAAATGGAGAGAACTTAACAACTATGACCACATTATGACAAACTGTGTACCTTTGTTTCTGCATCAACATTCCTTTTATTCTATTTCTCAGAGCTCCTTTTCACTTGCTCTTCAAAACTAACTTTTGCTTGCTCATTTACTTCAACCGGTTGTGATAATTCTGAAGATGACATGTGCAGGTTTATGTTGGATGCAATGTGGTCCATAGCCTGCATGAATAATTTGTCATGAAAGATGTATTTGCAATTCAACTCACTAGGAACAGTTCTCAAAATTTTGGTAAAGAAAATGCTTAAGTGAATAAAACAATCAGACTAATTAAACTCTGACATTGGATGAATCTTCTAAAGCTCAACAAGGCATTTATTTTGGGCACAATATTGCCTCTAACCAAAGCTTTAAATAATTAGCACCAAGGCATGATGACTGTATATCATAAAGGATATTTTACTGCAAATGTGCAAAAAGTGATGTGGCATCACTGGAAATGATACAAATTAAATGAAAATGAAAACGGGGTATCCTAAAATAAGCTTAGATGGAAAATGCACTCTCTTAACCTAAGATGTTGCCGCCTAATCCGCACCTCCAGGTGAGAAAATCCTTCTCAACTCACTGGGTGCATCCTTGGGGGCAAGCCTTGAGTCGAGTGAACTATCACCTGACACTCAACTCCTCTATTTAGGCCAACTCCTAAACAAAAAGCCAAGAGGGGTGGTCCCTAATAAAAGAATCCAAGGATGATTTGTTTCAAAACAAACTTAAGGAGTTAATAAATGCAACTAAAAAGAACTTGAAAGATTCTGCACAGCAAGTAGTGTCTAGTTCATGTATGATTTGCTTAAATTAGGTGTGATGTATAGCCCAATTCCATAAAAAAGACTTCCATTTATTAAAAAAGGATAGGTTAGAAAAACTGCAAAGAGGAAAAATTTAGAAGGTAGTGTCATGGCTGCTAAAATCTAATACTGAGGAAGCTTATATGTAAAATCAAACAACCCTCCCTGTCAATCACTTCCTTGATGAAGTGTATTAACACTATGCAGGGTATATTACCAGACCAATGTTGAACAAGAAGGGATCCACAAAGAATGGACAGTAGTTGAATTTCTTTGGAAAGATGTTATCTTTTACAAGGTTTGAAGGACTAAGGATTCCAGCTGTAGAAACAACATAAATGGAGCCTGGTAAAAAATTAAGCAAGATAGCCATCTCACTGTGCCTGCTAACTGCTATAGTTTCAACTTCAAATACATAATAAAGTGCTAGGGTTCTTTGGGACAAACATTTAATGAGTGCAAATCTTTATAAAGCAGATAATGGTTTCAGAAATGCTCAAGAGAAAGATATGAGATTGTTTACAAATTCTTAACAAGATGCCTCTTCTTGTGGATTGTTGCAGTATAGATGTAGATGATTTGATTGGCAATGAAAGGGCTTGAAGGAATCTACAAAGATTTGTTGACGAAGATTCGGAGGACTAGGTTCATCGCATTGCTTTCCAAGTAGTTCTCTATGATATCATGAAGAGAAAGTAAGCAGGGAACTATCTTCACTAGATGACTCATGATTTTTGTAATGTTCCCTTTTGGGTAAAACTGGAACAAGGGACATGCAGAGCATGCGAGCCATAGCTCAAGAGCATGCAAGCCTGCATGCAAAAGTGAAATGCATGCAATCATGCAAGCATGCAAAAGTGAAGTGCATGCAACCATGCATGCATGCAAAAATGAGGTGCATGCAATGATGCATACAGGAAGAAGGGAGATACATGCAAACATACATGCATGCAACACATGAGAGGCATGCAACTTAAAGGAGAAATAGAACATAAAAGTGACATAGGTATAGGGCATGCAATATCAAGGCTATAAAAGAAAGATAAAGGGCGTTACTCAGTATCTATTATTATGATTGATGATTGAGAACTGGTTTAAAGAGATCTTTGAGCTTGTTTGGTGTTGAGGGCGGAAATCTTGACCAGATTGGATTCGATGGCGAAATCTATCCATCCTAGCCAATCCAGAGAGTAGATCATCCAGATCTACTATTGAGCTTCATTGTGTAAGGATTCCGAATCAGTAATTGTAGAGAACGATCATTATTGCATTGGTGTGTGAAGATTTAAGGCAAAGATCCATCATTAAGTAAGAAATCCATTAACCTTCAGTAGCGTGCTATTCCCTCAGTAATAGATGCCTTCATTCTGGATGCGATCTACAGTATACAGGTCATGTTATTCCCTCAGTCATAGATCCCTTCATTCTGGCTGCGATCTATAGTATACAAGTCGTGCTCTTCATTGGGAGGTCGTGTAATATGAATAGTTGAGGAAGGGTGCGTTAATTCAGTGGTGGAGCAGTGATTACAAACTGAACTACTGTGTAGTCGTCTATCGAAGACATGGGCAATATTTGTACCTACATTCAAGTGTAAAAGGCAGCAATCTATCATTTATTATAGCGTTTCACTTCTCCTGGAAACGACTTAGCATTCTAGTAGAGATCCATGGAATTGGGAGCCTCGAATATCTGTGACCCATATCTGTGGCTTACAGCTCTTTGGAGGGCTCACGATTTCTTGCATGGAAGTCGTTTGAAGTGTAAGGGAACTCGTTTTTCCATATGTGGGGCTGTACTCATCAAATGAAGTCGTGATCTACTTATTGGAGCCTTAATTCAACCTGTTGGGCGTTTTTCTCAGGCAGCACACTTCCCACGAATTCTATATATATTTTTGAGAATTTTGAGCCGCTGTTACAGCCATGAACAGTCCATCGATACCTCTGTTTAAGGGTATTTATTCCCCCTACTTGGAAGAGCATATCAAACTACATTTACAGCCAACTCTTTACCTCTGTCTGAGCATCATCTACAGCAAATTCTGCCTTCTTCATCCTTTTAGTAGCATTGTACAAAAGGTCAGAAATTCTGCCATCTTGATGAATTTAGAATGAATCTTTTATCAAGATTGGCATACTCAAATTTACTTAGTTACAAGGGTTCTCTAATTGATATATTGGGGTTTATATATATTACTTATGACATGCATATAAATTGGGATTAATAAAGACCTCATATAAACATTTTGCAAGCAAGCAATATATCTAAACAAAAGCAGAGACAACAAAACAAGTAAGGGAAACATTCACAAAAAGGACGAATTCCTAACATGGATATTACAATTTTGGAAGCTTGGAATTATTGCTTGCCAAGTTGTTCTCTATGACATCTTGAAGAGGAAGTAAGCAGGGAACCATCTTCACTGGATGACTCATGATTTTGGAAGCTTGCAATTCTTGTCCATTCTTTTGGGAAGTAGCAAAAATATATTTATATAGTGCAGTTGAAATAAAAATGGTTTGATTGTCAACATATTAAGGACATGAGCAAATCCAAAAGGCAGTGTCATGGTTGTTAAAACCTAATACTGAGGAAGCCTACATGTAAAATCAAACAGCTCTCCCTGTCAATCAGAACATATTAACACTTTGCATCGTATATTACCAGCCCAACATTGAACAAAAAAGGATCCACAGAGGATGGGCATTAGTTGAATTTCTTTGGAAAGATGTTATCTTTTACAAGGTTTGAAGGAGTGAGGATTCCAGCTATAGAAAAAACATAAATGGATCCTGGTAAAAAATTAAGCGAGATAGCTATCTCATTGTGCCTGCTAACAATGTTATAGTTTAAACTTCAAATACATAATAAAGTGCTATGGTTCTTTGGGACAAATATTTAATGAGTGCTATCTTTATAAAGCATTAGCAGATAATGGTTTCAGAAATGCTCAAGAGAAAGATATGAGATTGTTTACAAATTCTTAACGAGATGCCTCTTCTTATGGATTGTTGCAGTATAGATGTAGATGATTTGATTGGCCATGAAAGGGCCTGAAGGAAGCTACAAGGTTTTGATGGTGGAGAAGGACTAGGTTCATCACATTGCTTGCCAAGTAGTTCTCTATGGCATCATGAAGAGGAAGTAAACAGAGAACCATCTTCACTGGATGACTAATGATTTTGGAAGCTTGGAATTCTTGTCCATTCTTTTGGGAAGTAGCAAAGAAAGAGATTTATATAGTGCAGTTGAAGAGAAACCAAAATGGGTTGATTGTCAACTTATTAATAAGAACATGGGAAAATCCACAAAGCCTATGGCAAACACTACTTTTGAGTTATTAAATAGCATGAGAACTCATTGTAAGACTGATCTAATCATTGAATGTTGAACCAAACCTGCATATACCCCAATTCTATAAAAAAGACTTCCATTAATAAAAAAGGACAGATTAGAAAATCTGCAAAGAGGGAAGGTTTAGAAGGCAACGCCATGGTTAATAAACCTAATACGGTAATAATGAGGAATCCTACATGTAAACTATCAGAAACATCCTTCCCTACCAATCACTTTCTTAATGAACCTATTAACAATTTGCAAGGTGTATTACCAACCCAAAGTTGAATAAGAATGGATCCACACCGCACACAACAAATTCAACATTTGCCTTGTACTTATGTGAATAGTCAAGACAATCAAGGCCAAGTAAGAGGATGGGCAGTGTTGAATTTCTTTGGAAAGATGTTATTTTTTAGAAGGTTTGGAGGAGTTATGATTCCAGTCATGGAAGCAAGATAAATGGAACCAGGCAAAAAATTAATTGAGATAGCAATCTCATGGTGCCTACTAACATTATTATAGTTTCAGTTATGAATACCGAATAAAGTACTATGGCTCTCTGAGACAAATATTTGACTAATTCAATCTTTATAAAGCGGGAAATGGTATCCATAAACCAGCACACTTGTTGTATTTGAGCATGCTTGGTCGTATTCAAGCTCTTTCATATATATGGAATTGGACCTTCTCACTCTCTCTTCAGCAACAACTAATCTTATTTGAGGTGGACGTTCCTATCGTCACTATATTACAAGGGATCAATCCCATTGTCCATCCCTAGGCCCATCTAAAAGGATGTGTTTCTTGTATAAATATCTGAATGGCATGCCTTTGGTGCAAGGTTCTATTAAGAAAGTTTGAAATGGCATCAAAGAGTTTACAAAGAGGGGCTTGATTTGCAGATTTGATGGCATATGGCCAAGCTTTCCAACACTCATGGATTGAGTATCTAAAAAATTGTCAAAAGGATTTTTCAATGAGTTTCTATACAGAAGGTTTTTTTGTAAATTATTTTGAGAAACCTGAGGGGAAGAAACAAAACATGAAAGAGACTATGGCCTTGGAAAAGTACCAGAATTTTCTTAAAGCCATGGTTTCAAAATATAACCCATGTCTGTGTGAGATTCCCAAATCTTCCCTTGCAATTTAAGGAAGAGAAGGAAAAAGAGGAAATCAACTATTATTGGGGTAATTTCGTTTTTTGGACAAAAAGTCTAGTTTGTTGTTGATAGGCTTAGCTAAGTTGGGCCTGGTTTATACATCAACCTTAATATGCATGTTATCGCAGTCCTTAGGTCCATAATAATTTGACTCATAACAAGGGATCAAAGCCCTGGATATTAGCATCCCATCTGGACAACCTCTATATTGCATTATTCTTACCTTGATTACCATAAAATAGTGAGCCTCATGAATATGTATAAATGCTTGGGGTGTTATATGCAATGTGCAACGGCTCATGGTAAAGTGACTTGCCTTGATTACAACTCATATCTCACCCTCTTTTCCCTTGCCTGATGGTGCCACCTCGAATGGATACTAAGGACTGATGATAATATGGTTGAGTGATGATTGATTGACGACGACATTGTGATTTGATGCTACTGAAGATAATGTTGATTAATTGATGATGATTCAGTGATTCTGATGATATCAAATTGATATTTGATCATTGTTGGCTTAAACTAACCCAGAGGTTTTTCAAATAGACCCAGGTTCTTTGCGGTTCTCCCTTTTACCAACAAAACCCCTTCGCACCGGCCCTTTCGTCAACAACCTGCAAGTAGGTTGAGGTCTCACTCGAGGTGTATCTTTATGGGGTACTACGGAATCAGGTTTCCACAGTAAATGATGAGTTGTTTATCTGAACAAGCTGCGCAACGCAGGATAGAAGGAGTGCGTTGCGGAGCAAAGTGATGTGGTGCGCGGCAAGATATATGCTGCGAGTAGTACTACGCGGTGGAGGCAACACTGCGGGCCGCACCAAGGGTTTCTTACTGCTGCGAATCTTCTACTGGAACTGCGAATCACCCACAATTATCCTCTACTTGGAAAATCTCGAAAACGTTAAGGCACTGAAATGAATATCACTCATCCATTCACTCAGGCACTTACTGGCTATCTTTCTAGCATTCATCAAGAACTTAGATTGTTACAACATGATTGAAATGATAAACATGATTAACTGTACTGCGTTCGTTCACTTTGTTTAAGGAAGTAATTATACTTTAAATGACTGATTCACGGCATTAACATAGAATTGAAGTGTTCACCATTCATCTGCTTCCACGGAACCTAGCATATCATTCCCAAACTTCTCCTATTGGTAAATGCATATCAAAGTTCTCATTTTACAGCATGCAAGGAAACATTCAAGCATTCATTCTACAGAAAATACAGACAGTCATTCATTCATACACATCATCGCATAACACAGGATCTAACGTGGTTCACTTCCCTGGATGGAAAGCTATGTCCACAAGAACGGTTGGTAATATATTTCTTTCAAAAGGGATGGGGCAACCGTTCTTAGTCTGCGCACTCAGCTGCAGACTCTCCTTCTCTCAACTAGGTCTCTGTGCACACAGTTGCAGAGCCTTTACAATCTTCTTATCTCAGAGAGATTTTACAATACAAAAAGGATGTCTCCTTAAGTTCTCAGCAACAACAAAAGCATAACAATAATACAGAGAGAGAACAACCCACAAATCGAACCCCCATCCCATACAAAATGTCTTCTTAAATAGATCATGCCTGAAGGTCATGTCTGTACAATGATGAAGACCTAAAACCCAAAACCCTAAGGGTTTCCAAAACTGCGCCGATTTTCCAAATCGGCTTGCTGGCTCCTAGTAGCGTCTGCTTGATCATGGCAGATCTCCATGTTCTCATTCTGTTGCTATCGGCCTTCCTGTCGCACGCGTGCCTACAGGCTGCTTCTGCCGAACCGTTTCTCTCTAACGGTTTTACCTTCTACGCATTCCAAACGTCGCTTTCCTTAACAACCCACGCATGGTCGCCTTCCTGTTTTTCCTACGTCCGTCGCTCGGCAATCCTGCAGTATCTTTCCAAAAATGGCTGCTACTTGTCGAGTCGGTAACTACACTTGATACTTGTCCAGCACACCACTTTGTTGGCTCCACGTGGCCTCCTAACTCTGCAGCACTGCTTCTGCGCAGTACTGGTCTTCGCATCACGGCCAAAACTTCGACGCTGCACGCAACTCCGTAGTCTTGTCAAAAGTTGGATGTTGCGCGCAACTTCGTAGCATCGTCAATACTTAGCCAAAATTGTGTTTTTGAGCTGCGCTCAACTCAGCCTTCCCTGCCTACTTCAAAAAGGTGCTTCCCAAAACTTTAACTCAACCTTGGCCCAACATGCCCCTAACACTTACATGTGGCTCATCCCTGAGCCACTGATTATTTCAGTTGTCTCAGTCTACGCCGCGACCAGTGGGACGAACTTGGCCGCGAACTCGTCATATGTACCGCACAACTGCACCACTGCTTCTCTTGTATCCTCCTCAGCCTGTTTAATTTCCTCAAGCAGTGTTGGAGTTATTTCTTGTCCAATTTGATCTTGTACCTACTCCTGGTTATCGCGTAGTTCTATTAACTTATCTTCAATCTGCTGTGATACTGCCATGGCATTCTCCAGGAGATGCTGCGACTGATTATCCATCTCAGTCTCTTTTGGTCATAAGTCCTGTACTTCTTTCTTTAAGATAGATATCTCCTTGTATCTCGACAGCATTTCTCTAGGTGGCAGATCTTTCACCTCTGCGTTCAACTTGTCCAATGCGGTCTATTTTTCTTGTACCGCAGTATTGACCTGCAGCAACCCTTGATCCTCTTCAAGGGTCATGATTGCCTGAGAAACCTTATCCAGGAGAGATTGGCACTTAGACATCTCACTTGTGATGCTTTTCGAGGCAGCGCTTACTGCTTGCTCTCTGACCTGCTATTCGTTTAATGGTGCCTGCTTATTTAGCTTCTCCTTTAATGTAGCAATATCGGCCTCATAATAAATATCTTTGTCCTACATCTCCGACTGCAAGGATCTCACCTTATCTCCGATCCTCAGAACTGTGTCTGCGGGATCATCCTGAATGTCTATGTCTTTAATATCCTTTGCCACATTGGATATGGTGGTCTCCAAATTTTGTCGGCGGTCCTGTTCATTGTGTAGCTGTACTTCTTCCTTGTGCTGAATTTGTCTGTTTGCTGCGGTGAGCTCTGCTTGTAACTTCATCACTTCAACCATCCGTTCATGCATCTCCTCCACGATCTGCGTGTGGATGAAGTGCAATCCTGGTAACGGGATTTTGGCTAAGTCGAGCTCTACCCTCTCGACTCCCATTGTGTCCAATGCCACTTGCTCTGTTATTGGCAACGCAACAGCCAATGGGTCCACATGGACAATCCTAGTCTTCGACGGCAACGTTATTGCTAGCTATTGGCTTCCTTGCTGCGAGGTTCCTATCGACCCCATTTCAGCCCCTGCTTCCTGTGGCATAATAAGGCTTTTCTGGACATCGTCCATTTTCTCCATTAGGCCTTGCATTGCGAGCCTCGTCTGGTGCAGGTCATCATGGATGACCTTGTCCTTCTTTTCTTTAGCCTCCATCAACTCCTTCATCTTCTCTGAGATTGTTTCAGCTATCATCTCATAGTAATAATCATTGAGGACTGCCTCCGATTGAATCTTTGTAGCCTTCACCTTTTTCCTCGACTTTGGCTTTTGCAAAGTCTCAGCTTCTTTTCTCTTCCCTGTTTCTTCAATGATTGGGCATGAGAGTGGGATCGGCTCATCTTCTTCTGAATCTTTATCCATGTCCATGACCTCTACGCGGAATTCTGCTGGCCAATCTTTCATGAGGTCCTCAATATCCTGCTCGTACATGTTGCACTTTCCTGGGAACCACTCCGGTTTCCTCGTTTGTGCTTTTGGCGATATGAATATACATTTCATATCCGCCTCAAAGTCGATGATGCAGATATACTTCGTCGTGACCTGCTTTGTAATGCGGGGTGTCTTCATGATTGCATCGCTCAACTGCATATAGTACTGGTAAAAGACTTCTGCGGTTGCATGCTGGCGCTCTAGATTTGTGTTTGCCCAGAGGTTGACAAATTTAAACCCTCTAGGATCCTTGGGATCCATAATGACGCCTGCATAATCTCGTGGCTCCTTCCATCTGCACAAAGCAATCAGGATGATGATCCAGGTGAAATGGAACTTGCAGCCATTCACTTGGGTGTCGTTGAGTTCTTCAAGGAACTCATTCAGCAGAAATTGACACCAATTGAAGCTGTGGCTTTTGGCCGCTTCGGCACCAAGGAGTATTGCGCCCGCAGGCACCTTCGAAGGCCTAGCTGTTTTGAGCATTTTGCATGCAAGCAACTGTGTTACAAATCTTGTTGCTTGGTCCTCTATGTCTTCTGTCAGGAATCCTCTTTTTCCCTTTACCACGGAGTGGGTCTTCTTCATCTTCTCCACAGCCTCTTTTTCTTTGCTCTCCCCCTGGAAGAAATGCTTCGGATCCTTACCGCACTTGCTTAGCCCAGTAACGTGGTGGATAAAATAAATATTAATATCCACATTTATGTCCAGCCACAGATAACCTTGATGGATTCGTGCCATGAGTGTGCGAACCACGATATTAAGTTCTGGGGAACGGTCAAAATGTGGTAATCTTAACAAGTTCAGTAGCCCTGACTGAATGACAGGTGCTAACCAACTGTTAGCTACCAAGTTCAGAGTTCCCTTGGTGTCCTTTTTCCAACACATATACTGGTCTGGTTGAAAATCCGGGTATTTGGGAACATCTGGCTCGTCTTTATTCATTCCCAAGTGGTCATAATCCTCCCATTTACAATCTACTATCTTTCCCAGCAGATTCTTACCAACGTGTACATGCTTTGACATGGGCGACAGCGGGATGTCGTATCTTGCATTCTTGAGCAATTTAAACACAGGGGCATTTAGTGCCCGCGGGGAGATATATTCAAGTGTCATCTTTAAAGGTTCTGTCTGAAAGGCTGGTGCTTTCTGTGCCGAGGATCCCAACTTTATGATATTGGATCGAGGTGCAGTTACCACTTTTCCCTTATCTTTTGGTTTTTCCTGCATTGTGGGATTAATTCTTGGCGATCTATGGGATCCTTCTCCTTGTTCTACGACGACCTTCTTAACTGGGGTTTTCATTAACTGTTGAATCCCTCCTTGCTGAAAGATCCTCAGGGCTTCTTCAAGGGTCAGTTCTTCTTCTCTACAGGGAGGTTCAGACATTCACAATTGAGGTAGCGGCTAAGGCAGACAGAATGCAGATGGCTACTAGCTCAGAGAGGTTAATCGCAAGAAAATTCTAAGTGCTTGGTAACACCCGCGAGTCTCCCAACAGTGTTATTTATAGGCATAGTAGACCCTCTCCCGCACCCTTCAACGGCTAGATAAGCATTTAATGTGGTGTCTGTTGGCGAATTTGAGCGGATCCTTCGGTCCTTTCTGTTGTCAGCGTGCTCAGAACGACTATCTTTTCTTTAAATGCTGAAGCGGTTGTTGCAATGGTCATCTAACGGCTATTTTTCTAAAAAGCCATGCAACGACTATTTTTCTCTGGCTGCTACGCCGAACTACGCGGCAAGCCATCTGCAACCCTGCGCGGATACTTCGCAGTGCCAAAAATTTCCAGCTGCACGGCTACTTCGCAGTGCCAAAAATTTCCAACTGCGCGGCTTCTTCGCATTGCCGAAAATTTCCAACTGCGCGGCTTCCACTTTATATATATATATATATATATATATATATATATATATATATATATATATTTTTTTTTTTTCCCTTCCCCACAGCTTCAACAGTGCTACGCGGTGCATAGATCATTCTTCTTATCATACCTTTTTCCTTTTATCATACATGTATAGACTTCTTTACATTTTTAGTGTCCACTTTCAACTGTACTTGACACTTAGAACTTTCTTCCTTGGTTCATTATTCAGGGTTTTGCAAAGCAGTGCTATCATGGTATAGCTTTAGCCTGCTTCCATTTATCAAAGTTGGCAAAGTATCACCAACTAAATTGGCTAACTGGACTGCACCAGTGTTAGTAACATGCATCACAGTATATGGGCCAAGCCAATGCATCTTAAATTTACCAGGGAATTTCATGAATTTGCTATCATAAAGGAGAACTAGATCACCTACCTAAAAACACTGGTTCTTTATATGGCGATCATGCCATGCTTTCTCACGGTCCTTCTGTGCTTGCTGGTGGAAGCTTGCGATGAAGCGATCTTCCTCCAAGCCCAGTAAATGTAGTAATATTTCTTCTAGAGCTTCGCAGTCTACCATCCCTGTAAATGCAGTGATTCTTAGACTAGGGACAATATATTCCATAGGCATTATAGCCTCCTGCCCATAAACCAACCGAAAGGGTGTCTGTCCTGTCAATTTCTTGCATGTTGTCCTGTATGCCTATAGCACAGATGAGACGCGCAGGTCCCAATCATCTCTATTTACATTGCACACCTTAGTGAGTGCGTTCTCCAATATTTTAATTAAAGCCTCTATAGTACCATTCGCCTGTGGATGATATAGAGTACTGCACTGATGACGAATGTGGAATTCGTCTGTAAGTGCCTCAATCGTCTTGTTCAAAAAGTGAGTACCTTGGTCACTCATCAAAATCTTCGGACATCCAAATCTGGTGAGTATTTCTTCAAAAATAAACTACGCAGCAGTACTGGCACTGTAGTCCTTAACTGGTTTTGCTTCTACCCATCTGGTGAGGTAATCTGTAGCAGTAATAATATACCTTGCACCCGTTCTTTTTACTGGTGGGTTTATAGGACCCACAAAGTCTATTGCCCATTTTTCAAATGGCTGCAATGTTAACTGTGGATTCAATGGCATCTCATCTCGGCGTGATGGTTTTCCTATCCTTTGACAGACATCACAGTTCCTGCAATGTTCTTTGGCATCTTTATGGATCGTAGGCCACCATAGCCCTGCACGCAATATCTTCTGCACAGTAGCCCTTCCTGCACAGTGACCTCCCGTGATTCATGAGTGTGCGTCAGCTAGAATAAATGACTTCTCATGATCGAGTACGCACTTGCACAGGACTTCATCCGGCCCAAGTTTGTATAACTGACCTGTAATTATAATGAAGTCCGCGGCGCGCACCACTAACTGTTTTTTCTGCTGGACCAAGAATTCCTGGGGTGCCAGCCCTGTGGTTAGGAAGTCAATGATATCCTTGAAATAATCATCGGCAACCTGTATACTAAATAACTGCGCATCAGGCAGACTGTCTTCAATATTCGTTGGTTCCTCTCCTGACTCGATCCTTGACAGATGATCAGGTCCCAAGTTCAGTCTACCTAGCTTGACAATAATTTCAAAGTCATATTCCTGGAATAGCAATAGCCATCGGCATATGCATCCCCCTGACGCTGGCTTGCTGACCAAATATTTCAACGCAGAATGGTTAGTAAACATAAGGAAGTGCGATCCCAACAAGCATTGTCTAAATTTCTGTAGGGCGTATACCATCGCAAGGCCTTCCCTCTCAGTAGTAGTAGAGTTCTTTTCTGCTGTTGAAAGCTTTCTGCTAGAAAATGCAATAGGGTGGTTAATACCTCCCTCTCCTGGCTGAGCTAACACGATCCCCAGGGAAATACATGATGCGTCAACATGGACATGGAATGGCTTTGTCTAGTCTGGAAAGACTAGAATAGGCATAGTGACCATCTTTTCTTTTAATGTGTCAAAACCCTGTTCACATTCTGCATTCCAAATGAACGGTGCGTCTTTCTTTAGCAGCTTTTCCATTGCTGCGGTTATCTATGCATAACCCTTTATAAATTTCCTGTAATATCCAGTATGGCCTAATGTAGATCGCAACATCTTGACTGAATTTGGTGTTGGTAAGTTTGCAATAACTGCAATCTTCACAGGATCTACCATTAGTCCTTTCTTACAGACAATGTGGCCAAGTAAAATTCCATAAGGCACACAGAAAATACACTTTTTCAAATTCAAGGATATTTGGTGCTGTCGACACTTCTCGAGCATCATGCGAAGATTCGCGCAATGATTTTTCAATAGACCAAATACAGTCCAATCATCAAAATATGCTTCTAAAAACTTGTGCATAAAATCTTTAAATGCTGCGACGACGACTCTAGAGAATATGGCAGGTGCATTCTTCAACCCAAAAGGCATGACAGTGTACTAGAATGACCCTCATTCTGTAGCAAATGTCGTCTTATGCCTATCCGCAGGATCAATCCTGATCTGATGATAACCAGAGAAACCATCAGTGAAAGAATATGCCTCATTTCCTCCAACGTTATCAAGCACTTCGTCTGTGAATGGAGTAGGAAATGGGTCATGCATGGAAGCATCGTTTAGCTTTTTGAGATCCACACAAATCCTGATCTCGCCTTTTTCTTTCTTATCTTGAACAACCATGGGGCTAATCCATTCGAATTCTTCAACTGGTTCAATGATTCCTGCTTCTAGCATCTTATCTAGCTCTGCACATACTTTTTCCTTATAGTGCGGATTCAATCTATATGGCCTCTGCTTGACAGGCTTAGCACCTAGCTTTAAAGGTATTTTCATGACCCCTAGGTCTCCCAAAATTCCTTTCATTTCTGTAAATTTTGTTGGAAATAGCTCCTAATACTCATGTAAGGTATCTGCGATCTCTGCAATAGTCTGGTCGTCCCAATAATCTCCTATTGATGCAAACTTCGGCTCTTTGTCTATGCCAATGTTCACTTTTTGTGTTTTTACTGGTCCAGTCATATCTAGGATTTCCAACGGAGGTCCTTCTACGTCACGTGTGCCTTTTGATTCTGGTATATCTATGTTGTGCGGGTCGTCCTCATCATCTTCATTTGTATCATTGGTATCTTCAACTAAGTTGTAACACTCGATCAAGTGCTCTTAATGTTCCTTCCATTCTGATTGTAGGTGCGTGGGAACACAATCTGTCCCAAAATACTCCTGCAATGTTATGTTTTGATGATGACAGTTGTCCTAGAATATTTGCTTCTTGATTAGCTGTAATTCTTCATGGATTAATGGATTCTCGTCTTCAAAACTGAAGTCCTTCCGAAAGTTCACAGCGAGCAGCTCCCAATCAGTGATTTCACTGCGCAACTCTAGGTTGAGGTACCATTTCTCTGGGATACCCGCATCCAATGTATGTACAAATAAATGTACCCATTCTGTAAGTGGTCTTTCCACCCATGCCTTTGAACATATTTCAATGTGTTGACTAGGGTATGTCTGTCCATTATACTTTTCAAAGGGTAAAGTAACCTTTTCGGCGAATCGGATCTGCATCTTAGTTCTGCATTGATCCCAAGTGGTCAATGTTTTCTTATGTGCATTCCACCATCTGGAAGGTGTATCGTGCAATGGTATATCTAAAGCTGGCAGTCTATGCTCATCTGGTATAGCTGCAGTATATTCCCTTATGAAACTGTAAACATTAGCAGAACCATCATATGTGGGAATAGGACTCACCCCTTTTCCTATCCAGCGCAGTGATTTTGTAACCAACACACATCTTCTTGCTGATACTTCATGCATGCGGCTTTGCCAATTCTCCAGTCTTGTATCCGAGTCAGAGATACAAGAAGTGCCACATCACTAGCTGAGCATACCATCCGCAGTAGGATTAATGTAGTCTTCCTTGTTCGCAGTCAGCTGGTATAGTCGGTCTAAATCTTGAGTTTAGGATTCCTCATGAATCAGCTCACTGTATCTATCACCATATTTAGGATCCAATGGTGCGATGACCCTAAGATGCTTCCCTTCAAATATCATCTTCTTTTTCTTCAAGTTTATGATAGCCAAGTTATCCATAGCCCAATCAATTCCCAATATTGCTGGAAAAGGTTGACTATCATCCACAATTTCAATAACCTCAAAGTCTGCATGACTCTGTACTCCATCAATGTCAACTACTACATTAGCTAAGCGACAAAAAGGTATGACCTTCTCCTGATTAGCCATTCGTAATTGGATAGGTGACTAGAGCAACTTTGGTCAACCCATCTGCTGCCATGTCTGCTTAGTTAAGACATTCACTTCTGATCCCAGATCAAGGATGACTTAGTTAAGACATCCATTTCAAAATCTCCTATCTGCGCAGTAAGTCTCATCTCTCGGACTATTATTTGTGCTTCCTTATATAATGTACAGCGCTATCTGGAGTCTCTGTTGCAATCTGAGGTTCATACTGGCTGATAAGCTTTTGGAGCTCTACTATGGCTTTTTTGCTTTTTAGTAACTTCATGCAGCTTCGCAAGAACTGCGCAACAGAAGTACGGATATCTGTCGCAATACTTGTTTTTTCATATGGAGCCGACATGTCTTCAACATGAGGTGTTTCACTGTGCAGCGGGATCCTTGATGACTTATCTGCTTGTTCTCTAAAGGTATCCCACGTGTCAATGAAGATCTACTTGTTCTTCTGTAGGTTAAGAGGGGGTGCTTTACCTGGAGCTTTCCTTATCCATACTGTTTCAAGGGGATCCTTCTTCGTATGTGCTTCCCCTGATGTTGAAGCTTTCACTCCTTTTTCGCGGCCTGTCTCAGCGCCACTGCGCGTGACCACGTTAATACTTCGATCCACTGGTCTATTTTCTACTACGATCCACTGAACGTTTGGATTCGGAGCCTCTGTTCGTCTTCTGTTCTGCATTTCCACCTCTAATACTGGGCAATCTTCAATGACATGATCAAATGATTTACAATAATTGCACGTAGTGGATGGGTTAACACAATCTCTAGACACGTGCCTGGGTTGGCCACAGTTATAACAAATGACTTGGCCGCGGCCTCTTCCTTGTGCCAGACCAGCATTTCTTCCTCTGCCGTGGTATCCACCACCACGACCTCTGTATCCTCCTTGGTCATATTATGCATTTTCTTGTTTTGGATGGGTATCTTCTTGTACGCGGTACAAGCCAACACCTCGCATTGAGTCCATATCCCTTTTTCTTTCATTCATTAATTCATATGCGCGGCAGTTGGATTCATCATGTCCAACTGATTTACAAAAATTGCAATATAAATTCTTAGGAGTTTTCACATATTTCTGGATTAGGTAACAGTCTTTAGGTCTATGTCCTGTGGTTCTACAAATTTCACACCATGGGGCCTGATTATGATTTAATGGGTTAAGCGCACCACTGTTAATATAGTCACAGAATAGAGGGCAATGGTCGCGGTCATGACCTTCCCCTTTACAACTTGTAAACCAGACCTCCTGTCTAGGTTCATATCTTTCTTCTTTACCATTTCTCATACTTTGCAGTTCAAGTGTTAGGGTGGTCAGCTGGTTCTAGATCTGAGACATCCCAGAACTAGTATCACCAATCGGCGAAGCTTTCAGCTTCATTGCAATTTCCAAGGCCTCTACCTGGGATAGAACCTTCTGCTGCATCAATGGTAATCTGATATGAGGTAACAGCGCAGCAATGAACCATTCCTTATGTTGTTCTAGTGGTATAACAAAACTTACTTGGTCTGGT
Source organism: Larix kaempferi (assembly GCA_027924585.1). Taxonomy (NCBI): domain Eukaryota; kingdom Viridiplantae; phylum Streptophyta; class Pinopsida; order Pinales; family Pinaceae; genus Larix; species Larix kaempferi. The sequence continues at coordinate 608,698 of BSBM01000604.1, forward strand.
AAGGTCTTAAATTTCTGATCAAATTCCCAGACCGTTTCAATTGGTCTCTGCTTTATTTCCTTCAGCTTAGTTATACACTGAGACTCAGACTTACATTTCTTGAATTCTACTACCAGCGTGACTTTAATTTTTGCGAGGGTTCTCGACTGTACGGTAGGGTATTTCATAAACCAATGTAGCGCTCTATCCCTGAAGGTGGTAATGAGCTGTGCTTGCTTCACAGCATCATCTTGTATTTGTCTTACACTCCATACGGCTTCACAAAGGAACCAATGTTGATCAGGGTCTTCTAGGCCAGTTCCTCTGAATATTGGTAGTTTCATATCAGTGTTCACCATTGTGCTACTAGGTGGTGGGGCACCGGGATTAGTGCGTGGCTACTGTAAAGGGATCTGCGCAGTAAATACAAATGGGACTATCGAGAGAGATGGACTAGGCTGATTCTCCTGCTGGGTGGGCTGCATGGCGGGTGGGTTCTGCGAGAAGGGTGGCGCGGTTTGTGTAGCTAGCATATTCTCAGGGGTAAATGGTTGTGCAACTTCGCTATCAAGATCGCAGGGGATCTCAGTATCTATATGAAGTTTAGGGCCTTCCAGATCTTTCTTAATTTTATATCTCTTACCACTTCTAAGAGTATGTGTCTCTTCGTCAGAATCAATATATGTACTGTTTATCATGACAAACTTCAAGCATATTACTGCATTCTTAGAACACCTTTCTTAGCTAACAGCATCTTAATATATAGACTGAGGTTGTTTAGAAACTTACCGTGGAATCCTACGAAAAAATTTGCTTCTGCTTGGCTGTAGGATTTGAGTGTGTCTAAAACAAATTCTGTTACAAAGCCTTCTAGCATATGATCGACCCAATAATCAACTACGCGTGACAATGGGCTGTTGAATGCTTTAAGCTGTGCTGTGAGCTCGGGAGTCCACTCCGTAGGTACTCCTCATTGGAAACAGTTTTTCTTCTCTGCGAGCCGCGAGATCCACGCATGCATCTTGTTTGGAAATGATGCCCAAAAGATCTCGTGAATGTCGTCTAACAGATATCTATCCGACCACTGTGTGTCGCTTAGACGCGGATGTCTATTTTCTTGTATGTTAAAATCGCTTATGGTCTTATCCCACCAAGCTTGGATTTCTATCTTTTCAGGATGCCAATAGTCAGATCCTTCCGGGAACTGATATTCTTCTTCACACATTGTAATTGCAACTCAACGAAACCATTTCAACTCATCATGGATTCTAGCGCGGCAACGGAACCATTTGTTGGATTAAACTGACCCAGAGGTTTTTCAAATAGACCTAGGTTCTTTGCGGTTCTCCCTTTGACCAACAAAACCCCTTCACACCCGCCCTTTCGGCAACAACCTGCGAGCAGGTTGAGGTCTCACCCGAGGTGTATCTTTATGGGGTACTACGGAATCAGGTTTCCACAGTAAATGACGAGTTGTTTATCTGAACAAGCTACGCAGTGAAGGACAGAAGGAGTGCGCTGTGGGGCAGAGTGATGCGGTGCGCGGTAAGATATCTGCTGCGAGCAGTACTGCGTGGTGGAGGAAACACTGCGGGCCATACCAAGGGTTTCTTACTGTTGCGAATCTTTGACTGGAACTGCGAATCACCCACAATTATCCTCTACTTGGAAAATCTTGGAAACGTTAAGGCACTGAAATGAATATCACTCATCCATTCACTCATGCACTTACTGGCTATGTTTCCAGCATTCGTCAAGAACTTGGATTGTTACAACATGACTGAAATGATAAACATGATTAACTGCACTACGTTCATTCACTGTGTTTAAGGAAGTAATTATACTTTAAATGACTGATTCATGGCCTTAACATAGAATTGAAGTGTTCACCGTTCATCTGCTTCCACAGAGCCTAGCATATCATTCCCAAACTTCTCCTATTGGTAAATGCATATCAGAGTTCTCATTTTACAGCATGCAAGGAAACATTCAAGCATTCATTCTACAGAAAATATAGACAGTCATTCATTCATACACATCATCGCATAACACAAGATCTAGCGTGGTTCACTTCCCCGGATGGAAAGCTACGTCCACAACGGTTGGTAATATATTTCATTCAAAAGGGATGGGGCAACCGTTCTTAGTCTGCGCACTCAGCTGCAGACTCTCCCTCTCTTGGCTAGGTCTCTGCGCACACAGCTGTAGAGCCTTTACAATCTTCTTAGCTCAGAGAGATTTTACAATACAAAAAGGATGTCTCCTTAAGTTCTCAACAACAACAAAAGCATAACAATAATACAGAGAGAGAACAACCCACAAAGTGAACCCCCATCCCATACAAAATGTCTTCTTAAATAGATCATGCCCGAAGGTCATGTCTGTACAATGCCAAAGACCTAAAACCCAAAACCCTAAGGGTTTCCAAAACTGCGTCGGTTTTCCAAACCGGCTTGCTGGCTCCTAGTAGTGCCTACTTGATCATGGCGGATCTCCACGTCCTAATTTTGTCACTATCGGCCTTCCTGTCGCACGCGTTCCTACGGGCTGCTTCTGACAAACCGTTTCTCTCTAACGGTTTTACCTTCTACGCGTGTCAAACGTCGCTTTCCTTAACAACCCACGCATGGCCGCCTTCCTATTTTGCCTACGTCTGCCATTCGACAATCCTGTAGTATCTTTCCAAAAATGGCTGCTACCGGTTGAGTCGGTAACTACACTTGATACTTGTCAAGCACACCACTTTGCTAGCTCCACGTGGCCTCCTAACTCTGCAGCACTGCTTCTGCACAGTACTGGTCTTCGCATCACGGCTAAAACTTCGATGCTGTGCGCAACTCCGCAGTCTCGTCAAAAGTTGGATGTTGCGCGCAACTTCGCAACATCCTCAATACTTAGCCAAAATTGTGTTTCTGAGTTGCACTCAGCTCAGCCTTCCCTGCCTGCTTCAAAAAGGTGCTTCCCAAAACTTTAACTCAACCTGGGCCCAACAATCATGATTTGACAGTGTTAATGGATGATATTAATGATTTGTTAGAGATTTAGTGATGTGAATCATATTGATGTGAACGATAAAACAATGTTAATAATGTGATGTATGAGTGATGTTTGGGTGATGGTGCCTGATTTGATGATCTTTAACGATTCGTTCACAATTTCATGATAATGATGCTTCATTTTGTTGACACTTATGACATTGATTTATTTTGAATTTTGATGAGGATGATGATTTGATAATCTTTGAAGTTGATGTTATTAATAATCTTGGTAACCCTAATGATCAGGGAACACTTTGTTGATCATAATGATATTATTGATTCAATGTTGATTGAATTGACTGTATTAATGGTCTTGTTGATTCTAATGGTGGGGATTCTGATTTAGTAAATTAATAATGATTTATTGTTATTGATGTTGATTTGATGATGACCTTAAGAATTAGATGATGATGTGTTGATATTAATGTTGAAGTTGAAAGAATGATAATGATGGTATGGATGACTCGATAATGATCTAGTGATGTTGATCAGGATAATAGTAATGATGTGATTTTAATTTATTAATATGGACTTGATTGTATTGATGATCTTGTCAATATTGACGATTCTAATAATGTTGATGTCAACAATTTAATTTAATGACATGATTGAGGAATATAATACATGGGAATTAGAATCAAAGATGAGAAAGCTTTATTCTTTTTGTTTGATGTTGAACTAGCTCCAAGGTCATATCCCTTCTTAGAGGAGGGGGATTGTAACACCCCTAGTGTAGCTACTAGCAATTGTTTTGTTGATCTTGATTGTTTTTTGATTAGTTATTATGCACCTAATGAGAATTGTTAGGAGATGATATTTTCAGCATAGTTGCACGGGTACTGCTCCCGGGATTTTGGCAACCCGTACCTGGCGTTTCCCCCCTCCTGGGAGCTTGGGAGCTGGTACGAAATGTCCCCTTTTTGTTGGGAGCTTCTCTGGGAGCTTGGGAACTTTTTGGGAACTTGCTTTAGCTGCTCCCTTTTTATTGAAACCTTGTAGAAGCTCTTTGTCTGTTTAGGAGCTTCCAGAAGCTCCTAAATAGACAGGGAGCTTCTACAAGCTCCCAACCATGTGGAACCAAAAATCATAAGAAAAGTGTTGAAAATCGATTGAATGATTGTTGTTTATTGTGCCAAGAAATCGCCAATAATAAAAATTCCAATTGAATCGATAAATAACACCATTTTTAAAATTTTCAAGGTTATATAAATTAAGAGGGCTCACACCTCTTAAATGTTTAGATCCATTTACACTCAAAATATAAGCTTCCATTGTACTTAAGTGAATAAACATGAATCTTTTTACAATACTCAGATATTGAAGAACTTTAATCGGATGTCTCAAATGTTTACAACGAGCTTACGTTATTCATATTGATTGATATAGAAATTTAGGATCATAAACCACATCAAACTCAAAATACAGAAGACTTTGAAAGATTGTTACTTGAACTTGAAACAATCAAGTTCATTCACATCAGAAGTAAGTAGTAGTTACCATAAAAAAAATGCAAAGGCACCCAAATACTAAGCACTCTTAGGAGCAATAATAGAGATGGAGTTGAAACAAGGAATTAGAAAGGATTGAATCTTATGATTTATGAAGTTATTTATGCTTCGTACACACACACACATATACATGCAATTTTCCTTTACAAACTCATACATTTGGATAAAGTTGCAGGTCAAATTTACAAAACATACCATGGCACTAGAGTCATGCATAGTTAGGGTTTACTTCAGGTCACACAAACCCTTTTTTTGTATAATGTGGACCTAGAGGAATAAGCAAATTTAAAATGATTGAATTACATGACACTATTAGAGGCTTAAGAGGCTGAAATAGTTTAAGCTATGAAATTAATCAATTATGTTTTTTTAATTCTTTAATTTGTTGTCATATATTTTAAAAATTAATATATATTGTTGTCGCTCCCAACCCGACGTTTCCTGCAAATTTGGGCAAAGATTCTAGCTGTACCGGATTCTCGTACCCACATACCCAACGTACTTGCATTCCATAAACTTGTGCGACATAGATATTTTGGAATAATCATGCCCTTGTTGATTACTCTTCTTGGTGATTGGTTATGTTGGACATTGAGACTTATGTGGTCGCTTAGTAATTATTAATCCATGACAAGATTTTCCTTCATGAAAAAGAGTATGGATATTACTTTGATGACATATGGTGAACCCTTGTGTTACTTTATGAGGGTATACGTTACCAGTGAATAGCATATAGTTGCATTATCTACTACAGTTGATGTACTTCTCTTATGACGAGTTTCCATCCATGACTATAATGATGGTGTCAACAGTATTGGAAAAATGCTAACCTTCTACAAGATTGAAGCATTGATGAAGAGGCAGGAATCTCATGTTCAATGAGGGTGACCAACCTAATTCTTGCACCTAGTAAGTTAGGAAGGGGAAAAGTGACTTGAAAATGCTTCCCAAAATAAATTAGGGTAAAATGCCTAAAGGGACTAAGTTGCAATTCATTTTTTACCCACCTTTTGACACTTGTAATTCTTCCCATGAGCCTAATTTCGCCCCATGTGTGATCTAGTAGGTGGAATGAGAAGACAATGAGACAATCTTGGGAGGGAGTTGTTATTCTTGAGAAATTATTAAAAATATTTGTAGCCATGTGTGAGGGGACTGGTTGTTTATGAATCATTAGGAATTTCTACCTTGAGCAAAAGATACATCTTGATTATGAATTTGTGGGAGCATACTAATAGTTACTTTAGCCTAGTCTGTGTGGGTAGATGGGGCTAAGAGTGTACCTGACCAATTGGGGGTACTAATGCTCATTTTTTCCTAGCCATTGTTTTATTTGAGCACTTGGGACACCACCACTAAGTATGATAACTAACCAAACAAAGGTATTAATCGAGGGCAAGAGTGGTAGTAAGATTCTTGCAAAAAGGTGTCACTATCAAATATCCTACATGACCAACCAGTGATATGCAACAGGGGTTGAGTGTTAGTAAGATCCATGCACACCATAACCCTAAAGGGTATGGGAGTGTTGTAAGTCCAAGAGCCTCTACACCACACTATGGCTGATCAGTTGGATGTGTGATCCTTGATTTTGGGTCTGCTAGATAGAGTGGTTTTCTAATTTTATATTTGATCTGCAAGACTAAGTGGGTAAACTTGTTAAATACTCGGTGTTCATATCCTACACCTCATTGAGCTTGAGCCTTGCTTAAGGGGAAACACCAGGGTTCATGTAGTTGCGTTTGATGGGGTGATAGATAAACCTTGGACATAATTTCCCCCTTGATTAAAATGTCTGGTTGTGGAGAACTGGTCAAGAGTCTAGAGCAATTGCTATTCTTCATCAATGCAAAGGACTACAAGTACCTTATGAGTATTCCATTACTATGAAATCCATAGATGAGTTGTTTTAAGTATAATCATGGTTGTACCCTCTATTAGCAGGTTAGTATTATTGGATATATTATTATACTTGTTGATTCTAGAATGGATTAGATTGAATCCAAGTTACTTGCTTGAATTCTTGGAAAAAATGATTATGCTAAGACGTTAGCACCCCCTTATGAAGGAGGGTTGTTACATGGAAGAAATCCACTATTACTTGGGTAAATTTCTCTTATTGGAAAAAGCAAACTTGATGAAGGTATTATCACTTCCACTAAGATTTGTGTAGAATTGGAGCTAAGCAAAGGATTATTATACATGATAATCATAGATTGCAGAGGAGTTCATTAGCTCCAACCTCCAGACTATGCAACCATAGCCTTTGGATGTCACATCTGTTAAACCACGAGCCCCCTAATGACAAGTGACAAGTGACAAGTGACAACCTATCAAAAGGAGCAACAAACCAAAAAAGAAAGAAAGGGACATTTAATCCCCCCAACAAAGACTAACCAAGATGGATTTCAAAGTGTGAAGAGAAGAGCAGACACAAAACGAAGCACATTTGGATGCAAATTTAAAGCAGTTCCCTGGTAAGGTGTGTTAAAATTCAATATGCTAATACAGAAAATAGCAGCATTACATTCCATTTCACAATAATAGCATATACAGGATCACTGAAGAAACAACAAGCACAGCATAAACACAAGAGACAGAGATTTATCCTGGGAAACCCTCATGGGGTAGAAAACCCAGCAAAGCTTCCTCAATATAGATGACCAGAAATATACAAAGATGAAACCCTGAGACATGATCTCCTTCTCCACAATTGCAGACCTCTCCTCCACAAGTGCGCTATCCTCAAGTGAGTGAATGTATGTATAATGAGGAACACACCTCCTCTATTTATACACTTCTCTGATATGTATTTTACACAAGTACATGTAGGTTCGTATTTAACCATTAGGTTAAATACCCCATTATAACTGACTGGGACGACCCCTCTAGGGTGGTCTAATAACCCTTTGACCCACATAACACATTTAGGGCTGACCCCCACTAGGGAAGTCTAATAACCCGAGTTACCACATTCCGACGGAGGAATAAACATCTCCGGATATACAATAAGATCTTTACGGAGGAATGAATCATCTCCGGAATAATAAAGTACAAATATAATATTCTTTGAAGTTACAATATCTCAACAAGGTGCTAATGGTTCCCTGTAATTTTAAATCTAGGCATGTTAGCCTCATTGTGAGAAGAGAAAGCTAGTTTAAAACAAAATAATGGCCAGAGGTAGGAATGCCTCAGGTGCAAAAGCATGGTATAGCAAAGCAAGAGGCTGTAGAAGAAGAAAACCCAACCAAGGTAGACCATTAGATGCAGCATGAGAGGAAACAGTTTGAGGAACATGATCAGCCCAATGTTCTTAGGCAATGTTAATTTTGTCTGTTTTTTTTTGCTTCACCCAAGCAAACACTTGCAAGTGATCCTCCTTTTTGTAGTGGTAATGATATTACAATCTAGTTGGCTTTGTTTCTGTATATGTACCTAGCGATCCTAGTTACATGACCTATGCCTTAATTTAAAAAGATCAATTTAAAAACAACAAAAGCACTATTTGCTCGGAAAAGTATCAAAAGAACAAATTAAACATCGCTGCAATTCATCAAATGCAACCTTGTCTTGAAAATTGAGTCTTAAGGAACACAATACTTGTCTAGAATTACGATTGATTATTGTAGACCAGAAAAATATCTGCCTCTAATCCATTCATTTGTACCTCCAGAAATCTATTTTGATTGAAATATTGTTGTTTAGCACTTTGAAGGAAACTTTGGAATTTTGTGAAGTATCGGCTAATGTAATAATCTGCATTGTTTTGGTTAGTGAACATGAACCCATAAGGAAACTATTTTGACTGAAATATTGTTGTTTATAGCCCTTTGAAGGAAACTTTGGAATTTTGTGAAGTATAGGCTAATGTAATCATCTGCATTGTTTTAGTTAGTGAACATGAACCCATCCCTGTTATATTTGAATCATTGTAAATTTTGAGCATTATACTGGAAAAATCTAAAATGTTTCTTTCAGTCTATGCTTGAAATAAAAGCATTAACCCCTCGTAATCCTGAAGAGAAAAGCCACTAAACTTGTAAAAATATTGAATTACCATGCCACAAATGAACCGCTGTGATCGCCAAGAAATGCATCCAGGTCTCTCTTTGCCTGATCCTATTGCTTTCCATGACATACAAGTACAACATCATATTCCTACAATTGGAAATTCAACCCCATTTATCGGTTCATCAAACCTCATCAACACTATTCTAATGGAAAAGCAAAAACAATGGCTGGATGAACCAAACAGTATTGAATGTAAAATAGAAAGCGAGCTTATATTGTTTGTATATATGATCACCACCCACTGACAGAATGAAAAACCCTAAAATCCAAACCCTACGTTAAATCTGAAGCTCCCATGGTTTAAATTCAACCGTTGCTTCTGGAATTCCATGTTTTGTTGATTACGGAACATTGCAAAGGACCTCAAAGGTTTGATAGAGCAGAAAAGGCAATGCAAATTCAGTGACTCGGTATGTGTTCAAATACCAGGAAGTGCCATAAAGGTAATATCAATATAGGGGTTAACTTTCTGCGGTGTTCATAATTTCATGCAATATCTTGCGAAGAATAGAAAACATAACGAATTCGCCATCAAAATGCATCAAATCCCACCAAAAATAAGCCTATTCAGTCGAATTCCATGACAATTTGATAGAATGGCTATATCCACAAATTATGAATTTATTTAGCCAAGCCCTAAACCTCCACACTACACAAACATAAAAACCGACACACAAAATGAAAAAAAGGAAGTGATGAAACCATAAACCCACCACTAAAACATCGTCTGTGTAGCTGCCCATGAATTCTACAAGCTTCTGTTTGACGGCCTCTCGTAAACGCGCAACGCCATCGCTCGAAAGGTCTATGGAGAAGGTCCTCCCCTTTATCAGATCGAAAGAGGTTTCCATACCCTCTTCCCCTGCTGTCTTCCCAAAATATAGATACAGATGAAATATGATCTCAAATGTCTACTAGATGGTTTTGGAAATCCCCCGAAAATAACTATGATTTTCAGTTTTAAAAGCGAAGAAAAACATCGATGAAAATTGGACAGGCAAAGAAGCAAGAAACAGCCCGGCAACCTCGACCAGAGGTTCCATCACAGAGAATGCGAAGGGAAGATGGATTACTATCGTCGGATAAATGCAAAGTTACTCGTTTCTTCGTTTTTGCTCCCTAAAATTATTATGAGTTAATTATTACTTCCTCAAGGAAAAGATCCGCAACTAAAATCCCCCTTTTCATTTATCATCCCATCATATTATATAAAAGAAAAAAGAAAAAATAGATATTATTGGAATGTGTTTATTTATGGAAATGAGGATGGATTCCTGATCAGGGTTCAAATTTGAAGTCTTCAGGGCCCTTCAGAGTCCATTTTACACGTCATAGAAGGCCACTTCAAATTTTACCATGCAAAAAAATAAAATTCATGGTAAGCCCTTCAATAATTAAATTAACTACTATTGTTTAAAATTGCAACAAAAGGGTAGCTTCAAATTTCACCCATCGACAGTTTTCAATGGGAAATTGGGAATGTGGCTACTAGCTTGGTGACTTGGGAGTGGGACTCGGTTACTCTCCAATATCCACGTGTTCGATCATCCATGGATCATGGACCATTGGGCCTCTAATAATGTCATTGACCAACTTACATGGGCGGACTTACACCGAGCAGCCCATGGCTTGAACACTTCTAAGTTCTTGTGTTTGCAGCGAGCGCTTACGTGTTTAACACATTTAATGGAAGCAACAAATTTATTAAACCTAGTTGGTGGCTCATATGTGTTGTTGGTAGTGGGCTTACCAAGTTACCAGTTATCACATACCAATTCGTGAATTATGACTCAGTGAGTTAATTGAGTATTCAATGTATAATATATTATGTTAATGTGCCACGAATTTGGCATTTCAGACAAAATCCACAATCCAGAAACTTATTGTAATGTTGCAGGCTACTGCTCCTGCCCGTTGCTCCTACCCACAGCCCTGCGTTTTATTTGTTGTATCAAGTTAATCCTACTGTCTACATCTCCCAGCCTCACACCCTGTGTTTTCTTTGTTGTATCAAGTCAATCCTACGGCTCCCGAGTGCCACCTTGTGTTTTCTTTGTTGTATCAAGTCAATTATCGAATTCCATGCTTCCATGGCTCTGACCATCAATATATAATATTACAGGAATAAAAACAAGCTTTTTCTTATACCCCTACTCCATTGTGTTCGAGCTACTTCCAAGTTCCACCTACCCTATCTCCTCCAGTCCTCCAGGAGAGTTTGCGGAGCAAAGCTGCCAATGCCAGCGTGCCATAAACATATATAAAGAAATTGGTTTTCTTTGAGAAGATCAACTTCAAGGTTGACTAGATTGTCGAAATCCTATGAATTTATACGTATGTACATCATTTTATCCATTCGTGATCCCATCAATTATTTAAAAATTTTGTTATTTGATTAAAATTCTGTAACTTCAAAGTTCAAACACAATATTATTATTTGATTGAAATTTTGTTACTTCAAATGGGCCTTGAAGGCTTCAAATTTGAATCCTGGACCCGAGAGTGGGTTTGTCACAAATCTCCGTCAAAGGCTGTTTAGAACGACATTTATCAATTCCCAACTGTAGAAACAACAACAATTGACTCTTTCTTCATATGTCCTGTGTATATGCATATGATTCCATGTGCTCCTTGCCTTGCCCTATTTTCCATTATCGCCCGATCGAAGCTCTTGAGAATTTAGCTGCCCTTTAATTTTCCTAAAATGGAGGGGACAAGGAAGACCACTGTTTTCACTCTGAAACCGATTTCTTCCCCGTTCAACTTCCACTGGCCACGGTTGCATCCCTATGGGAAACAGGTTTGCGCAGTACACCCCCCAGCTTTACCAAAAATCCTGGGGATTTGGGGAAGTTCCCACTCTCCCAAACTCCATGCATCTAGTTAATGAGTTAGATCAAGAATCCAGACATTGTATCTAAAACTGTATTACATGAGCTATTTTTCCCAATTGCTTAGTCGTCGAATTGACCCCTTCCTCTAGTACACAGTTTAATATTCTTGGTATTTATTAATATGAATACCACCGATGCTACTACACTTACAATTCGCATTCGACTGTACAAACTAGGACAAAAATGTTTTTGTAATCTTGATTTTTAGAACAACAGTGCTACTTTACCTTTTGATTTTGTTTACCTTATCAGTTGGTCTTGAATAAAACAAGAACTTCAACCATATAACAGGAACTTCAACCATCTATGCATATCCTCTCTACTTGGTCTACCTATGTTTTAGTGCTTTGTGAAGATGGGTATTCTAGAGATTGCATGCTTGAGATGATGGCAATAGTTCTAAGGTCGAGAATCAGTTTATTTTTTATGCAAGGGTTTTAGAGAATATGTCTATGTAATTAGATGCTCTGAAGCATAGTTTTCTAGCAATGTGCCACAGTTATTTGTGCTTGTATTGCTAGACATGACCAGAAACCTATATGTTTCTCATTTTCTGATTGAACCCTATAATGTTATGCAAGAAGTAAATGTTGAATATTCTATTGGATGGATGTTGGGATGAACTTATGAATTTTGAATATGCTTTGTTGATGAATGGAGGTAGGACGAAAGCCATTGATGAGAGTGGGAAAAGGATGAGAGGGAAGGGCATGAGGGGAATAATTATCCATGGACTAACGAGGATGATGGGAAAACAGAAAGGTGAATTTGAGTTTTTACTGGTTTCAACAGAGAAAAAATATTGCTCAGCAAAGACAAATATCTTAGTTCTATAGAATTCCATAAATCATAAGAAAGGAGAGAAGAGAGTTACAGATGAAGAGAAAGCACCTAGGATGAGAGTAGCGTAGTTCCCTTGCTTTGAATATTTATTATCTTCCCTTCTGGTCACAAAGTATCTTCAACAATTGAGCTACTGGGAAGTAACGAAGTCTTAGCCCACACCGAGAAAGCCTTATTTTTCCTTGAAGACCATTTGCATGCCCTGTCTTGGTATTCTTGCTTGCCCAAACCCGAGCCATTAAAAAAGGACCTTCCATCTTATAGGCTAAAATTGAATGATAGGGCCAAATGTGATCCTGATTTCTGAGATGATGCTTGATCCAAGCGAAGGAGGGTAGTATAGACCGGGAGACACTGTTTAACATGATTCAATGGTGAGCTCCATAACAAGCTACAAAACCCTTGCAGCAATTCATAAAAATTACAGATTTAGGTTATTTAGGTTATGAAAATTAGAGATTTCGGTTTTCAAAATGCAAAGCAAATCCATACCTGAAAACAATCATTCTATGGATTTCGGGATTGCCTGCTCCATCCAAACCAAATGAACCCATTCTCACTTCAAAATGAGTTAAGCTGGCCTCCCGACCTCACCTGCACCAGTGACAAAGTTCTCTATTGAATATTGAAAATCACAGGGATCATACAATTCCCCCAATTTCTTTCCCGCCTATTCTCCCCCAGCTTTTTTCCCTCCGAGTAAATTTAATTTAATTTTTTAAATTTCTTAATATTATTATATTATATATAATATATTGTTTTACTATAATATAATTCTATATTAAAAACATATTATTTTAATATTATATATTATATATAACTCCTATGTCCATTTTTTTTAAATTAGTCATTTTTATGTCTTTCTTTAAATTAGTCATTTTTGACTCATATTTTTACTAGAATGTGGATAAGGGAAATAACACAAAAAATGTAGGTTGATGAGAGGCAATATGGGGAGATGTGGGGCCGAGGAACTTGTTTGCACCCCACAAGGGAAATATTGTATAAACTTTGAATGAGATCTAGGATCTACTTCAAACACTTATCTAGAACCATGCACACTTCAAAAAGAATTACAATTGGAAATCAACCATGGCATCAAATTCCTCCAACACATTGAAAACCGAGTTATTATTATTGGGATTATGAAAAGAACGCATAAGCTCACACTAGTCATACAATATAGACCAGCACGCCAACTTGAGCACCTACAAGATGAATTGGGTTTCATTCCCTTTGCTCACATGATTCAACACACCTTAATGAAAGGGCGGACAAGCACACAACAATGGAAACCAAGATGAACACTAGACATAGTAGTCTTTCATTACAATTAGGAACACTTGAATGACTCTTGATAAGTTTTACTTCTTGTTTTTTATCATCATTTGAGTTTTTTTCCCCTCACAGGAATCCTGGCGATGGAAATGGGTAATTATTTAATGAAAAATATTGCGAAGGAGGAAATAGAAGTCCTTAACAAAAAAATTGGTTGGAAGAATCAGGCATTGAGAGCCCTACAACAACAATAGGGCTTTAAAAGGGTACAATAGGAGGTGTACAAGAGGAGGTTTATACTTATGTGTATCTATCTGCTTATATTATAGAAGGCTTCCATACCTCCAATTTCGCTACACTTGTTGCTTGTGTATCTTATGTTTACTTGCTAGTCTTTATTTACTTGCTACACTTAGAACTTAAAATCTAGTTGTTTATGGTTTATACTTATGTAGACCTATTTGGTTGGATTATAGAGGGATTCCATACCTCCAAATTTGCAACCTACCATACCTATGAAATTAGCCTCCTACCTTATGTAGATTTCAAAACTTAGAACTCATTTTGCATGCTCTTTTTCTAAGGGCTACCTCTTAGTGTAATTCAAATCGACAATAATGTTGCCGTGGCCACAGAGTATTAAAAAACATTTTAAATTCACTAGATTAACACCAATTCTATTTTATTTTCACTATATTAGCGCCAATTCTATTTCAATAAATTTGCAAAAAAAAGTTAGATTTAATTGATCAAGACAAAAGATTGCAAGCTCTGTTTTTCTATGCTTATAACCTTAAAGACTACTTGAATAGATCAAAGAGTTGATTATTGATCCTATAAAAGATTGTTGTGACTAAATATGGGAAAATAAAAACTCAAAGCAGTATTTTCTCTGCTTATGACTTAGATAATTTCAAAAGCATGACAAACCAAAATGCAAGGATATGCTACACCCTTGGAGAGTAGTGGCAATCCTAATGAATCCATCTTTGACCAAGGGTAGATGCTACTAAAGGAGAGATGAGTTGGGATATTTTGATCCCCACTCCGCTAAGCTTCCTCTACTGCAAATATATGAGAGGGCCTCTCCACTTTAGAATTGAGCGGAGCGATGGAGGATGCGTCCAGTACATAAGCTTTTCGGGTCTCTTCAGGGTTTTTCTGGCGTTTTTTGGTGTTTTAGAAGTGCATGAAGACTTTCTCCATTTAGCTGTGTATATGTGAAAGAATGGAGTATTTGTTAGACGTGGAATGGAAGGCAGAGGACTCCCTTTCGGAAGAGGAAGGGATCTTCATTTCGGATGAGGAGTACAAGAAGAGAATACTCCAAACTTGTGGGCCCTCAATCCTTCCAGATCTGGACAGATTTGATGAAGTAGGACACCACATTAGCCAAATGACCTGTCAGCACAGATTTTAGATGGCAGTACAAATGGCAAGGGGTTAGTTGTCTGAAAGATAAGCAAAAACCCTAGTATCCCTTTAGAATGCATGGGTTTAGGTGTGAAGGCAGCATAGAAGGTTTTGGAAACTGGAGGGAGCACTCTAAAAAACTTGCCTCTGGTGGAGCCTCATCCTAGTTTTTCAAATGCTAAGAGAGCTCATAAGGCATTCTTTGCAAGGAACCATACTGGCTCGGCTGCTCAGGAGAAGAGGAAGAATAAGTTTCTGAAGGTAATACAAACTCAACCCTCTTGTGTCCTCGGCAAAGACGTTGCGATGGATAGAATGATGAGCATTGCTATGAAGGCCTTGGTGGGTAAATTGTTTTACCTTCGGGTGACAAAGGCTATGACTAAAAAACTGGATTTCCACTGAATGGAAACAAGTTTTGGGCTACTGGCCGCAGTTCAATTTACTAGCCAACTATTGGATTAATTTCCACTTCTTTTCGGTGGAGGATTTGGAAAAAGTTGCAGAAAAAACCTGGATTATAGACAGAGGGGTGCTTATGGTTAAGCGTTGGTATCTGGGTAATTTCAACCCTTTTACAGTGTTCTTCCAAAAGAGATGCTTATGGATACTATGCCTGACCTCCCCATTGAATACTGGGATCTAAGAGTTTTGAGAGGGATAGGAAATGTTGTTGGCAGATTTGTTTTCTTTCATGAAAGGGACCTAAGGTGGAATAAAAAATGCATGGCCTAGCTTTTAGTGGAGTTCAACATGGACCTAGGACTGCCAGAAGAAGTTGAGATTGTCACTGAAAAGGGGTCCTTCATTCAAACCCTAGAGTATTGGAGAGAACTCTTTCGGTGTCATGTATGAAGATCCACTGGCCATATAAAAACAAATTGTCCTTTAGTGGTTGGAGAGGCTCAGTTGCTGGAGTTGGTTTCAGAAGCGAGAGAATAAGACTTCAATGCAAGGACTCAAAATGCTTAAATGGAGGTGCCTAGTCAATTCCCCTCTATTGAATCTTTCATTGGTAAGTTAAACATTTTATTTCCAAATTTATTTAGTACTTCTTTAACTGAATAGGACATTCTTTTGCTAAGTAGTAATGAGGAGTGGTTGGTCAATATTTTTGAGGGTTTCTGGGAATTTTTCTTGGAAAAATTTAACAATTCCCATCCCTTTACTTCTCATTTGAACCATGTCATCTCATAAAACCCTCCTTTGCTTTCCCCCTCATCGACATAACTATTGGTTGTTGCAAATCCCAAAAGCCCTATTTTGAATGAGACCTCTCCTCAAGGACCTCACACTACCCCTCATTTACACATTGAATGCACCTTGGCTTCTCCCCCTCCATTGGATACAAATTTGTTTATCAAACACTCAGAACCCTCATACAAAGAAGTTCTTATTAATAAAGCACCTCTTCAGATCTATAAGTCCTTTGTAGATGGAGCTGGCCTTATGGATATTGCAAATGTCACCATCAGGAAGAATCCTAAAAACAAATCCACTAACAGGAAAAAAGACATGGGGGTTGTTGAGGGAGGGTTGGCAACATAGCCCATAATGGTTTCTTCAAATTACCCTGTTTCTGTTCCTTCTCCTTCTAGGAAACTTAGAGCATTGAACCCTGATATGAGGGTTCCTTAATGCTAGTCTTAATCTCTCTTAACATTAGGGGGATTGTGGGTGCCTAGTCCAAGATGCTAGCCCTCAAGGAGCTTTTGTCTACAGTTAAACCTAATGTTGTCTTTCTTCAAGAGACTATGATGGATCATGTTAGAGCTAAAGATTTTTTTATAAAAAAAATTCTGACATGCATGGAACTGTGTTGCGACAACCAGTTGGAATTTCAAGGGGGTTACAATGTGGAAAGGTGGAGACTGATACCAAAGCCAAAAAATAAGGGAGGTTGGGGAATAAGAGATCTCAATCTCTTTAACAATGCCCTAGCTACCAAATCACTATGGAGGACACTTTTTCATGATGGTATTTGGAGTGTCACTATGAGAAGGAAATATTTGAAAGGAGTTGATGTTGTATCATGGCTAAGGAAGAAACACTTTGCTTTCCCAATATCCTCCATTATCTTGAAAAATATATTGACTACACTACTTGTGGTTAAGCGGTGGATTGCTTGGAAGGTTGGTACAAGTACGAGAGTTATTTTAGGCTTGGATCCTTTTCTGGGTGGAGGATCTGGCTTTATACTATCAAAAGAACTGCTACCACACCTACACAGTCAGAGCCTTTATTATCTTGCATATATACATAAGACAAATATCTCCAACTTGACAGGTTCTAGTATTTGGCTCTCTGCATAAGATCTCGGACTCACGGGAACTCTAGCCAGTGAATGGAACACATACATACAGGGAATTTACCAAAATGGGATCACTCTGTCTATAGAACCATATAGGTTGGCTTGGACTTGGGAAAAAATAGAAGGGATTGTGTAGATAGTAAAAGAGGACTATAATGCATTTATATCTCTTTATGAGAATGATGATTTGAAGTGGTAGTATGCAGTGATATGGAAAATCAAATCTCCTCCAAAATCAATTCTTTTTATGTGGTTATGCTAATACGAAATAAAGTCTTAACAGGGGATATTTACAGAGAAAGGGGTGGAATTGGACCTTCAGCCTATCCGTTATGTTTGAGCAGTGAGGAGACCATACAACATCTTGCAATAGATTGCAACATTACTCAGGAGCTTTGGACTTTGATTTGTAACATTCTTCAAGTAAAAAATAATTGGAATCTGCATCCCCTTTAAGAAAATTTAAAGCTCTGGTTTTTAACAAATCCCAAGGTAAAATCAATTCCCTTTATTGTCACATGGGGCTTATGGATTTTAATGAATGCCATTCCTTTTAAGGCTATAGATACAACCTAGAGGAGGTTGGGAGAAGGATTATTAAAGCATCAATAGAATTCGTCATAGATTTAGGTGCAGACAAAGTAAAATTTTTGATAAGTCGACCAATTTTATTTGGTAATTCACCCATGGGATTCTTCGATGGCGCAACAAATAAGGATCAAAGTGGAATCGATATTTTGGTGAAAGACACCTCCACTCCTTGTTTTAAGGCACACATGGCAACTGATGAAACGAAACTGATGAAGTTGAATATAGCATCGACCCTGACCAATGTATTTAAATTTTGGTTAACTTTAAAATTATATCTCCTCGTATTTTATTTGACTAGGTCCAAAGCTTCATGTTAACAAAAACTCCTCGTGAACGATACATGTAAAGTTCGGAATCGTGCCATTATCAGGCATGTTTAACCTAAAGTTCTTCATTGACTGTCACCGATCATAGGTACCGATGACGATGGTGGAGAGCTCATTCTTCAAGCAGTTAATTGAGTCATTACTGGTATGCACTAACATGTGTCTACAGCAAGGTTACAGGTGCTGGCACATCTTAAATAATGCATACCGCGAGTCTTTGCTCTCATATGATGATACCAAAAACTTGAGTCCAACTTTGAAAAAAACTTTTCCCATCTAACTTTAAAATTCTATCTCCTCGTATTTTATTTGACTGGGTCCAAAGCTTTATGTTAACAAAAACTCCTCGTGAACGATACATGTAAAGTTCGGAATCGTGCCATTATCAGGCATGTTTAACCTAAAGTTCTTCATTGACTGTCACCGATCATAGGCACCAATGACGATGGTGGAGAGCTCATTCTTCAAGCAGTTAATTGAGTCAGTACTGGTATGCACTAACATGTGTCTACAGCAAGGTGACAGGTGGTGGCACATCTTAAATAATGCAGACCGCGAGTCTTTGCTCTCATATGATGATACCAAAAACTTGAGTCCAACTTTGAAATTTTTTTTTCCCATCTAAGTTAATAAAGAGGATCATCAATTTGGGTAGGAGGTACTCGTTCTTAATTAATTATCACCTTATTTAACATTGAATAACCAATGCACATCCAAGAGGTTCCATCCTTGTTATTGACTAGCAATATGTGTTCTATCCAAGGTGATGCACTTGGTCATATGAATGCTTTGTCTAATAATTATTGTAATTGCATCTTGAATTCACTCAAATCATTAGTTTAAAATATATTCTAGGCCTTGGATATGGGAATGTGTGTGTTATGTTATGCTCTCTTGTTTCCATTGTTGTCCATTGGAATCCACTTGAGTCACCCTTCACAAAAAGGGGAAAACAATGAAAAGAAAGGGTAATGGCAGAATGAAAATTGCTAGCATGTTGAAATTGGCAGGAAAATTTTCATTTTTGGTGTTACAGATCTAAAAATTACCAACACATCCCACTTGTAGTTGAAATTAGATTCACTTTTTAGAGATTATGTGATGTCGCAAGGCCTTAATCATCACTCAAGAGTTCAATTCAATCATGAGTTTTAAGGGGGGTTCCAAAAAAACCGCGTCCCAAAGTTCAATTCTCATGACTTTTAGGGGGGAGTCTGACAAACCGCCCCCAAAAGTGATGATAATTGGGCTTTTAGGGGGGGTTTTCAGACAAGCACCTCCAAAAGTTCAATTCTCATGACTTTTAAGGGGGGTTCCAAAAAAACCGCCTCCAAAAGTTCAATTCTCATGACTTTTAGGGGGGTTTTTGACAAACCGCCCCCAAAAGTTATAGGAATTGGGATTTTAGGGGGGGTTTTCCCAAAAATGCCTCCAAAAGTTATGAGAATTAGGCTTTTAAGGGGGGGTTTTCCCAAAACTGCTCCCAAAAGTCAAATTTCAGGACTTTTAAGGGGTGTTCGAAAAACACCGCCTCCAAAAGTTGAACTCTCATGACTTTTAAGGGGGGTTTTCATAAAACCGCCCCAAAAAGTTATGAGAATTGGGCTTTTAGGGGGGGTTTTCCCAGAACTGCCCCCAAAAGTCCAATTTCCATGACTTTTAGGGGCGGTTTTAGAAGACCGCCTCCAAAGGTTTGAAAAAAATTTTAGGGGGGGTTTTACCAAGACCCCCGCAAGACAAAACTACCCCTAAAGGGCTATTTTGTTGTAGTGATCGGTAGGGCATTTAGGGTTCCTCAAAACGTATGAGCGGGCACGACGTAACTTCTTTTGGCAGGGCATGAAAAGGACAATTCAATAGATGGTGGCTGAATGTGATACTTGCCAGCGCAATAAGGGTGAAACGACACTCCTTCCAGGATTGCTCAAACCCTTGTCCATACCTATACGGATTTGGACAGATATTTCTATGGATTTCATTGTAGGGCTCCCTAAATTTGGAGGGAAGACAATGATTTTGGTTGTGGTTGATCGCCTCTCCAAATATAGTCATTTTTGTGCTCTCAGCCATCCCTATACAGCCTCCTCAGTCGCTCAAATTTTCCTGGACCAGATCTTTCGTCTTCATGGCATCCCTTCTTCCATTGTCTCGGATCGTGATCCGACTTTCACCAGTCATTTTTGGACAGAACTATTTCGCCACACTGACACCAAACTGAAGATGAGTTCAGGGTATCAACCCCAAACAGATGGTCAGACTTAAATTATCAAGAAATGCTTGGAAACATATCTTCGTTGCTTCACCTCTGAACAACAACATCAGTGGGCAAAGTGGCTCTCTCTCACTGAATGATGGTACAATACCTCTTACCACACTGCCTCTAAAATAACCCCATATGAAGAAGTCTATGGTCAGGCACCGACAGTTCTTCTTCCATACACCCCCACGAGATCACCAGTTCAGGCAGTTGACACAGTCCTTCGAAACTGCGATCAGATTCTTCGCATTTTGCGGGACAATCTTCACATGGGAAGAAATCGCATGAAGCAACAAGCCGATCAACACCGTTCTGAACGCACTTTTCAAGCAAGTGATATGGTTTTTCTTTGTCTCTAGCCGTACAAGCAATCCTCCTTGAAACTCAAAGGGCATCATAAGCTCGCTCCAAATTTCTATGGGCCATATCGGATTCTTCAGAAGATTGGGTCCGTTGCTTATAAATTGGAACTTCCTCCTTCTTCCCGCATTCATCCAATATTTCATGTCTCTTGTCTGAAGAAATTTCTTGGCACCAACATCAGAGGACAAACAATTTTACCCAAACTGGATAATGAAGGATCCATCCTTTTGGAGCTGGAGGCCATCCTCAATAAGAGCACTCGTCAGCTTCGCTCTCGCTCTATCACAGAAGTATTAATTCAGTGGTAGGGCATGCAGCCAAAGGATGCTACATGGGAACCACTTCTTTAGATTCAACAACAATTTCCACATCTAAAGCTTTGAGGACAAATATTTTTCTAAGGGGGAGGGGATGTTAGGAACCCATGTCTTTACTTTTTTAGTATATTGTTGTTGGACGCATATGCTTTGTAAGTCATCCCGTAGTATTTGTTGATCCATAGTTTGTGTTATTGTTGTTTGGCGCATATGCTTTGTAAGTCGCCCGTAGTATTGTTGATCCATAGTTTGTATTGCCCCATGGTTTTGATCCATAGTATTGGCTCCTAGACTTAGTATATAAGTTTATGTTGAGGCCTATGAAGGACCATGAAGTTATTTTGTATTGAACTTGCTCAAAGGAGGTTGCCCCCTCGAAGTGGCCTGCGATCAATAAAAATATTTTGTGATCTGATATATCGTGTATTGATCAATTAATTGTTGCAGGTTCTTCTCAGTTGCATGATGTGTAGGATTTGATAGTAGATGTGATAGTCATAAATAGAGGTAGGAAGTTCGGTTAATGCAGGAAACTTCCCGAACTAGTCTAAGACATGTTTATATGTTCAAAGTTAGATTTCACTAGAAAAGTAGAGAGACAGAGAGTTTTTTTTGTTAATAGAGAAGAGCATGAAATATCATGTTCCCTAGTATCAAATAAGTTGTAGGTATGTGAATGTTTTTTGTTTGATCTCAATCTTTATTTTGTTTCAGTGTGTTCCCCATGCCTATCCAATAGATTGGTATGAGAGTAGGTTATTGGTGCTTAGTGTTGCTCCACCAGTTGGAGCAAGTTGCAGGTTTAGGAGAGGCTTGTAGAAGTTGTATGCCCACGTGTAGAAAGGAAGACTAGATCCATAAGAGACCTGAAAAAACTAAAGAAAGGCAAGGCAAGTTGTGAGCATAAGAATGTGGAAGTTGTTGATCAGCTGTTGTTGGCATCATTTTTTATCTGAAGGAGTGGAGAAGTTTGTGCAGTGAAAGGGCCCTTGGTGCATGCATAAGAGCGTGAAAATGGTATGCATTAAAACCCAATAAAAAATAAAATAATTAAAATAAAAGTTTATGGCTCAGATTTACTGTGGAAGATCTATGGTTAAAACTCATAATTCCTCACTAGGTGCTAACTTCACTCAAGGAGCACAAGGAGCATTGGGATGAATTGTTGTTTTATAAAAGGAATCCAATCTAATAACTCCTTTCTGAATGGAAATTAAAACCCGTTGTTAATGAAAATTAAAATCCAAGCAGGTTAGGAGGAGTTGTGATACAAGTAAATTAAAAATTGAGCAAGTTAGTGATAGTTGTGAAAAAATCATTTCACGCATGTGAAGGAATTTTTTATTTATAAAGGGGAGATAAGAAAGGTATATCATTAACCCTAATCTTCATTTACTAATTCTCTAAGAAAGTTAAATCATTAACGTTAATCTTGATTTACTAATTCCCTAATTTTGATTTGATATTTATTATAGCAAATCCAAGATTAAAAGAGAATATATCTTGGTTAACCATAAAGATCATAAAAGGGAAAATACGTCATTTTTTCCTGAGAAGAAGGGGAAGAATTTTTAAGGCAAGGCACAATTTTTCCTTAAAAACTCGGAAGGATTTGAATTTTAAATGGAAAAGGGAAAAATTAAAAATAGAAGATAATTAAAAAAGGGAGAACTCGTGACAAACTCCTGGAGTGATCATGGTAAAATAAGTTAATTAAAGCCCAAGATTTAAGGAAACCATTTAAAAAAAGGGGAAGGATAAAATTTGTAAGAAAATATATTTTCTTTTAAAAAAAAGAATAGTTAAAAAAAGGAGGAAGCAAAGAAGATTGTGAGCTTGGAAGTTTATATTGCATTTTTTTAAAAATGGCAACCATGCGATCTTGGAAGTTTATATCGCATTTTTTTTTAAATGGCAACCAATAGCAACTTGGGTTTATCTCAAGGACTTGTTTTAACAAGAAAAAAATTATGATTTTTGGTCAATCAGAATGAAATCATTCTTACGCTGTCGGGAATGTTGAGAAACTGTTGAAATGTTGGGAAACTATTGAAGTAGGGTTAACAAAACCAGATCAGGAAACCATGACCGATGCATAGAGAGCACAATTAAATGAACTTGGGAAGAGAGAATCCAGAGCACTATGGTTAATTCAACAAGGTATAAATGACTCATTTTTTGCAAAAATAACAAATGTTAAAATTGCAAAGGAAGGTTAGGATAATTTGGAGAAATCCTATCAAGGCACTGATATAGTGAAAAATGTGAAATTGCAGAATCTCAAAAACATAATTTTTTTTTAAAATCTGAAGATGAGAGGATATGAGATAGTAGGCCAATTTATGACCAAGGTAATGGCAGTGGTCAATTAACTAAGAATTCCTGGAGAAGACATAACAGATGAGAAGGTTGTGCAAAATCGTCTCAGGAGTCTTACCAAGAAATTTGGTATGGTAGTAGTTGCCATTGAAGAATCTAAGGATCATTATTGTCTTATGAGTCAAGAATTAATAGGGAAGGAGAATCACCTGAACATGATTTCAAGACACAATATTCTATCAACAGAGGCAGAGTAAGAAATAACAGAGGCAATGGTAGATCTAACAGCTATAGTTCACAGAGAGAAAACAAGCAAAGTATGGAACAAGAATGCCACAACAACAACCTTTGAGTTCAAGAGGGAGAGGCAAAGGCTATTAGAAAAAAGGAGGTATGACAAATCTAAAACTGAATATTATTATTGTAAAATATTTTGTCATTTAGCTAGTGAATGTAGGAAAAACAGATAGACCTAAACAAAAATAGAGCTAATGTTTCTAATACATCTATAAGAACCTTGAAGGCCATGCTTTTAAGCTGTCATAAAGGTCAAGAACGTAATAAATACCTTTGGTTGTTAGACAATGGTTGTAGTAACCATATGATAAGAGATAAAATTCTCGTTGTAAATGTAGACAACTCAGTCAAGTTTGATATCATATTAGGAGATGATAAAGTTGTCAATGTAGTTAGTAAAGGGACAATCAATTTTCTAAGTAAAATGAGAAGAAGAATATGTTTGATGTCTATCTAATGCCTGGTCCAAAGAACAATATAATGAGTGTAGTTCAACTCACTGGGCATGGCTATAAAGTAATTTTTACTGATAATGTTTGTTGTCAATCCTAGACAAATTTTCGAGTAGGAAACTCATTGCTAAAATTAAAATGACAAGAAAAGGATGTTTCCTTTGACTCTAGGGAATGTCAACTAGTTAACTTCATGTGTACACAATCTCACAACTCTAAATGAGTCTTGGTTATGAAATTTTAGATTTGGTTATTTGCACTTTGGTGGGATGAATTTATTGCACTAGAAGCAAATGGTTAAAGGATTTCTAGTGGTACATGAACCAACAAGTTCTTATGAGAGTTGCATATTGGGAAAGCAACACAGGGATAGTTTTCCATCTTGTGCATCCTACACAACAAGAGCACCATTGGAGCTGGTGCATATTGATTTATGTGGTCCAATGCAAACACAATCCTTAGGAGTAGACTTTTATTTTCTAACTCTTATTGATGATTTCAGTCGAAATACTTGGGTATATTTCCTAAAACAAAAATATGAAAATTTTGACAAGCTCAAGTAGTTTAAGGCTTTAGCATAAAAGCAAAGTGGTATGTACACAATTTTGAGGTCTAATAGAGGAGGTCAGTATGATTCCAAATACTTTGCAAATTATTGCATACATCATGGCATTAAAAGGCAATTTATATCTAGATATAATCATTAGCAAAATGGGATAGCAGAAAGGAAAAACATAACCATAATGAATATGGCTAGAAGTATGCTCAAAGGAAAACAAATTCAAAATGAATTTTGGGTTGAAGCAGTTGCATGTTCAGTCTATATTTTGAACATATCACCTACAAAGAGTGTCAAAAACAAATTTCCTTAGGAAGCATGGAGTGGAACAAAGTCAAGTGTTTCACATTTTAGAGTATAATTAGGTTGTGTAGATTATGGACATGTTCCTGAATAGCTGAGAAGAAAGTTGGATGATAGAAGTGAAAAATGTATTTTTATAGGGTATAGTGAGCACTCAAAATCCTATAGGATGTACCATCTAGTCACAAATAAATTTATAGTAAGAAGAGATGTTGAATTCAAATAACTAGAAGCTTGGAATAGTCAAGGTGAGCAATCAACTATATATGGAAATTCAACACCCGTATTACCAACAAAAGATCAAGTGGAACCAACAAGAATAAAAATATCTCCATTGATATTACCAAGGTTACAGGTTCAACGTTAAACCTCAATACATAGAGAACAACAAGCTCATAATCCTCACTCTTGTAGTGAGTCAAACCTACAATAGCTTCAATGAGAAATTAAAAGACTAGAATCTTAAGAGAAATTTATAATCAAGAAGATGAAATAGATATGCAAGCACATTTTACATTATTTTCATGTAAGCCTATGAATTTTGAAGAGTCTATCAAAGAAGAAAAAATGGATTCAAGTAATGCATGAAGAAATTGATGCAATTGAAAAAAACTGACACTTGGGATTTTGTAGATATGCGAGAAGGTAAGGACAACATTGGCGTTAAATGGATTTATAAAACTAAATTCAATGAAAAAGGAGAAGTGGAGAAGAATAAGGAAACGATTGTTGCTAAAGGCTTTGCACAATAGCTTAGTATTGATTATGGAGAAAGCTTTTCTCTAGTGGCAAGGTTAGTGTTGTTCAAGATTTCTACCTTATAGTGAGGAGACACACTACCAACTTGGGCGGGGTTGACAGGTAAATACATTCATTGCATTACAATTAGTTCCTATAAATGAAAAGGATCAAGATATAGAAAGATGCACCTTTAATCGACGGCTGGTCCTAGCTTTCGCTTGGTCTTTCACTTGATCTTCCACTTGATCTTCTGCTTGATGAACCTGCAACACAAAGGAAAACTTCCTCAGCGTATCTTGACTATATAACATATGATGAAATCAGAAAGTAATCTAACATCAAATATAATCAGATATCGAGCCAAATGAACATACAATCCAATAGACATTTGATTTGGGACATGAAGGGTATTTCCACCTTTTTATTGTCAAAGAAGCATGAAATTAGTACAAGTATACCTGACGTGTCAAGATGCTTCTACAAACAAGTCCTGGGATCCTTCTCTTCACAATTACTTGGGACTTTCCTCCAGCGTAACAATGCTTAAAGCCTTTCTTCTAGGTTCCTCTCTCATGGATCATCCTTGTATTTATGGGACAAGGCAGGCAGTTGTAATCGAGAGGTGGTTGGATTGGGAGGTTGGGAAGTTGCAGAACCAACTTAAACTAATCCCAATTCGTCAACTTAATATATTTTTTGATTTCATCTTAAGATGTGCGCGAGTTTCTTCAACAAGAGTAGCGTACAGTATGCAAATCTTGTACTTTGCAACAAGCATTTGCAACAATTTTCAAGGTGTGCACTAGTTTCACTTAAGTAAAGTAGGGCATACTAGCAGATGTGCACTGGTTTACTTCCCAGAGAGTAGCGCACATGTCAAAATGTCAGTGAAAACAGGGGCTTTCTCAGCTGAAGAGGGTAGTTCCACTCCATGCATCATCTAGGTCAGCCTATCTCTTCAATCCATGCTGTCCTTTTGTGTGATCGACAGTGTAATGTGATCACGGACGGAGAAGTGCAGATTTGACCTATAATAGATGCCCCCTAATGTGTGAGGTCAGAGGGAAATGATGGCCGAAATACATTATAAGTTCCATTCAAAGGAGGAGCAAGAAACCGCAAAACCAAGTCAAAGAAACAACTAAAACAAAGATCAAGGTCAGCGAGCAATTACAATCTTATCATATAGATGTGTAGAATGATACAACATGATCTCTGATACATAACTAGGAGATGTATATATAGCATGGCCACTAAAATACAAACGTGGATCCATGTCAAAATGAGAGATCATAGCCATAACAACAAACTAGATCTATGTCTCATGAAGAGCCAAAATGAGTGAGGCTTAGTCTTGCGTAGCTTGGGAGATAGCATAAATATGATGATGCTATCATGGTCCCAAGGTCTTCATCCAAAATAACCCAAGGTAGAAACCCTAACCATGCGAATAAATGAGCTGAAGTGGAACATGGGGGGTATCATTTGATTACTGGTCATTAATGTATACCATTAACAAACGCGAGGGTTTGCATCAATAATGATAATGGGGCCCAAGGTACCTAGTATGATCCAACAAGTGTGAATAAGAGGACTTGAAGTCGAACACTTGAGGAACCTGTCGAATAAGAGACATTAATGTATTCTAATTATTCAACAACGAGGGAAACTTCCACTGATGACTGCAATCCCCAAGGTACTAACCGAAACTCCAAACTTCATTCCCAAAGCATAATGAGCTGAGTTCGATGGGAAGAAGTCCGTTGGAAGGGAGGCATTAATGCATCCTCCATCATCCAACATGAGGAACACTCATAGGTATGAGTTGATGTGGAGTAGGACAAGTAACAAGATGAAACAAACTGAACCAGAATGGCTGACACATGAAGCCAAGGTAAATTGCAGAATGGACGACACAGGCTATATCCTTGAACAGTGAGCACGACACAAAGTGACTTAGGCAGTTTTCAACATGAGGGGAAAATGATATAAATCTATAATGTAGGAGACATAACAGGCCCTCCATATGATTGGAAGAATAACCAATCTGGGGAGTTGACAACTCGGAGATCAGGTTCACCCTAAGGTAAAAAACTAATACCCAACTGAAATGATAGACTCAAGTAGGTGTTGTGTTCAAGGACATGACTAACATAACTGCCTTTGAAACTGAAAAAGATGTGATATACCCTTCTTATCCATTATTCTTTTTGGTAAAAGAATATCCTTCTTGTTGTTTTAATGAGTCCAAGAAAGATAGAAAACTCAATAGGTCCAACCATGTAAAGAGTTTAACGAGCCCACGGGAGGAAGAATCAGGACCTTCTTCATTGTTTATAGAGTTCAAAGAAGAGATAGAATAATACTCTATAGTACTGATCTTTGGATTTTAATATTGAGCCGAGATTTATTCTTTCTCTCCGGTGTTTTCAATTTTAAGGAGTCTGAAAAACTTAAATAGTAACTCCATACACCTACCCGTGGATTTTAGTATCGAGCCCGGGTTGGTATATGCTCGCCGGTGTTTTCCTATTTATAGAGTTTGAAAAACTTAAACAATCCTCTATATACCCTCTCTCTGGATTTCACATCGAGCCCAAGTAGGTGAGTGCTCGCTTGGTGTTTTTATGTTTCGAGAGCCTGAAAACCCTAAAGAAGGATCCAAAAGGTCATTTTTCATACAGTTAGTCTCCTCCCCTGAAAAAGTGTAAAACAATGAGAGAAGAACTCTTCTCGCCACGAATAACTAGAGTATTCCTTTTTCGTAAGTAATCCGCAAAAGTCTGGAAAAGGGTTAAACTTATACTTAAGCAGATGGACCTTCAATTACTTTAACGATCTTGAAGTGGCCAAGTTTGCTCGGCAATCTTTTTTAGTTTTTCAATAGTCAAAACAAGAGATTAAAATGACTTAAAGGACAACTTCTAGGATCATGGGTTCATGACCTACCAAAGAATAGGATCTCAACAATTGCATTAGTAACGATCGACAAATTTTCTCAATGACATAATAATGACGATATAGTACCTATATGATCTATCAATAAGAAAATAAGTCATTTCCGGTTTGATACTTCGAAAATCTAGTGAAAATTTGAAACACCTAAGTTAAATTTAACTCACCAATACTTGTAGGTATTAGTGATTAAATAGAACATTTAGGTGCAACTTGAAACTATACAGTTGCAAAAAGTGGGTAAAAATTAAAATCAATTTTATATAACTAGTTTCAAATTGAAAAAACAAATATCATAAATTCAAATTTCTAGGGCACATTGGAGTAAAAGCTTGATCTTCTTTCACTCACTACGATCAAACCGGAGCATCAATCGACCTTCTACCTCCACCAAGTAAGTTATTTCCTCCCAAACTTGCAATTTGATGCATTTTTTGTCAATTTTATGGTTAAAAATCATTTTCTGGCAATGTACAACTCATGTTTTGCGTGTGCGCTACTGTGTATGAAGAAAAGTAGGGCATACTGGTAGTGTGCGCTGGTTTCCCTCAAAGAAAGCAATGCTCAAACATGATTGTCTAGCCTAAACAGTAGCGCACACCCTCAAAAGTTGGGTAAAAAACGGCGAGGACTAAAAATTTGACCTTTTCTTGGCAAGATGGTGCTTGTTTGGAGAGAAGAGAGCATGAGGAGATGGATCGGATAGCTTTACAAGATCCATGGACTCTTCATATGCTCCGAAGGTGTGGGTTATTGAAATTCTATAGAACCATTAACATGAGGGCACAAAACTGCTTGCTTCAGAGGCTTGTTCAGTATTGGGATGCAGATGCCATGGTATTTGATATCCGAGGAGAAACATTAGAACTCACTATGGATGACATTTACTTTATCATGGGTCTCTCTCGGAGGGGAGACAAAGTGAACCTGAAAGGGTCCTCACGCAATGTGGGTGCCTTATCCGTGCAAGAATATGTGAATACTTACTGCGTACTGGGAACAGAGAAATCCGGTAGTCAAGTTCTCATCTCGACCATTGTCAGCTTCCCTCTCAAAGTTATTGTGAGTATAAAGAATCGGATGGGAGGGAGTGCTACACAACATTTAGCCTTGAGACACTATATGCATATCGGTTTTAAGTTATTGCAGGGTCATGTATATGATTGGTGTACAAGTCTTTTGGAAAACATGAAACTTCAACTCTTGGGGTGTAAGACCAGGAGGATGAATAATTTTGGATACGGGAGCATACTTTGCACTTTATTTTTTGAGAGAGTTCCTGCTATCAATTTGGGCATTCCTTTGGCCCCAATCAACCCTCGTGAGCCAAGGCTGGCTCGTTGGGGTGAAATATTTCTCCTCCAAGGTGGTGGTGAGAGAAACTTTTGTTACCAAGAGGATGATTTATGGGGCTGGTGGGAAAGACAAGTGCCAGCACTTGAGTAGTTTCCATATGCTGGTATGGACTTTCAAGGCAATCCTGAGTTGATCCTTCCTCCAGGTGCAGCCTGGGGAGAGATAGGTATGTTTATGCTTTTGAGAAATTATTTAATTTTTTCAATTTTTTGTATATATGATTTTTATGATGAGTTTGAAATACTGAAACAAAGTGTCAAATGAAGATGTTGGACCAGTGCACCCTGAGGGACACCCATATACTTTTGTGAGACCAGTGGAAGTGGGTGCAGCTAATGCCACGCTGGGGACCATAGAGAGAAAGATGAGTCGGTTGACTCATGACATTCCTACAAATCGGATTGAGCGGATGCCGATTGATATGCAGGAGGATGTGGTTGGTGTGCCCCCAACTTGGATTAGGTTACTACGAAAAGTAGCTAGGCTAGTCATATGCTACCGAGAGGCAGCAAAGCCAGATGAGGCCCCACCTTCTCCATAGGAGAAGGATATTCTATGTCTATTTTTTAGGCCATCGAGCCCAATTTTGTATCTTATGACATGACTCTATGATAGACCTATGATCCAAACACATATTACTTTTTGATACAGATATATATATACACTATCGGTTATCTACATGTGTGTTATTGTGCTTTATGCATGAATTACTATATGTATGAATGATGCAAATGCCAATCTAAAATGTAGTTTGCAAATGAATCGGCTAATGCATTCAAGTTCCTTGGAATATGTTGATATGAGATATAATCAAACTGTCTCTCAAGTAGCTTAACGGGCATAAAATGACGTAGAAAAGTAGGATCTCTAACCTGATAAACACCCAATAACTGAAAAAAACTAACTGCGAGTCGAGCCGTACCTCCAAATGTGAAATGCCATGAAACAGAGCATCTTGGAGTAGCTCTATGATTGCACTATATTTGTTGGTGCCCGTTTTTGTCACCATTTTTTAATATCAAATGCACTCTGATTGGCATTTTTTTCACTATTTTTGATGTTCTAAGTCACTCTCTTTGCCATTCAGACCGTCAAATGGAGCAGGTATGCGTTTATTTACACATCATATGAATTTGGGTAAAAGATTGTTATATTATGATTTATTGATGTTTATTTGACTTATGTGGTGACTATATTTTATCTTGCAGGTTATGGATCTCAAAGTGAATCTTCAATTGGATGCGTATTGAAGTCGTAAAAAACTAGTCGCATTTAGCCCGTCATTTAACCCCACATTCAACCCACGAGATCGTTGGTTGAGATATTTTCGGGCTGTTAGAGAGTAAATTGTCACATGGATTCTGTTCGGGACGTGGCCCTAATGGTACGTGAACTGATGTTCTGGAAAATCCTTTCTCCTGCGCGCTCAGCCCGACATCACATCCATCTCTTCCCACGTCAAAGGAGCATTAACACTTCAACAGCTGCATGAAGGATCAACGCCGTGGAGTCTGGAAAATGCCTTGTGCGCTGTCCTAAACCATTATGAGGCTGTTTCTTGGCTTACGAGTTGTCACAGGATGCTGAGGAGAGCCGTTTTTTGGCTATGTGTTGCTATGAGATGTAAATCGAACTGTTCCATGATTTTAAGACTATCTATTATTAGAGCAATCGACCACTAAAGGGTCGACTTGCTTCCTCCATTGTAATCTTGTATAAACAGACGTCCTCGTAGCAAAGGCGAGTTAGTCATTAGTCAGTCAGTCTCTTTACTTTTAGATTTTCCTATCTTTTCAGCTACAAATGAATACTAAAGCACTATAACTCTGTCTTTTTATTAATATATCTCTATTTCAGTTTTATGGGAATTTGTCAAGCATGCGTGGTGATTGACTGATTAAAGGCTCAGCCTCTGTTTGCTGAGACAGGCCCCTCAAAAGCCAGTGGTTCTTCATCAGTGTATATGAATCATTTTTGTCTTCTGTAAATAAACCACGTTGTTATTTTATTTATTTATTTGCTTTATATATGATGTTTTTGTACTGTGATATAAAATGATGCCGTGTTTTTCACGTAAATGATGTTTCCATTTATGTTATGTATATTTTGTTGTTGTTTATATTAATGTTTTAGAAGTTAAATGGTGACCGCACGGGGGGTTCACTCAGTGAACTTGTTACATAGCACGATCGTTCACGGGTTATTAAAGAATATCCCTAATTTCACTAAATATTGTAAAATGCCTCCTAAAACTGTATTGTTGAACCCCCCTCCCAATATACCTTTCCAATTAAGAAAACCCCTAGTTTCACCAGATATTGTAGGTATCCATTTTTATCAACCCATTTTTAATACCCCCTTTATATCATATTATCAAGTTGTAACAAACAAGATCCCTAACGCATCTCAATATATGCAAACATGATGATAAATAAAATAATAGTATAATGCTAATAATGATCTCACCGGGAATGTAGGGGTGACTAAGTCAATTTTTCGCGTTGGATAGTGGAAGAACCAATGAAATATTAATGGGGAAGGCAAAATGCTTAAAAGGAAACCCAGTCAAGAGATGAATGTAACAAAGAATGTTAAATACTAATAGTACAATAGTTATGCAATGCTTAGAAAACATGAGGATTGTAGATGTTTCACACCATAACCTACCAATCTAGCAATTTTAGCCATAGAGCGATCATGTTTTATATAATATTAATAAATTAAACTCCATAAAAATGAAAAATTGAAACCATTTTATGGATAGAATTCCCTACCTTCCTATCAAAAGGGTTTCCTATTTAAAATGATATATCACATTTATGGATGGAGGCGCAGTTGACTAGGAATTTAAGAGCACATATCATCAAGGGGAATATCACATTCATGAATTTTATTATTTTCTTCCAATTTTTTTATTACCTATTTTCATGGCCCTGGGGCCAATGAAAGCTTAGAGAAATCACATTCATGAAGAAAATTATTCTAAAAACAAGAAGACTTTATAAGTTCAATGATTTGGAGGTATACATCCAACCCACGATTTGGAGGTTATTCGTTAGCAGTAGTTAGGACTAATATGAATCCATCCCATGATTTGGAGGTATGAATCTAGCCTAAAATTTGGAGGTTATTCCTTAGCAAAAAATAGGATTGGTATGAATCCAACCCGCAATTTGTAGGTATGAATTGAGCCCATGATTTGGAGGTATGAATCCATCCCACGATTTGGAGGTTATTCCTCAACTCACCCAAATAAAATAATCCCCAATATTTATATTACTTTGTCAAATTAAACCCCCCCCCTTGACCCCTTAATACGAGGCAATATATTTTAGAAGTTTTTAGGAGTATTCAAAACCCCAATATGAATGGACGTGATATGATATTGCCTCACTAGTGAACCCCCCGTGGGTGACCGGCCACACTTAGGTTCATTCAAGCTTGCTTTATAGAAAAGACCACACTTAGGTACATTGCATTTGCTTAAATAGTTTGGTCTGCATTTAGTTTAGTTGCTTAGATAGTTTTATTTTAAAGGATTTAGTTTGCGTAGTTAACCTAGAGTCTAGTTAGTTTCGCTTCTTAGGTCTGCCCATAGACTAAAGTTCTGTAGTTCCTCTCCTGTAGCATAGGATTAGCTTAAGTTACATCTCAATCTCATTTTAGGTAAAATAGAAATAGTTAGTTTCCTAACATAGATAGCTTCTTACTAGCCCTTAACTAGCTTATCCATTGCTTTCCCTGCACTGTACGATCATATGCATTAGCCAGCTGGTAGGTAAGATCATCCCCTCTTCTCTTCTATTTAGTTTAAGTCGTTTTCTTCCATCCGGACCGTCATTCGGACCGGTGTTCGGACCTCAATGCTTCTTTCATCATTTTGCTTAATTAGAATCTAGTTTCTTAGGTTTTTCAAATTGTAATCTCTTTCAGCATTTCTTTTAACAGTCATTAAGATTTTGTTATATTTTGTATGGAATTTTAATCAAGCTTTTGTTATTCTCTTTAGTTTTTATTCTCTCTTTCCTTAAAACTTTCTCTAATGGTTTACAAGTTATCTTTCCCTCATGTTTGATTCATTAATGTTGTATGGTTATAGAATTTACCAATCTTCATTTCTTAGTACAGTTCATTTCATGTTAATAATATCAGTATTAGGTTATGTGATTTCATTCTCCAAATCATTTCAGTCTTGGGTTATTCTTCTCATGCTAATAGTGGATTCATGGAATCAGATTTAGTTCAAAAGTACAATATCTTTATCAAATTTTCTACTTATCTCTAAATTTAATATCTTTATCAAGTTTTCTACTTGCTTCTAGACTTCATTAATTTTCAGTTTCTTGTTTATAGATAGGAGATAGGTCATTATGTTTAAAGTGAATTGTAGTTGGATAATCTTTAGCTTGCATTTATTTATAGAAGTTAAATTAGATTTAATTCCATTTTGTTTTCTTGTTACCTTTGAAAGCCACTTCGATACATTCACCCTTGTTCCCATTACTTTTGATATACTTCCTCCAGATTCCCAAGGAGAATGGAATTAGATGCTCTAGTGTAGTCTTGAATAATTGTTTTTTGTCTTCTCTATTGTTTAATCGTAGAATAGAGTAGTATTGTTTGACACTATTTTGATCTGATATTTTAGGTAGGTTCAGTTAGTTTCTTTGAAGTTTGACTCGGTTTTTCATTTTGAAAGATATTTAGATCTTTTCTTTGTTTAATCTTTTAAGGTCTGACAAATTGGAATTTAGGTATCATTCTACCTTAGCATACACTTTGCCTCAACTCTAAGATTACCAACCCCAGTCGATAATTAAATATTAGATGTTTTCTTGAGATAGCTCACACACCCAACAGTATTCAGCTGCATTGTTCGTTGTGGGACCTAAAGAAGCCCCTCCCGAAGACACCAGTTGACCAGTTGGTGAGTAAATAACCCAAGCAACTATGGCCAACTAATGGGTGTGGCGGCTAGCGCCATCAACAAGCCCTATACAGTGTTCAATTGACATCTGAAACACCAAAAGAAAAATATGCATAAGACGTAACTACAACTGTAAACAAAGCTAACTCTACAAAATGTACAGCTAAAAATACATGAAAAAGCATGAGTGCCTAAGCGTAGTACTTCTTTAGGTAGGATCGATGCCTAGGGACTCTTCATGAGACTGAGAAAAGATGTCGCGAAAATCATTGAAAAGATTCATATACAAAACTATTTCATCAAGAAAATAATCTGCTTCAATAAAAATACTTTCCATGATCCCTGGTTCAGTGGAAACGTTTATCAGGATGGTTGTCAATCTATTCACCACATTCCCTTCGGCATGAGCAACTTGTGAAGTGGAAGGAATAGAGGACTAATCAATATTTTCACTGGGTCTTGGAGAAAAATCGCCTCTCTCTATCAAGTTTAGGGTGGAAAGTAACTGGGACCTGGGGTGTAAATGTTCCCAAGGATGATTCAGATCCGTCATAGCTTCTAAAATGGTTTCGTCAGAAGGAAAAACCATGTCTAAACAATTAGGAGAGAGGGTAGAGTCCATTGACCATGCAAAAGCATAGTCCATATC
Organism: Larix kaempferi; assembly: GCA_027924585.1. Classification (NCBI taxonomy): domain Eukaryota; kingdom Viridiplantae; phylum Streptophyta; class Pinopsida; order Pinales; family Pinaceae; genus Larix; species Larix kaempferi. The sequence continues at coordinate 644,448 of BSBM01000604.1, forward strand.
TAACTCAGTAGAGACCAACGGAGTCATGATATGTTCTGTTGCGGGTTATTGTGAATCCAAGTAGGTTGTCTCTGCAACAGATACAAGCACGACTGATTCTGATTTAGTAGGGAGAATTTGCGGATCTGTCGCTAAACGGACCGTGGAAGTCTCAGGAGATGAACATTCTTCAGAACCAATAAACAACGTGGGAGTCGGTAGGTCAAAAGTGCCTATTAATGACCCGTAGATACCTGCTCCCAAACTCTCAGTGACTGGGCCAGATTGATCAATCAACGAAATAGATGAATCCGATGAAATTTAGTTGTTCTTTTGAGTAAACAAAAGTTGATCGACTGTGACGATCTTTCCTTTGTGCGGGAACATTATGACTCGGAAGATAGCTGATGACACTGCCTGCATGGCATATGTATAGCTCCTACCCAATAGTAAGTTATAATCAAGTGGAGCATCCAGAACTTCAACCTCTACTGATACTAGTTTGCCTGCAAGTTTGACATCAAAGGATGGTAAGACTCTGTGTGGATGGAAAGATCTTCCATCAAAGGCAGTAAGTATCGTGTTCGAGGGAGCTAACTCAGGTTCACCCAAAGCTCTCCAGCACGAAATAGACATTACACACGTAGATGCATCCTCATCCACAACAGCTCGTCCAATGGTCTTAGGACCATGGATGACCTCTATATGGAGAGCGACATGATACGAAAAATGGTAATTGATATCTTTCATATCAAAGCGCGCAAGCATGTTGGACGAATCAACACTCTCGATCATTGTGAGAAGTGCACTGCGTTGCAATGGGAAACGTTGAAGGACTTCTAAGGTAGACATGGCATAGGGGTTTGGGCTAAGTCCTCCACAATTTTGTACTTGGGAGCAGCCCATGCGTTAGGGTTGCGCGCAGCCCGTTTGTAGACACCTTTTAGTATCTTTGGCAGCGTCTCCACTGGTATGTGAAGAGGAGTGGAAGATTCAGGAACATCCTTTTGCTATGGGTCCGGGGTATAATTCCGAGCTCAATTTTGCAACAAAGCGTCTAAATTAACCATGTTGATGAATGATTGATAAGCTGGGGTGGCACAAGTAGTGCCCCCAGCACTAGAGCTGCGAGAAGCTGAACTCTGTCCATGAGGAAAAGGATCTTTGAAGACAGTTGGTTTCTTCTCACAGATCAGCTTCTGGGCTTCTTCCATTAGAGGGCATTGATGGGTAAGGTGGTCCTCTTGACACAGTTTGCAAGGGAACTTAGCCTTCCTTTTCTCTCTTTTACCCTCCTCGGCATTTTGTGTGTTTTGGGTATTTTGTTGGTTTCCCTCCCCTTTCTTGCCCTTTCTCTTGTTGTTGGGATGTCGAGGGCCCTTTTGGTTTGTCTACACCTGCTGTACAGATTCTGTAGTTGAAGGGGAGGATGCAACAGAAGTTGCTTCTGCAGCAGACTGTTTGACTGACAAGGCGTAAACCTGCTTTGTTAAGGCATCAAACGCTACAAAGTCAACTGAACCCACAATGCCATCAGCATGTGGTCCAGGTTTAGGTTTACCTAAGTCTATATTAGACCTCAGCACATCGGGAATAATCTCGTACAATAGCCCAGACTGAGCATAAACTAAGTTGAGCTGCTGAGTTCTCAAAATGGCTTCCTCTTTGGAGGACACCCCTGAAGTGGCAACTTCCTTAGAAACATAAGGAAGAAGATATTTAAGGTACCATTCTAATAAGAATGTTGGGGGGATGTTGGCCTTGATGAGCCTCTTTCTTCTTCGCCACTCCAGAATGTGATCAGATAGATGAGTGGCCTTGTTCTGTCGAAATGTCGATAAAAGGTCTATACCGGCATCGTACCGAACAGGAAGTTGAAAGTGGTTCAAGAAATCAATGGAAAGATACCGAAAGGTGCTATAGGCAGCAGCAGGTAGCTCAATATACCACTTGGCTGCAACACTTATCAAGGTTCTTTGAAAGAGCCTCAACCTTATGGAATCATCATTCAATGAATTGGAGGAGCACTAGAGATGAAAAGCTGTGACATGGTCACCAGGGTCCTCACAAGTCTTACCTTTAAACTTTGGTATGTCTGAGGGAAATTTAGTGGGAAGGAATGGCCATGCCGCATCATGGCGCACGAGGTCATTTGTAAGCTTTGAAAGATTCGTCAAGTTTAAAGTGGACAGAAACGATAAACGTGGTTGAGCCGATGGCATCTAGTAAACAGTAACCTGGTATTGGGAACCACCCATCGCCTAGTTCGTGTACTATTGGTTGGGGTTTCCCCCAACCATCGGTTGTGAAACGAAAGCATTGAAATTGTTCCATTTGAAAGTAAGCGGATTACTTCCCGGGGCAACAGTCCATTGTGGCTGGGTGTTAGTCCCGCAAAATTGAGGATTAATTATGTTACCCCCTCCTCCAGCAAACAAAGAGAATGGGATACTCCCTACAGGTATATTCAATGGATTAACATTGTAACCTACATATGGGTTGAATCTAGGTGTGGTAGTAATGGATGGTGCCGTCATCATACCCATAACGGGCATGGATGTAGAAGGGATTGATCCGACCATGGATGAAGGAGCAATATTCTGAGTTACACCCTGTAACTATTGTGTGGCAGAAGACTGAGTGAAATTCACTGCGGGTATCCTTGATAAAGGGACATTGTTGGGTCCAAAATTAGGTGTAGAGGTTGGGGCAGATGTCAAGGCTAATGAGCTCAGCATGCCCAGAGTGCCAGCATTGAAACTAAAGGACGGAGTTGAGGCCGAAGGAATCTGTGACGAACTCGATGTAGCAGTGTTTGTGAAAGAAGGATTAAGAATCCTTGCAGCCATAGAAGTTGTGGGATTTTGTGGAACTCCCTGCTCATATCTTGGGTTGGTCATGGTATAACCCAGTGTAAATAGGTAAGCACTATACTCAGGTTGTTGAAATCCAACAGGTACTAGAAGTGGATCGTTGGGTCCAGTAAGAGGAGGGTTAAAAGGAGTATTAAACTCTGTAGCAGTTAGGTCCTCAACCTCGACAGTATCAAAGACTTGTCGATCTGGGGTTCTGGGATGTGGTTCTCTAAGAACCTCTGTGTCACCCGTAAGTTCAAAAAAACCACGGGAATTTGTTCTCCTGCATTGCGGTGGCAGTGGAGGCTCCACTATGAGTGGGGGAAGGTTTTGCAACCTCCGAGACCGGCAAAGATGCTGGTCCTCCACAACTATAAAAAGAAAACTCACTACTACATTTTTGGCCTTTAGGGGGGTTTGTCTTCCGCCCCCAAAAGTGACCTACAGGGGGGGTTTTGGCTTTGGGGGCGGTTTTGGTAAAACCACCCCTAAGTGCACCAATGTTAAAAAAAATTCCCTTTAAGGGTGGTTTTGACGAGATTAGAACCGCCCCCAAAAGTGACTTTTGGGGGCGGTTGGTGACCCCCCTTGTAGAGGTCTACGGAGGCGGTTTTAAACCCCCCTCATAGACCCCTTCATAGAGACCTACGGGGGCGATTTTGAACCCCCTTCATAGAGACCTATGAGGGTGGTTGTGAACCCCCCTCATAAGCCCCCTCATACAAACCTACAGGGGCAGTTTGGAACCCTTCTCGTAGAGAACTATAAGGACGGTTCAAACCCCCCTCGTAGAGGCCTATAGTGGCGGTTGTGAACCCCCCTCGTATAGTCCTATAGGGGCGGTTTGGAACCCCCCTCTTAGAGTCCTATAGGGGCAGTTTAGAACGCCCCTTGTAGAGGCTTATAGGGGCAGTTTTGAACCCCCTCGTAGAAGAATATAGAGGTAGTCTAAAACCCCCCTTGTAGAGGCCTATAGGGGCAGTTTGGAACCCCCCTCATAGAGGCCTACAGAGGCGGTTTGAAACCCCCCTCGTAGGTACCTACAAGGGTGGTTATAATGCCCCCTCGTTGTAACATACAAGGGAAATTGCGAACCCCCCTCGTAGTGACATATGAAGGTGGCTTAGAACCCCCCTCGTAGTAACATATGAAAGTGGCTTAGAACCCCCCTCGTAGTAACATATGAAAGTGGCTTAGAACCCCCCTCGTAGAAACATACAAAGACGGTTTGAAACCCCCTCTATAGCCATAATATATCATAATAAAATATATTTTATTAAAAATACCAATATTGCAATATCAATAGGGTACGAAGGAATCGAACCACCAACCTCCTGCTTGTAAGGCAGGCACTCTACCATTGAGCTAGGACCCTTTAATAATTAGGGAGATGAGCAATATTAACACCCATATTGCATTATTTTTAAGTCTAAGAAAAAACAATAAGAATGTTCAAGAGATGATTGTAACAGGATTTCTCTAAAAATGGATACCTTTGTAGAAGATACTAATCCATCTCTAATAGCATTAAGCATAGATATCACAAAAAAACACAATAGCTGTCACCTATCTATAGTAATCTGCTTGTACAAAAATAAAACTAATCTAAATGCATTTAAGGAGGAGCAAAGCAGAAAAGTTGGTGTAACAACTAATTTTATAAATTATAAATTTGTAAAGGCAAAGCACTTCACATGATCCCATACTTTTGATCCTTTTTGGAAGAAACATAAAAGTTTTTAAGTGATGATGAAAAAAACCTACATTAATTCTTCTTAAACCACATATTGATTTCTCTAACCTACAAAGTATCAATGTATGAACATTTGTAAGCATGTTCAAACTCTATCAAAAATATACTTTTAAAGATTTATGCCACATCTTTATCCTTCAACACTATCTATATTTTAAAGCTTAACTATCTCTATCTTTAAAGAAATGGAGTAAAGACATGATGACTTGCCATTTCGAAAAGCCTAGTTGAACGACCAACACTACAGATCAAAGTACAACAGCAAACATGTGCCACAAAAAGTTTCCAGAAGTTTGCAAATTCAGTGACTGACAAACCTTCTCATGAACAAAAAACATTTCATGTTAGAACATTAATATCTAGCTTTGACTTTCTGCACCTATAAACTATTTTTAAGTTAAAACTTTGTGCTAGATATCATCCATGAAAAGACTTTCATGCTTGTAGAAATTGAAGCTGTGAAAAAAGTGCAACAAAATGCATACAATATCACACTAAGACAAACATAGAGAAACTAAGAATTCTTCAAAAAATGTCCTTGGAAGAGTGAGTGACTTGAAGATATAAACCTGGAGAATTCTTCAAAATGTTTTGCAATGCAGGTAAGATATTTAACATTGTAAACCAATTATATGATCAAAGGCATCAGAATCCATAATACTCAAAATTCCCTACTTTAACTAATATTGTAGCAGTTTGGGACAGAAGTGAACCTGGCATGGAAGCTAATGAACAACCTCGTATCTCATCATTATGATCAATCACTAGGTGATGTTCTGTATGCAGGGAATGACAACCAATAGTTGGCATTCATAAAACCTGTTCCATGGAAAATCTGGGTGTATTCTGTGGGTTGGGTAGCCATGTCATTCCCAGTTTTGTAATCTTTGCATAGTCATGATTAGCATAATTGCATGCAATCGTGATGAAGCATGACAACCAGTTCTGTTACCTAAGGAGAAGGTTTTCTGCAGTAGGTGACCATCATTGGCATATTCTAGCTTTCAAGACAATAATCAGAGGGTGCATGCAACCAGTGAATGATTCCAACGAGCCCGTGGAGCCCTTACTCATTGTTTAGGGTCCCGTTGTTTCATTTTTAGTTCTGGTTTGAGGATAACAAAGTGTAATAAATCTGACCATCCAATAGTAAGGCCATTTCCAGGAAAATTTGAGGCAGTATTTGCAACTGTCTTGTAGCATTGAGCAGACCACTCCCCCTTTTGTGTCCTGTCCAAAAATAAAGAGGGTCTGTTGGCACACATGACGAAGCACATGTCATTTTTGCGTCTATTGATGAACTATACCCTCTCCTCTTCATTTATTGTGCACTCAGTGAGGACCGATCGACTTGGAGCTATCCATCATACCATATTTTGGAGATGACATTTCATTTGTAAGGGTTTGTATCATCATTTCATGCCATCATGATGTAGCATCCAACATTCTTGAGTACTTTGATGCACCAACAAGAAGCTAGGGTCTGATCTAATATTGAACAGTAAACAATCAAGAGCTACAACCATTGAAATAGTGCTTTAGTGTGAGATCCTTGGATGAGATATAGTCTTACATGGGAGACCAATCTAAGGAAGATGGCCTGCATCCTTTTGGGTCATTTCATGCCTTTGAGGTCTTGTGCTTTGGAATATATTTGCTTTATGGATAATGCACCTTTAATCTTTTTATGGGCCATTGTGTAATCAATGGCCTAGAAGCAATCTTTAAAGGTGAGAAGTGGATGCTTTTGGTTGAATGAGGACATCTTGATTGCATAGATTGGCATGAGGAAATATTGATTGCAAAATCTTTAGATAGCAGGATAAAGTGACTATATAGAGATAGTTTGTAAGAAAATTATTGAGAATGTTATAGAGATTTGTGCTTCGTTAGGAGGATGCACGAGGTGAATGAAATGAAGACTGACAAGAACATAAAATAATCTTTTTGATGGAATTTGGGGGTCTAGGAAAATACTAGCAGAATAGAGGGAAACACAAAATAGTGTTCACTTTAAAGATATTTTTTGTTTGTTAATTTGACAGGAAAAAATAATTTTATAGTGTACGAACATTATTAAAGCCCAGTATTATCTGTTACCAAACTATTGGATTTCTACTGCAGAAACACTTAGCAACTGCATTAGCCTCTCCCATAACCCCCATTAGATGACAATATGTAAAAGTACCCCCCACAAAAAGTAAGAACTTTCAAAAGTGTTATGCTGCCAAATCCACAAAAGCTTGAGGGAAAAAAGTATAAGCAAATGTTAATGAGCTAAAATAATAACTCAAATGTTCTACAAGTCTTCATAGGAGAATTAAAGCTACACGCTACGAGCATCATGATTCAGGACACAGTGTGGTTGTGCGCTACTGCTCACTATTAAAATCTAGTTGCAAGCTAGAGTCTAAATAGAACTTCTAAATACTTGAATTTATTACATTTGCACCCTAGACTTTGGAGGTCAAACGTAGAAGAAAATGAAAGGATATAATTGCCTAGTCACGACCCAGAACGCAACCCAAAAACACATTACACAGCCAATATTATCTCTTGGAAAATCACTTGTATTTAAGAATTTAAGCTTCAGAATGCACAATCAATCAAGAAAAAACAATTAAATTCTTTGAAATTGCGATCTGACAATTAACCAGATATTTATAGGGTTTTAAATGGAATTTTGTGGCTTTAAATAATTTAGTTTGGGAATTTTTTAGCAGTATTTGGGTTTATTTTGGGATTTTCATAATACAGATATGGTAGCACTTACTGTATTGTATCCATATTCTCCCAAATATCCACTGAAATACATACTACATGTGAATTTACATATAGCAAGGACCCATAGAGCCGAAACTTGCTACTACGCTATAAGCCAGGAACCAGCTGGCCCATCTCAAACCCCATCTCACCAAGGGGGCATAGGCATAGACGGCCTCCTGCCCCAGAGAGGAATTATAAGCATTTTACAACCATAACCTTGGCCATATAAGAGAACCACAAGGACAGAAGGATAATGATGGATGATGCTCCCCCAGTCATTGGATGGGGCCCTACCCCAGGTGACCATAATAATCCCACACTTGTTGTAGCATTAATGTTTTTGTGTTCCTAATCAGGCACTACAACTTTAATGTTTCTCAGTGTTCCTGATCAGGCAGTTCACCATGTGGTTTTGGGACATTGCTGCTTTGTCAGTTTGGTATATTTATGTTTATACACATACCTTTTTATCCCATTCCTTTTCCATTACAAGCTGCATCGAACCACAAGGTCCATAAGCCTAAAACATTGAGATATTCTTCCCAGTAAACCATAGCTTCACACCCTTCCATGTGTGTCACTTCATATATGAGGAGGAAGTTCCCTATATTATCGGGAGTATAAGATGAAAAATTGGAGGGTTTTCTAGGTTCAAAGAGATTGTAAGTATTCTTCATCTCCCTATATAGTCATCTAGTTTATCCCTCAAAAACTGGTATGGATTCAATTGAGTTAGTAAATTGAAGGATCTGTATAAGTCATAGATTAATACAAATGTTTGGTCAAATCCATTTTCAACAACAATTTATTTCAAAATATGTAATTTTATCTCTATTCTTGGAGCTCTGATTGATAATTTTTTAATGATCTGTGATAACATATAACAAATTATCACACCGCAACAAGTTTAATATCAAATTTTCACCACCAAAAAAAGAAGTCTGAATTACCTTTGTCCTCTAGAATAAATGAAGCAATAATATTTACTTGCCTGTATGTTGACCCCACTGTGAGGGTGTAACTCAACTGTAGCTGTAGTGAACTCATGAACATACTTTGTGGAAAAAATTGAGCGAACTTCTTGAAGCTCTGGCAAGTCTGCACACCTTGGTGCAACAAAAATCAAACTTTCTATGGCTTCTTTCAAGTCACTGGGGAATGTCCTAAAAACGTCATTAACAGAACAAAAAAAATTCAGTTAGAACATCCTACCACTTAATGAATAACCATTTTTTTTGTTCTTTTGTAATACAAAAAAATATAAGAGGTTAAAATTCCAAAATTCATTGCAAAGAATCATAGATCAATTACTTCTACTTTTCAATAGCCATGATTCTTTCAGTCACAATATAGCAAAAACCTTCAATGAGAAAATATGTATCCAATATGTCATGTTCTTTGAAGACATGCTCCACCCTCAAACAAAACATGTATGAAGGTTCATAATGAAAAGGTGTTGCATATCATCTAATCATGGTCCACAGACAAAATCCTAGACAATGGATATTTTCACAAATATTTTTAATTAGAAACGACCTAAATTTCCTATAAGTATGTTGTATATAGAACTTCATAGATGAAATACACCCACAACTCTTTGACAACTCGTTCATAGTGGGCCTAACAGTTAAGAACATGTGTTTCCTCTTATAATGTCACGGGTTCAAATCCGTAGGGGTAGGTATGTACACCTCTATGGACTTTAGCAGTTAAATCACTGCGTAGAGTGGGGTCCCTTGTCCCACAAACAAGCGGGTCTCAGACACCAAATTGGTTTCTCACTTCACGCGACCTTAAAAATATAGTCTTACTATTATTATTATTATTATTATTAACATTTATTTATTTATTTGCAGAAGTTTTGGTTGTAGATATTCAATATGTTTTTAATGAGTTACAATGGTCAACAAAGGTTTTGATGGTTCTTGTTGTTGTGTGACCCATTGAAAATTTGGCTACTCTATCTCCCAATGATTTCAACAATGGATTTGATTGGATATCTCTTCAATTGAGTTAATTGATTTTTTTCTCCTAATATGTCTTCGAATTACAGCAGAGTGATATTTGTTTGGAACCCATTGCAAGCACCACAACAGAACAATGCAGAGACTATTGGCACAATAAAATAGCTCTACAAAAGTTTGTGCAGAAATCCCACAGTCATGAAAAATCACCTTCCAATGATTCCATCTCTTACAATTTCCCCATATCTATATATTATTGTATTATATGGAATATAGAATAATCTGTTAGCTATATATTATTTATACTTTTCACAACAATGTGATCAGGTTGTTGAGTTCAATGAAGTTTCTTAGAGGCTTCATGTTGTTCATAAAAACTGTTTACATTCACCATTGTCTATGTGATATTTGCTTGATTTTCTAATTTTACAAGTTGTTCCATAATCAATAGGTTGTTTATGGTGAATTAATCTCTATGTAATTTGTTTTTTGATTGTGCATTTTCATAAGAAACTCCAAATCTAAAAATATTTGATATTAGAGCACCATTTTGTGCATAATTTATGGTTGAAACTTGACTCACCCTTGGACGAAAAAGTTGGAAGGAAGGAATTAGCAATCTGAGGGGAAAAATGGGTAATTTGGACAAACCAATTGATTTATGCAAGGAAGGAATTATCAATCTCAATGCAAAAAAGAGGCACATGGATAGAAAATGGCCCATCTCACTCAGATGTCACAAAATTTGACAATTTTCATAGAAGCACTACATATCATGGGAATTCCCCAGAAAAACCCAAAGAACCATTCCATTATGAAATCAAGCAACAATCCTCTGCCCCTATTGAATTCGGGATCCTCTCTGAGTGGATACCAAGGTTGAAATTCTTCCCTATAGGCTATGACAGTGAAATGGATGACATGCAAATTGACGACTCACTAGAGCAGCTCAATTCCTATTACAAGGTGCAACAATATACAGATGGAGACAATTTCCATAAAGAATGCAATAAGAAAAACTTTTCTTTGTTAGAATAATTTACATGAGCACAAATAGGCACTCAGTGCCACCACAGCCATGACATGAGAGGAGTTTGAAATTTTTGTCAAGGAAAAGTTATATCCCATCAACTACTAGGAGAAACAATAACAAAAGCACATTTTTTCAAATAAAAACCTCATGAGGAAACCAAAGGGATGCAGCCCCACATTTGTAGATGGAATCCATCCATACTAAACCTATTGGTGCAGGATAAAGTGCCTTACCCAAGGGATTTCGAACTGGGAACCCACCAGCATGGAACTAGTTGAATGCTCGGTGACATTCGTAACAACTTATTAAGCGAACCCGTTGAGATTACAACCATAGTAATTGTGTTAGAAGTTGAACCAATCAATAGATTCCTATATTCATTAAATTAACCATTATACCATTTGGCTGAAAGTGATGGATAAAGAAAACCAATTAATCAACAAGTTCATTGGTGAATAAATGACCCCAAATAAAAAGGATCTTGAGATGTTTATCATATTCACTCTAGTAATGCTTGTCATAAACTGAAGTTAGCATAGGTGAAAAGCAATTGGAGGAATCCAAATAGCATTGTTAGTGCTAATTCTACTCAAGAAAGAGAATTTTGTTAATGTGCATATAAGAAGCCATTCAATTGGACTGTGTAGCATAAGACTAAGTACAAATCATCCAAGGAAAGGAAAAGCATTTCTCTAAAGAAGAAAAATTATTTTGCAATTACTGTAAGCATAAAAAACACTTGAAACTGAAAGATGATTGTTGGAGACACCTTCTGCAGAAGGACCAAAAGTTTGCACAGAAAAAGTAGGGAGAAAAACATTATTATACATGACTCTGCAACACATCTTGAGCCCTACTCCTAGGGTATACTTATCAACACTAAAGATTTGTGCATCTAGGGAAATTTTAGAAAAATAATAACAAAGTAGAGTTCGGTGATATATGTGTGTGGTGTCGTTTTTGCAATCCATACTTTTGGGACTCTGAAGCAATCTACCACCAACAAATAGAAACAACAAAAATAAGTTAAGGAAATATTTGGCACAACAAGAAAGCCACATGAGCAAAAGTAGTTCAATGATATCAACAATTGTTTCGAGGACCAGAAGGTATGCCTCCAAGTAGTGTAATTGACAACAACATAAACCTACAATAAGGTGTTGCATAGAACTTCATTATGAAATAATGAAGAGATAAAGAGGTAGATTCTGGAGTTGTTGGATAAAAGGCACATTCTCCCCATCTTTTCACCATGTGGATCAACCATGGGTTGTTGGTGTTCTAACAAGCTTTAGGACCACTGTTTGGGGTTAAATATGTGCCCAAAACTTCAAAAAGGACCGTTGTTTGGGTTAAATATGTGCCCATAATTACTTCAACTTGGAAGATATGAGATTTCATCATGAAAAGAGCTCATAAAGATGCCAGTACTATTAAAGATGTGTCAATCAGCGATCATGCATAGATTACAAGCAAGCCATTGCTATTACATACGTATTCAAAATGGTATTTCAAGGATATTCCCTTTCTATCGCATGACCAATATTACCTTTAATTTGTGTCAGTCCCTTTCTCTGTAATCCAAAAGTCTGGCTAAAATGCATATACATTTTGCTCCATTTAACAATACTTTCAACAATGCTCATGCTTTTTTCATTTGCCTCTCCTGAGTGGGCATTTCATCACCCTTTTTAAGAATTCTTTATCTGCTTTATCTTTTTAAACTCACTAACTCAATCTCAAGTGCAAATACTGCTAACATGTACTAATGTAGGAAATCACAAGTTCCCATTCTAAAATGAACTTGCCTTAGCTAAAATGAATTCCACAAATTTGATTAGGTTAAAGCCATCAACCTAATCCAATGTGTACTATTAGCAATACAATGATTTTTAATAAATTGACAAGTAACTCAATCCCAGTAAACAAAAGAGATAGGGATGAAGTTGAACATGCACAAATTCAATATTTCTTTTATCTCAGCACACATCGTCTTCTTGCCAAATCGATTAAGTCCAGAAGTAAAAATTCAAATTGGTGTTAAATATTGGACGAGCCATCTAAGCTATTTCAATGGAGGATGACTTAAATATGAAATCCAAATCTTCAGTGGTATTCATGTTACAAGCACACCCACCGTGGATACCTCTTCCATCAAGGTCATCAAGTATCAACATAATCAACAATGTACATTACTCCATTACCTTCAGGCTTTTCATGACATCATAGGGTTCCTTGCAAAACTTAAGTTGTATCGATGTAGTCATTGAGGTCACTTATTTCATGTTTAACAATGTGCCTTACCGTTATTGACTTATGGGACTCCCCATGATTCAACACCTATGATTTTTTGCACTAATTCTCAATGGAAAATACCTTCAAATTGCTCAATACTATCCCTAGCAGTATAGAAATGGCAGCGAATTGAAAAAACGTAAAAGAACAAGAGTTATTTACTACTTGAGTCCTAGATGGTAGCAAACTGACCCATGGCACCAGTCAAGCGACAAAGTGATGGCGTGCAAAAGTATGGCTGAACACAAGCACCAACTCTCCATTACATGTTCAATTCCTTCATCAGATAATCCCAATGTAACGTCAATTCTCAAATCAATCTGTTGGGGCATCAAGTGTAGGAACCTGCCTATCACATGAACATTAACAAAATATGTCACATACGATTTCTTCCATTCACGACTTCTCTTTCATTGGAATAAATCCTATATCCATTCATGACTTCTCTTTCATTGGAAGAAGGCTTATTCTTTCTTTGTTCAGTATCATATCATACCATTTTGGATTCAAGGCATAAGATGTTAAATTTTCTTGAACCATGGTAAGCAGATTCTGCACTCTAAAAGAATTCCTTCAGGAAACTAAACTAGGGAAAACTTAAGGCTACTCAAAACTGGACTCTGTGTTAATGCTATAATCTATATACACATACTATAGAAAATATATAATGGAAAATTAATAAATTCATGTCAAAACTTATTACTTCTTTTCAGTACTTCTGAAAATGCAAATCAACTACAAGTGGAAGTATATTTTATTGCTTCTATTGTCGAGAAGGAAACAATACATTTTCCAATGTTGTCAAGGGAAAATCCAATGTTGAGAGGACCTAGCTGGATGAACTGGGGAGGAGCATGAGTGCCACAAGGCTGCAGGGAAAATTCTTGAGATAGGCGCATGACCTGAGCTAGATGATCTAAGAAGGTCCATGCAGAGGGTGGGTAATCATATATGACCTTGAGGTAACTTAGTTGACCCATGAGTGAGTTGTTGTACAAGGTCTCACCGATCCAGTCCTTGCATTCCTATGGAGTCTTTAGAGTCGTGGGTGGAATAGCAATGGAATCCTATGTTAAGATATGCTCCTCTTATGCATTCTTTGGTTAAAGGTTAGCTTGGATTCATTTTTTGTGATAGGTCATATGCAGAATTGATTTTAAAGGGTCTCTGGTTTGGGTCCTCATCTTTTCTGCATTTGAAGTTGTAGTATCCTCTTTTTCATCCCGGAGAAGCATTCCTGGAGAAATATGTTGTGTGGGTTGAACTCCCAGGATTACCTCTAGAATGGTGGATTTTGGAGGGAATCTTTGCTATAGGGAATTGGGGAAAACTTTACTAGTAGATGATAGTTTTCCATCAAAGAATCAGAGAACAATGGTGAGGGTTTTAGTTGAACTAGATATGCGTGGATGGATTTATGAAGCCATTGATTTGGTTGTGGGGGACAGATCTCACTCTCAGTGTTTGAAATATTTAAATGTTCCCTTTTGGTGCATTTGGTGGCATAATCTAGGGCATGTGGTGGCTGATTATGAAGTCTCCTTCCAGAAAAAGGTATGGGTTCCTAAGTATAATGGTGTTTTGGTCAGTGGAATAATGAAGTCAGATCCAAAAGGCACTGAAGCGGTTGATCCAAATGAATCTCAGGAAGAATTGAGCAAAGAAATCCCTAATGCATCAAATATTGTTGATTCAAGTATTGAAATTTTTTTGGTGTAAAGTATAGAAGAAAGAGTTATTCCCTTGGAGGATGGATTGCAAATTTTCCATTCAGATGCCAAGGTAGAAGGTTATGGCTCTTTTGGTAAGTTGACTCTTTCTTTTGCATTTGAAAATTCATCTCTTGTAACTAAGAGTGTTTTGGATTTACATACTATATCCGGGGGGTTTCATCTTGTTGGGGTTCCTATAATTTGTGTATTGCGGGGAGAGGCTTCTATTGTTGAATCCTTGTTGCCCTGTACTACAAAAGGATGTTTTTCGAAAGGTTTAGGTGGGTGGTGATTTTGGCATCTTACAATCCTTTTAGTGGTTTTCGTTATGATCCTAAGCATGTCTCTTTCTCTTCTAGCAGTGATATAAGAGGGGGACTTCATTATGACATTCAACCTTGTAATCCAAAAGGTAGCTCTTCTTAGGGATTCTCTATTGGTAGTGAGTTGGATCCTAGAGGGGTATAGCATTCACTTTATTGCACATGCATATTTTAATAGGCATGCCCAAGAGAGAGCCACTAAATAAATAAGACAAGGTCATCAAGCACTAATTTCTAGGGTCCTTAGAGAAATCATCGTTAATCATCATTATAGGCACCCCAAACTATGCTCTAAAATCACACCCATAATTAAGGATTGGGACTATTTAGGGTTGGTTAAGTACCTGACAGTCCCCCAAATGTTCTCGTAATTACTCATATTTGAGAATGGTTTACTCTTGATGGTTGTACCACTACCCAAATTCACCTAGAACTACCTCTGCATGCCTCGAATTACTGATGAAGTGCTGCTTAGAGGCTTGGAAATGCTTATAAGTCAAACTAAATGATTGAAATTTAGTTTGACTTTGAATACAACAATTGCTTCCATTGGTAGATTACTATTTCTAGACTTTGCAATTGCTATCATGGATACAAATGACCTATGTGCCATTCAAGGGGTAGGTTTTAGTTTTTAGTTTACTATTGAGCAATGATTCCTTCAATGGTTTTAGTGGCAGGAGATAAAATATCTTCAATCTGTCCCCATCCTTAATATGTGGGGCATTTGAATGGCCTATAAGTCTTCTATATTTGTATTTCTTCTAGTGATCCTATTGATCTTATGCAATTGAATTATACTGCTATAATTGTATGAAAAACTAACAAAAATCATTTTCTTAGTGTTTCAATGCTTATAGCATATATATCATCAAAGATCTAATACCTAAACAAGGTATTTGGTATATTTTAATAACCTCATATGTACCACAAACAAATAACTACAATATGAAAATTGATTCCAAGGTTAATTTAACATTAGCATCATGTACTTATGTGTAAATACAATAAAGTTGAGATAGTAATAATAATAATAATAATCTAATTTTAAGGTCACCACCAAGCGAGACACCAAATTGGTGTATGAGACTCCCTCATTTGTGGGGCAAGGGATCCCCTCCACATAGCGATTTCGCTACTAAAGTCTACAGAGGCATACATTCCATACCCCATCCACATCCAGATTTGAACATGTGACCTCCTAGAAGAAAACACATACTCTTGACTGTTACGGCCACCCAACTATATTTAAAATAAGCATATAAAAATTATGCATGTAAATTTTGGAATTGTTCTAACATTACCAAATCACATAATATGGCATGTACACATTATAAAAGTAATGTTTTCTTTTAGAGGGAAAAGGAGAGGCAAGTTTAATTTTAAATTTTAATGTGGAAGGCAAAGCTATAGAAAAAACTTTCAAATGGAAATTAGGACCAGTCCTTCAAATTTGAAAGCTTCTTACCGTTTCTTTTAGAACTTGCTCCCATGGTTGCTTATCCAGCTTATTAATTGCAGAGCATATACTTCTGAATTTTCCTTGAGGTACTCCACATATCTCTAACATTCCATACAACAACTTTTGATGGTTCATCTTCACCTGTAAGATTAAAACTTGATCAATCTCTACACATATTGACAAGATGTTACTGAACAAAAAAACATTTAAAATGTGGATACAACAGATAAGATCCTTCACCCTAAATTGAACAAATCACATATCAACCTTCAACAATTACCTCGTAGTGCCCAATGTTACCACTTCAAAATCAGGTACCATCGGGGAATACTACCCAGCAATATCAAAATCACACTGATAGAATTCACGGTAACGTCCCTTAGAAAGGTTATCCCTCATGTAGACCCTTGCAATGTGATATCTTTTCATATTGTTGATTCCATGCATAGATAAATACCACACAAAAGGCATAGTCAAATCATATCTCAAAGAGCATGTTTCACCACCCTGGAAATAAACAATATAGAAGTTCAAAAAAGTGGACAGCAACTACACCCATTAATCATCAAAATAATCAATATGGATAACCCTCAAAAAACCACCTTAGAATCATGAAAATATAAATAAAACAAATAAAATAACTTATGAACTGTGCCTAAATATATATGTACTGATAATGGAGATATTGTTGACTCGAAGGAAGTCCATATCTCATATATGAAAGATTGTGCCGTAATCAAAGGATGTTGACACCATAGCGTAGAGGTCGAAATTGGACCACTACACCCTAGTTAAATCCCATAAACTAAGAACATGAATTGAAGGTTTTCTGATTTTTGTTATGCTTGTTTCTAGATTGTCTTTCCTCTCCCTTATCTTCAAGTCTCTCCCTCCCTCTTTTTCTGTCACACTCCTCTTTTCATATTCCCCCTTTCTCCCATTAGAATCCCTATTTTATGAAAAAGGATCATCCTTTGGACTCCTTCCCATCTAACAAACAAAGTGACACCTTTCACTATATTTGTGGAATCTTGGCTATATTTTTGGAGAGGAGGTTTCAACTACTTTAGTGATGAGAAAAAAAATAAATGCTTTTGGAATCTATGAGCACTAACTTGCAGAGCCTATGACAGCCCGTGAGGACAGTTTTGGATGTCACTTTGATGAACTATTAACTTGAGGAATTCAATGGTAAAAGAACGCAAGAAAGAAAACACTGATGACATTGAAAAAAATAACTCAGTATTGAAGCAAAAGTGCATACTCTGTTCCTTACAGACATAAATGTCCAAACAATAAATTTAAGGCTATAGTCATATAGACTTGGATATGAGGCTAGGATCAAATTCCGTCAAATAAACAATTGACGACCAAGTATTGACTTCATGGTTGAAGTTACAATAAGGTAGCATGATGATGTAAAGACAGTGATTATCATTATGAAAAAGGCTCTGTTGGAAGAAAGACATTAAGATTTATATGCACTACTACTGTTGACATTTTAAAAGGTTTGAAAACTCATTGATAAGACAAATTAAGAGAATATTATGTCAAGCAAATCTGTAGTGTACCCAAAAGCAGATTTGAATAGTTTTTGACAAAGAAGTGTAGTGGCAGATTTGAACAATTTGAAAATTTCTTATAAAAGAATCCCAAGGAAAACTATTGTTTTCATGTTAAGGGAAATTGAAATACCTTGTAGTGACCTATTAACGATAGTGACCAGAAGCTGCTATGATCATTAGCCGAAGAGAGAATTGCTAACAAGGAAAAAGATTGACTGAGAAATGCACACCAACAGGGGGAGTTGAGTCTGTTTCCAAAGTACTAAGTCATATTTTAAGGATGATACCAAAGAATGAACAGATTTGAAGATTTATCCATGAGCATTCCAAGCAAACTACATACATCTTATGATAATCCGATATCTTGTAAGGAATCCTTGTAGCACTAAACTTGTGAGCACTGACTTGCAGAGCCTGTGACAACCTGTGAGGACAGTTTTGGATGTCACTTTGATGAACTATTAACTTGAGGAATTCAATGGTAAAAGAATGCAAGAAAGACAACACTGATGACATTGAAAAAAATAACTCAGTAATGAAGCAAAAGTGCATACTATGTTCCTTACAGACATAAATGTCCAAACAATAAATTTAAGGCTATAGTCATATAGACTTGGATACGAGCATAGGAGCAAATTCCATCAAATAAACAATTGAGGACCAAGCATTGACTTCATGATTGAAGTTACAATAAGGTAGCATGATGATGTAAAGACAGTGATTATCATTATGAAAAAGGATCTGTTGGATGAAAGACATTGAGATTCATATGCACTACTACTGGTGACATTTTAAAAGGTTTGAAAACTCATTGATAAGACAAATTAATAGAATATTATGTCAAGCAAATCTGTAGTGTACCCAAAAGTAGATTTGAATAGTTTTTGACAAAGAAGTGTAGTGGCATATTTGAGCAATTTGAAAATTTCTTATAAAAGAAGCCCAACGAGAACTATTGTTTTCATGTTAAGGGAAATTGAAACGCCTTGTAGTGACTTATTAATGATAGTGACCAGAAGCTGCTATGATCATGAGCCCAAGAGAGAATTGCTAACAAGGAAAACGATTGACTAAGAAATGCACACCAACAGGGGGAGTTGAGTCTGTTTCCAAAGACTAAGTCATTAACAGGGGGAGTAGTCAAGACTAAGTAGACCTCCAGCAAAAAGAAGATAATTGTTCTTGACAAACATGAGCATTTTAATCCTAATAGCATGCAGCAAGGAGATGCAGCTATAGGATTGAAGGTTGTAGGAGCAAACCTTATTCTTGTTTTAAAGGATAGATTTGAATTATTGTTGTCAATCTAAATTTGTTTGCAACCTCAGTTAGGACATCCATGTTTCTCTTCAGTGTCATCCTCATACCAAACAAATCCTAAACCCAGGAAACTAAAATTTTCCATCGAAAGATTTCCACTAGAAAATCCTTCAGCTCACTTAGTCCTGTAGAGTGTCACCGTTAATTAGCTCAATAAGGGCTTTTTAGAGGATAAAAATAACTAACCATTACTTTTCACCAAAGATTCATCATAGAGAATAAAAATAACATAAGGATGTCAAATTTAGCACAGTTCCAAAATCATTTATGAAAGGTGCCTATTTGAGCACTAGAAAGGATGACCTCCAACCCTTTACAAAATTTAAGATGCCTAAAGGCCTCCAGCTTGCAAGGATGCTACTTCTCATACAATAAGCTACAATATAGAGTTGAAACCTTTCTTATAGAAATAAGTTCAGTTTGGTGTTATTTAGATTCGTTCTAAAAATGGAGCAAAATCTACAATCTGTTGTAAATTTATATCTCTTGAAACCAATATATCAATATAAAGATTCTAAAAAATGACTTGAAATTCATTAATTTTCCTAGGAGACTAGAGTCAAAACTAGTTTCCCAACTAACCCACATACTCTGCAGACCATCTATCTATAAAATGTTAAAACATATTACCTAGACGTGGGAATTGTTGAGGCAACGTACAATTTGCCGAAACAAGGGAACCATGCACCTCTGAAATTCAGCTGCCTGGGTAGCTTCCAGAACTTCCTCCAACTCTCCCAAGAACATTACCTCCTTCTGGCTGTTTGTGATTGGTCAGTACTTGAGTAATCCCCTGATAACCGTATCTGCCAATTTGAAGTCTTTCTCTACAAACTGAGTGATACAGTAGGATAACTGCTGATGATACATAGAAACACACTTGGGTTTGTGAAGAGGAATCAGAGCCCTCACAAGAAAGAGCTTAATCTCTTCTTTCAACAGCAATGTAAACCCATTAATAATACTGCCTAGAATCTCCAGCAATTATGCTATTCCATTATGCCTTTCAGTCTCGAGTATAAACCGGTAAAAGATGTTATTGATGGATTTCCTGATGAAGGGCCTGTGAACCATGAACTTCCCATGTATTCGGTGCTAGATGGTTTTCAGGTATTCCCTTTTGCGGGGATCCTCTGAGTCAAAGAGGTGCCAAAATCTCAGAACTAAGGAGTGATCAACGTATCGCTTTGCGATCTTCGCATCGGTCTCGAGGGAAGCCACAAATCTCAAAAGGAATTCATAGACAATTTGCAAGTGTGACCATGCAGGTTCCATTGTGGGTTATTCCTCTTCCGGATCAAATCCTTCCATGCCCCCTGTGTTTTCATGGGGGGAAGGGGGTGGGGTTCTAAATAAATTGATAGTAACCATCCTTGTGATTTCCTCCATGACAGGATCACTCAACTTGGCACTGCCAGAGGTTATGTAATTGATGAGTTCTAGGAGGGTCTGGCGTTTGATGTCCTACTCTCTAGCATTCTTACTAGGGTCGCTGAAATCGAAAACAACACAGCACATATTCAACTTACTGATAAAAAGGTTCTGTATTTCTGAAGTAGGTACCTCTCTGAAGGATGACAGGGGCTCATACGTAGTGCCATTCACTGGGAAAACTGCTGAAGACATCTTCTTGCCTACATTGGACCACGATGTTGCTGCACCACCACCACTACCGTTGTTGCTGCTGTTGTGCCCGCCTTCTTTGCTGCCATTGCTGTTGCTGTAAGCTGGCAATGAGCCACTTATTCCTGCTGATGTGGCGTTGCTTGCTGCACCCACATCATTATTGGTGTTGGCGTGGTTACCGCTAGGGGTGTTGTTGTTGTTGTTGTCCGATTTTGAAGCCTTTCTGGAAATCATGCCCAGTATTTGTTAATCATTCCTGGTCCTCCTTATTTTGACCACTTTGACAAGATGAACACATATTGGACTGAATATTTGTATATATATTCAAAGCATGAGATCCAGAAAGCCCATACTAGAAAATAGTAGCAATCTACTCCGACTCATACTAACTTTGATAGCTCCCATAAATCAAACGGTTCAAAATCCCCCAAATCCACCTCTTATTACTCCTATTCTACAGCTCCCTATCCTCTTTCTAAATCACCGATGTCATCCATTGACATAGAGGGAGAAGGGCGTCTATTTGTTTCATAAGGTCAATCGTTAATGCCTGCTTCTTCAAAAGCCCCGTACATTGTTCAATCCCATTGCCAATTCCAAGAAAGATTACTAACACCAACGCATTTCATTCATTCATCAAGATGTGCAGAGATAATGGCAAAGGGAGCTAGCAAATACCTAAGAAAAACAAAACAATATTTACACTCTACACCTATAGGGTGTGTTTAACCCTTTTCCGTGGTACTTTTATGTTAACATTTGATTTCAATGATTATCATAAGTTGTTTCTTAATTTAAATATTTAACTAAAATAAACGATGTGTTCTATGGCCCCATATGATTATTGTAGTCAATGAGTGTTTCCTACTCTTCAAGCCTACTCTATTGCTCTACTCTTTTCCCATCCTCATCATCGAAATCTTAATTTGAGTTTGGTATATAAATCATTAAATGCTTGGAAATAAAGTTGATTTAAGTTTCACATATTATTATAATTACAAGGAGGGGAAGTACACTACATAAATCAAATATTTTAAGTAATTAAAATTAATAGATTTTTTAATAATGTAGTTTATTTTTATTAATAGATTTTTTAATAGTGTAGTTTATTTTTTTTATCTAGAGAAATTGGTAATTGAGGTCAGGTTTATATTAGCATGACATAGGGTCAATATCTAGACGTACTAACAATACTTCTCACATGCAACAAATAAATATTGGTTGAATTTTGAACCTACAACGTTACAAGGAATGCCTTAACAGTACACCCTATCAACAAGTGATTTACACTTCAAAGGATTTGGGGGCCTATTGGTGGGATAGAGAGGTTTTCACTCTCTCCACTAGGGATCAAACCACAATGAGACATTGGCCCCTTGTGATAAGGCTAGAGGGGTAGGTGTCCCGATTTGAGTTTGGGATCCAAAGTATGTTTGTGGCCTCTACACATCCCACCCCTTGTTAAGTCATAAGTTATTGGTATATCTTGTTTATGGGCTATTAGGTATAGTCATGGGGTTATGGTGGCAGATGCATCTCGATAGTGAAGGTCCTTTCAAACTCCTTGTCACAGACAGTTACTTTGAGCTCTAGCATACATGTCCAAAAAACTTTGAATTGCTTCTTGTCTCTCGCATCTCCACTCTACCAGGTTGAGGTAGAGTCCTATATAACTTTTCGAAGCACAACATTTCCTAACTAGATAACAATTACCTAAAACATGAGGTGCGTCGATATTTCCTAACCATCCACAAATTATATAAATCAATAATGTCTTATACTCTACATGTAAACCAAGTCAAGTACGAAGAGTCATATAGTTTTGTTATTTTAACCAAAAAAAACATTTTCAACACCATAAAAGACCATTGCTTTGAGCGGATCTTATGGCATTATTAGTTACTCGCAACTAAAAGCTATAAAACATCCCAAAAAATCTGAAAATAAAAGTGTTTTACACATGCTTAGAAATTGCATTTTGCAAATGCTTTCAGAGTATTTTTAAAAATATCTATAAAAATTCATCTAAAAATACCATAACATGAATAAAAATAACAACATTTCCACATAAAAAAATTGTAACATTTTATTAAAAAAAAATTGCATTTTGCAAATGCTTTGAGAGTATTTTAAAAAAGATCCATAAAAATTCATCTAAAAAATATCATATCATGAATAAAACGTACAATTAAACAATAGAGTAGGGTTTAAAGAAATCCTCAATCTTGTATTTTTTCACTTTCTTTTTTTATCTACCAACTATCATCTATAAACCAACTTCCATAGTCGCATTAGTCTAAATTCTCAGACTCATTCTCTCTTGATTCCTCCTAATGAAGTATCCATGTTTACCACAACTCCTGAAGGAAGGGTGCCCACAAGGTTTGCATCCTCATGTTTCTCTAATATAAAGATATTTATCTCATTCAAATTTCCTTCTCTAAAATTGTAGTTTGATGTAAATCCTCCTCTTTTTCGTCTACTTTACTATGCATTAAATGTTCAAGATATTTCCATCTATTTGTCTTTGGCTTGGACCCTTTCTTTCTTGGAGGATGAGGATGAGCATGTGGGAAAGTATCTCATAGGTGACTTGGTTGTTGATAATTCCAACATCGAAATGCCATATTTCATAATCCAAAACCTAAGAACACTTATAACTTTCCCACTTGAGGATCATTTTATCTAGTAATTGATATACGAAGGTCCACCTCAACACAAATACAATCATATGTGGCTAAGCCCACCTTAGCTCTCCAAACATATGCTTTAATATATATACTCAATGTATTTCCAATATCCTCCAAAACTACAAGGGAAAATTCAACAAACAGACCCACACAGGCATTCTAGTCACTAATAGAGTGTTAGGATCAAATTCTGGAAACCATGGAGTTAAAAATACTTTAGTTGTCCTCCAAAATAAGGGTCTCTCCTCCATCACCTTTTGATATACATCATGTTTCTAAAAAATAAAAAGAACCTTTAGAGCCAATTAGTATTAATCCACTTATACAAGTCTTTACAAGAAAGGTAAGAGCCATCAAACCTACATATGACTTCTCCTTTTTCATTAAATTGGAGTAAATAAAATCAATTTCATGGGAAGACACTTCCAACCACAATACCTCTCCCACCTTATCCACTATATATGCATTGGGCATAGAAAAATTCTAGTTGAATGGAGACCTTATTTTATTTTTCTATCACAATTTGAATAGGGGCTTGGATGACGAGTTAGTATCCATACCCACAACACCTCCACACAATAGAAAGAAAAAATATGGTAGAATCCCTACCAATATTATATCCATAGAATAGAAGCAGATTCGGTAGATGCTTACCCTTAATGATTAGGCTCTAATATTCCACATGAATCCCCACTTTGGATTAGAGATAATGCTTGGGGGAAGTGATGGAATCAAAATAATGTTCCAACAAGGAAATGGATTTACCATTGATAGACCTTGTTACAACTCAAACTAGCAGCCCTAACACAACTAGGTTGTGTGGACCAAGGATAATGTCGGTAAGCTCGGGAGAGAGTTAAAACCAATGTCAAAATAAAAGAAAATTCAGTATATGCTTACCCTCAATGATTAGGCTCTAATATTCCACATGAATCCCCACTTTGGCTTAGAGATAATGCTTCAAGGAAGTGATGGAATCAAAATAATTTTCCAACAAGGAAACTGGATTTCCCATTGATAGACCTTGTTACCGTTCAAACTAGCATCCCTAACACAACTAGGTTGTGTGGACTAGGGATAGTGTTGGTAAGCTCAGGAGAGAGTTGAACCCAATGTCACCACATTCAACCTCTCAACACTTAGAGTAACTCCAAAACCCAGGGGGAGATCGTAATCAATGAAAGATACCCACAACCACCAACAAGCAACAAATACCTTCCACAAAACCTTAATATCTATGATCAATGCCTTATCTAGGTCAAACAATATTAAACAAGACACAATAACAATGCAACAATGGAGTTATTCACTTTATCACAAAACTTAATAAATTTTATGCAGTTCAAGGCAATTTCACACCTCCCAAGACAATGTCACACTTCCCAAGCCAATCACTCCAAAAAGTTTTCCCTCGAGGAAAAGAGGAGTATTGGACTAGGGCACAATTCTAGGACAATCTAGAAATACCACACACCCTCCAATTCTCCAATTACGTTCATGTATCCCAATGCACCTCTTCAGAAGAGGATTCCCTCTAGGTTAATTTGTGGATAAAACCCAAGGGATAAATTTTAAGGTGGACCAGAAATACCAAATCATGAATATTTTTGAATATTTGAATTTATTTAGATTTTTAGGGTTTTTTCCAGAAGTAATTTTTTTTTTGCATGAAATAAAACATCTAAAATTTGATAAAAAGAGGATTGATAGACAAGGTGTTAGATTTGTGTCTCTAACCCTAGGGCTATGAGCGATTGAGGCTAATGTCCCTTCTCTTAAGACGATGTTCAATACTTGCAACTAGAGCTAATCTAGAAACCTCGAGGGTTAGGTTGCAAAACGCTAATTAGGGAAAATACATAAGTCCAAGGCCCAATAAAACAACAAAAATCTCCTTGGTAGGAAGGTATCCTCAAGCAAGTTGATAAAATGCTACGAAACAAACCCAAACTTAGTCCAAAGCACTTCAAGAGCAATGTTAAACTAGGGTTAAGAGATAAAGTTACCAACATTACTAAAGAATGAGCAAGAAAGTGCATTTTAGGTCACCCTTTAGCATGATTTATTACAACTATTTTTAGCATCAATTTATCATGTGCAAAATCAAACCTTAGAACACCATCCATTCATCCTTCAAGCAAAAAAAAATACATCCAAGAAAGAGGTGTGCATAGCTTCAAGTGCTCCAATAAAACAGTAGGAAAACAATTTTTGTTTTATTTGAACCCTTGTCCATGATTTACAAATGAGGTGAGATTGTCTTATTTATATGAGGAAACCCTCAACTTTTTACAAATTTGAGCATACAAAGTTAATGATAAATTATAAAATTTAAGGTTAAAGCACCCACAAACTAGGGACTAAACCATACAATGATATAAAATAAGAATAAAAATGTGCAATTAGGCTCGACCAAGTGTAAGGTGAGCCAAAAGGAGGGCATCATGCCCCAACTAAGCCCAGCGGATGCTTGCCCCTCAACTCCCTCCTTTTTAACAATGTAGGATTCTTCTTTAAGGAATATGTCATGGGTATGGAGACTAGAAGGAGGGGTTTTGAATCAAAACAATAGGTCCAAGTGGCCAAAATGAGGTGTGCTAAATTAGGTATGACAACCCTTACATGCGCAATCACCTCTACAAAGAAAATTATGAGTGTAGCCATGTGTCCCAATGATTTTCCTCAAGGGCATCAGACACCCACCCAAATGATAGTTAGGAGACCCATAAGACTAGCACCTCCTTGAGGTGAAAACCAAGGGGACATTCCATGACCTAATTAGGGGAATTTAGCCCCAAAACCAACACTCTACATAATATTACCCCCAAAACATGGCCTTTACAAAAGAAAAATAAACCCCTCACTCTAGTATATCTAGATGGTGTTACCACCCAGTATGCACAAGGTGCTCACTTGATAGAAGGCATCAACGAGCCAGGGACCTTCCAATCCCCCATCCAATCAAGTAGTCTTCTACTCAGTTGTTGTACTTTGCACCTCCTTTTTCATGGTCAAAGAGGGGTTGATTGTAAAAATTTGGCATCCTTTACATGTGTAAAAGGGCTATCCCAAATGAGCTCCTCATGTTATGACACATTTGGGCAGAGGAAGGGATGTTCATTTCAGATGAGGAGTACAAGAAGAGAATACTCCAAATGTGCGGGCCCTCAATCCTTTCAGATCTGGACATATTTGTTGAAGTAGGACCACCACATCAGCCAAATGACCTATCAGCACATATTTTAGATGGTAATACAAGTGGTGAGGGGTTAGTTTTCCGAAAGATAAGCAAAAAACCTAGTATCCCTTCAGAAGGCACAAGTTTAGGCATGAAGGTAGCAGAGAAGGTTTTGGAAACTGGAGGGAGCGCTCTGAAAAAATTGCCTCTAGTGGAGCCTCATCCTAGTTTTTCAGATGCTAAGAGAGCTTAGAAAGCATTCTCTGCAAGGAACCATACTGGCTTGGTTGCTCAGGAGATGAGGAAGAATAAGTTTATGAAGGTAAGACAAACTCGACCCTCTTTTTTCCTCGGAAAAGACATTGCGATGGACAGAATGATAAGCATTGCTATGAAGGTGTTGGTGGGTAAATTTTTTTACCTCCAGGTGACAAAGGTTATGACTGAAAAACTGGATTTCTACTGAATGGAAACAAGTTTTGGGCTACTCGTCGCAGTTCAATTTACTGTCCAACTATTGGATTAATTTCCACTTATTGTCAGTGGAGGATTTGGAAAAAATTGCAGAAAAAACCTAGATTATAGACAGAGGGGTGCTTAAGGTTAAGCGTTGGTCTCCTGGTAATTTCAACCCTTTTACAGTGTTCTTTCAAAAGAGATGCTTATGGATACTAATGCCCGACCTCCCCATTAAATACTGGGATCTAGCGGTTTTGAGAGGGATAGGAGATATTGTTGGTAGATTTGTTTTCTTTGATGAAAGGGACCTTAGGTGGAATAAAAAAAGCATGGCCTGGCTTTTAGTGGAGTTCGACATGGACCTAGGACTGCCAAAAGAAGTTGAGATTGTCACTGAAAAGGGGTCCTTCATTCAAACCCTAGAGTATTGGAGAGAACCCTTTCGGTGTCATGGATGAAGATCCACTGGCCATATAAAAACAAATTGTCCTTCAGTGGTTGGAGAGGCTCAGTTGTTGGAGTTGGATTCAGAAGCGGGAGAATAAGAATTAAATGGGAGGACTCAGAATGCTCAAATGGAGGTGCCCAGTCCACGCTTAGTCAATTCCCCTCTACTGAATCTTTCATTGGTAAGTTAAAGATTTTCTTTCCAAATTTCTTTAGTACTTCTTTGACAGAACTGTTGGTTGTTACAAATCCCAAAAGCCGTATTTTGAGTGATACCTCTCCTCGGGGACCTCACACTACCCCTCATTTACACAATGAATGCACCTTGGCTTCTCCCCCTTCATTGGATACAAATTTGTTTACCAAACCCTCGGAACCCTCATACAAAGAAGTTCTTATTAATAAAGCGCCTCTTCAGACCTATAAATCCTTTGTAGACAGATCTGGCCTTGTGGATATTGCAAATGTCACCATCAGGAAGAAGCCTAAAAACAAATCCACTAATAGGAAAAAATACAAGGGGGTTGTTGAGGGAGGGTTGGCAACATACCCCATAATGGTTTCTTCAAATTACCTTGTTTCTGTTCCTTCTCCTTCTGGGCAACTTAGAGCATTGAACCCTAATATGAGGGTTCCGTAATGCTAGTCTTAATCTCTCTTAACATTAGGGGGATTGTGGGTGCCTAGTCCAAGATGCTAGCCCTCAAGGAGCTTTTGTCTACAGTTAAACCTGATGTTGTGTTTCTTCAAGAGACTATGCTGGATCATGTTAGAGCTAAAGATTTTTTTCTAAAAGTTTGTCCGACATGCATGGAACTGTGTTGTGACAACCAGTTGGACTTTCAGGGGGGTTACAATTTGGCAAGATGGAGTCTGATAGCAAAGCCAAAAAATAAGGGAGGTTGGGGAATAAGAGATCTCAATCTCTTTAACAAGGCCCTAGCTACCAAATCACTGTGGAGGGCACTTTTTCATGATGGTATTTGGAGTGTCACTATGAGAAGGAAATATTTGAAAGGAGTTGATGTTGTATCATGGATGAGGAAGAAACACTTTGCTTTCCTAATAGCCTCCATTATTTGGAAAAACATATTGACTACACTACTTTTGGTTAAGTGGTGGATTGCTTGGAAGGTTGGTACAGGTATGAGAGTTCTTTTAGGATAATTGGATCCTTTTCCGGGTGGAGGATCTGGCTTTATACTATCAGAAAAACTGCTACCACACCTACACAGTCAGAGCCTTTATTATCTTGCATCTATACATAAGACAAATATATCCAACTTGACAGGTTCTAGTATTTGGCTCTCTGCATAAGATCTCAGACTCGTAGGAACTCTAGCCAGTGAATGGAACACATACATACAGGGAATTTGCCAAAATGGGATCACTCTGTCTACAGAAATAGATAGGTTGGCTTGGACTTGGAACAAAATAGAAGGGATTGTGCAGACAGTAAAAGAGGCCTATAATGCATTTATATATCTTTATGTGAATGATGATTTGAAGTGGTGGTATACAATGATATCAAAAATCAAAGCTCCTCCAAAATCAATTCTATTTATGTGGTTATGCTTACAAAATAAAGTCTTAACATGGGAGATTTACAGAGATAGGGGTGGAATTGGACCTTCAGCCTATCCATTATGTTTGAGCAGTGAGGAGACCATACAACATCTTGCAATAGATTGTAGCATTACTCAGGAGCTTTGAACTTTGATTTGTAACATTCTTTAAGTAAAAAATAATTGGCATCTGCAACCCCTTTAAGAAAATTTAAAGCTCTATTTTTTAACAAATCCTAAGGTAAAATCAATTCCCTTTATTGTCACATGGGGCTTATGGATTTTAATGAATGTCATTCTTTTTTAAGGCTACAGATAGAACCTAGAGGAGGTTGGGAGAAGGATTATTAAAGCATCAACAGAATTTGTCATAGATCCAAGTGCGAACAAAGTAATTTTTTTTATAAATCGAGTAGTTTTATTTGGTAATTCAGCCATGGGATTCTTCGATGGTGCAACAAATAAGGATCAAAGTGGAATCGGGATTTTGGTGAAAGACACCTCCACTCACTGTTTTAGGGCACACATGGAAAGTGATGAAGTTTAATATAGCATCGACCCTGACCAATGTATTTAAATTTTGGTTAACTTTAAAATTCGGTCTCCTCATATTTTATTAGACTGGGTCCAAATCTTCATGATAAAAACAACTCCTCAGGAATAATACATGTAAAGTTTGGAACCATGCCATTATCGGGCATGTTTAACCTAAAGTTCTTCCTTGACTGTCACCGATCATAGGCACCGATGACGATGGTGGAGAGCTTATTCTTCATGCA
Source organism: Larix kaempferi (assembly GCA_027924585.1). NCBI lineage: Eukaryota > Viridiplantae > Streptophyta > Pinopsida > Pinales > Pinaceae > Larix > Larix kaempferi. Next base: position 674,219 of record BSBM01000604.1, read on the forward strand.
GTTAATTGAGTCGGTATTGGTATGCACTAACATGTGTCTACAACAAGGCGGCATGTGTATACAACAAGGCGATAGGTGGTGGCACATCTTAAATAATGCAGACCGTGAGTCTTTTCTCTCATATGATGATACCCAAAACTTGAGTCCAACTTTGAAAAAAACTTTTCCCATCTAAGTTAATAAAGAGGATCATCAATTTGGGTAGGAGGTACTTGTTCTTAATTAATTGTCACCTTATTTAACATTGAATAACCAATGCACATCCAAAAGGTTCCATCCTTGTTATTGACTACCAATATGTGTTCTATCCAACGTGATGCACTTGGTCATATAACGCTTTGTCTAATAATTGTTGTAATTACATCTTGAATTCACTCAACTCATTAGTTTCAAATATATTCTAGGCCTTGGATATGGGAATGTGTGTGTTATGTTATGCTCTCTTGTTGCCATTGTTGTCCATTGGAATCCACTTGAGTCACCCTTCCAAAAAATGGGAAAACAATGAGAAGAAAGGGTAATGGTAGAATGAAAATTACTAGCATGTTGAAATTGGCAAGAAAATTTTCATTTTTGGTGTTACAGATCTAAAAATTACTAACATATCCCACTTGTAGTTGAAATTAGATTCACTATTTAGAGATTATGTGATGTCGCAAGGCCTTAATCATCACTCAAGATTTCAAGTCAGTCATGAGTTTTAAGGGGGGTTCCAAAAAAATGGCCTCCCAAAGTTCAATTCTCATGACTTTTAGGGGGGGTTTTGACAAACCGCCCCCAAAAGTTATGAGAATTGGGCTTTTAGAGGGGGTTTTCAAACAACCGCCTCCAAAAGTTCAATTCTCATGACTTTTAAGGGGGGTTCCAAAAAAACGCCTCCAAAAGTTCAATTCTCATGACTTTTAGGGGGGGTTTTGACAAACCGCCCCCAAAAGTTATGAGAATTGGGCTTTCAGGGGAGGTTTTCCCAAAACCGCCCCCAAAAGTCAAATTGCTAGACTTTTAAGGGGGGTTCCAAAAAAACTGCCTCCAAAAGTTCAATTCTCATGACTTTTAGTAGGGGTTTTGACAAACCACCCCCAAAAGTTATGAGAATTGGGCTTTTAGGGTGTGGGTTCCCAAAACTGCCCCCAAAAGTCAAATTTCAGGACTTTTGGGGGCGATTTTCCCAAAAACGCCCCCAAAAGTCCAATTTCCATGACTTTTAGGGGCGGTTTTAGAAGACCGCCTCCAAATGTCTGAAAAAACTTTTACGGGGTATTTTACCAAGACTCCCGCAAGACAAAACAACCCCTAAAGGGCTATTATGTTGTAGTGACTAAGTAAAAAACCTAGTGGCCACTACAACTAAGGAGCAAACAGCATACCACTAAAAAATTTCCTAAGTAATCAAACCAAGCAAACAGATGGCAAATACTCTTGGAAGAAAGTCTGGAATGATTAGGACCTAGAACAGACTAATAGAGTATCGACGGTTAGTTACGTGTCATCCTTCGAAGGTCCACTAGGTGCAAGCGTTTGAATCACCAAACCGCCTTCCCAGGATTACTTCCAAAGGGTTACCTTCCACGTCTGTCCGAGGTGAAGTGGGAATAACCACCCACTCTACTTGTGTGGAATACTAAAGGTCTGATACTAGGCTACCATCAATATGAAATAACCTGGGGGGATAGTCGTCGGCCTAGTCGAAACGCATGGACAGGGTAGCAAAGCCTGAAGTCCGAAAGGACCCCCGTACGTGAATCAACTCTGGTTTATGGTTAAGAGGAAAGTGAGGGGATATCCTCAACAATTCCAATCTCCCACGGCCTCGTGCTTAACTCTGGTTTGAGTAGAGCATCCCAGGACTATTTGATAGATATGGATTTACCTAATACAAAGTCGTACTATGATTGTTGAGTAATGAAGCCAGTTTCAGATCGTGTAATGTGATTTAAGTCCGAAACTCTAGCCTAAGCTAGTTGATGATGTGTATACCTAAAAAGAAAAATGTTGCTAATAAATTTTATTAATATTTTTTTTAAGGGCTACTTGTTACTCAAGAGTTGTAGTGCGATGTGTGGAATGGTTTGTATGAAAGTAAAGTGCATGTAAAGTAAAGCTTTCAAATTCACAAAATAAATTCTCTTTTCGTTTATGATTCTTTCAAAAACTTGAAACCTAAGCAATCCTAAATCAAAATCTTTTTTTATTTTCTTTTAATATTTCAAAGAAAACTATGCTACTTCAAAACAAAGGTAGATCTTACTACTAAGCTACTTAAAACATTTTTTGTCTTTTTTTTATAATTGTAAAAGAAAGAGAACTTGTAAAAGAGCAAGTAAGACCTAAATGTAAAGTGTGAGTAAGACAAACACCTAACTGGCTCAAAACAATCAAATCAAACGATTTGAAGAAGACTTGACCTACCAAGTTTTTGAAAAAGAAAAACTTGAGACTTGGAAACAAAGTGTAAAAGAAACAAGGAAAAGAAATGCTCATAATGAAAAGGCGGACCTAACAGACTGCTCCTAAGCATCAAAACCCTAAGAAAACACTAAGCCAAGTAAATGAGTAAGCAAGCGAACCAAAAGTGACCTTACCAAACACACGAACTCGAAAGAAGGCAAACTAGAAGTCTTTGACTTACTTGGACTGAACTGAAAATCCAATCAGAAAGTATCTAAACCAAACAACCTTTAGGAAGCAACCCTAAGGACTAAAACTTGAAGGTCAAACCCTAATGGAAAGGATAAGACGAATTGAAAGCGTGTTATTGTTGCCACAGACAACTAACGTTAAGAACACAGGCCTGTATGAATGCAACAAGCAACTAGGGTACAGGTATGCAACTATGTCCAAAAGAGAATAGTGCACGAACTTCAAAAAATGGCTAGAAAGCAGTAAAGATACTTAAACAAGTACTCAAGCAAGCAAAAGCAAATAAAAAAACTTAAGGGAGGTAAACAAGACTCAAAAGAGACATAGAAGTCTTAGGGGTCAGTCAAGGAGGCAAAGCAACAGGCTCAAACTGGAAGCAAACCACTGAAAATCAAACCCTAATAGAAAAATAGACACTACAGGAAAATGCACTACTGTGCAGTGCAGAAACCAATGCACACTAGGACATATGTGCTACTGTGCAGTGTATAAAGAAGCGCTCATTAGGTGGTATGCGCTACTGTTAGTAGGGTAAACCAGTGCACAGGTCACAAAAGGACATAAACAGGCTTTGCAACAGCCAACTGAGATGAATCAAGCAGTAAGGAACATGTAACAAAGACCTATAACACCTCTCAAAGAATCAAAAAGATTGAAAAAGGGACTGGAAGAAAACCTAACTAGATCTCCTAGAGCAGAAAAACACACGGTTACTCCCCAGTATGGTCGCCAGTCTACTGTTTAGGATTTCTACCTTATAGTGAGGAGACACACTACCAACTTGGGCGGGGTTGATAGGTAAATACATCCATTGCATTACAATTAGTTCCTATAAATGAAAACGATCAATATATAGAAAGATGCACCTTCAATCGACGGTTGGTCCTAGCTTTCGCTTGGTCTTTCGCTTGATCTTTCGCTTGATGAACCTGCAACACAAAGGAAATATTCTTCACGGTATCTTGACTATATAACATATGATGAAATCAGAAAGTAATCTAACATCAAATATAATTATATATCGAGCCAAATGAACATACAATCCAATAGACACTCGATTTGGGACAGGAAGGGTATTTCCACCTTTTTATTGTCAAAGAAGCATGAAATTAGTACAAGTATAACTGACATGTCAAGATGCTTATGCAACCGAGTCCTAGGCTCCTGCTCTTCACAATGACTTGGGACTTTCCTCTAGCGTAACAATGCTTAAAGCCTTTCTTCTAGGTCCCTCTCTCATGGATCATCTTTGTATTTATGGGACAAGGTAGGTAATTGTAATCGAGAGGTGGTTGGATTGCGAGGTTGGGGAAATTGGGGAAGTTGCAGAACCAACTTCAACTAATTCCAATTCATCAACTTAATATATTTTTTGATTTCATCTTAATATGTGGGCGAGTTTCTTCAACAAGAGTAGCGCACAGTATGCAACTCTTGTACTTTGCAACAAGTGTTTGCAACAATTTTCAAGGTCTGCGCTAGTTTCACTTGAGTAAAGTAGGGCATACTAGCATATGTGCGCTAGTTTACTTCCTAGAGAGTAGCGCACATGTCAAAATGTCAGTGAAAACAAGGGTTTTCTCAGATGAAGAGGGTAGTGCCAATCCATGCATCATCTAGGTCAACCTATCTCTTCAATCCATGTTGTCCTTTTGTGTGATCGACAGTGTAATGTGATCACAGACGAAGAAGTGCAAATTTGACCTATAACAGTTAGACACCATTAGAACACTGTTGTCAAATCAACATCAAAACAAATGGAAAGTATATCAATTAGATGTCAAATCAACATTCCTAAATGAGATTTTGGAAGAAGAAGTGTACATTGATCAGCTACCTAGGTATGAAATCAAGAATCAAGAACATAAAGTATATAAGTTGAAAAATGCACGATATGGTCTCAAACAAGCACCTTGAGCTTGGTATGGAGGAATTGAATCATATTTAATGAGTAATAGGTTATGCAGAAGAAAATGTGAACCCACATCATACACCAAAACAAATCAACAGAACATAATTTTGATTGTATGCATGTATCTGGATGACATGATCTATATAAGAAATTTAATGATGGAAAATTTGAAATCGGTCATGAAAACAAAGTTTGAAATGGAAGATCTTGCGTTAATGAAATATTTTCTTCACATTGAAGTTGAACAGAAAGATAATGACATATTTATATGTCAACAAAAGTATTCTAAAAATGTTTTGAACATATTTAGAGTGATAAATTGCAAGCCACCAAACACTCCAATAGTAACAGGCACAAAATTAAGCAAGCCCCTGATCAAAGAACAACAGTGGATACCACCTTGTATAAAAGACTTGTTGTCACCCTGATGTATCTAATAGATACAAGATGAGACATTATGTATAAAGTGAGTTTAATTTCTAGGTTCATGGAAATTCCAAAAAATTCCCATTCGCAAGTAGGTAAAAGAATTTTAAGGTATATTGCAGGTATAATAAATTTTGGCATCATGTGCTCAACCACAAATTCTAGTTCTCTAGTTGGTTACACTGACAGTGATTTTGCAGGAAGCAATGATGATAGAAAGAGCACTTCAAGTATGCATTTAATCTTGGATTATGATTAATTTCATGGGCATCAAGAAAGAAACCCATTGTGACAATATCTTCAGTAGAAGCAGAGTATGTGGCAGCAACGCCAGCGTCCTGTTGTAACATCCCCATTATTGACCCCATTACATTCAAATGTAATTGATGTAATATTGTTATGAAATCATGGTGAGGAGCTCAAGGCCAAGTCCCCGCCATCGATTTAGTGATGCATATGGCTTGTGTGCTAGTCAGGCACATTGGAATTTCAATATCATGTAAGATGTATTTTAATAAAAATACCCACAACTAGCTATGCAATGCAACAAAGAGATGGGGGCATGATTTTACAAGGAATTGGGGGGGGGGGACATTCAAACCCTTGATCCAATCAAGTCAATCCAAGTGTCAATGAGAGAACCCATCAAACCCTCAACTACCCATGTTGACTTTTGTACCCAATCATTGATTTCTCCCAAGAGTTGGTTGAGGTAGTTAATGCCTTGGGGAATGGGAGGTATGGCTGTCCAAATTTGGGTATGGGCAAGCCATCCTGCATGGGAAATCGCGTTTTGCTTCTTGGGAAAGAAAAGAGCCATGAATTTCTCCCCAAGCCATTATCCATCAACCAATTTGCTCTCCCTCACGAGTGGGGATCTACCTGGGCATTTTCCACCCATGTTTTTGGGTGTTCTCCTTGATCCTCAGCTGGGATAAGGGCATTTTTGTATTGTATACCAGTGGGGAAGATGGAAAATTGAATTAGGGTTCCATAGAGACCATTATGGTTGTTAAATGCTGAGATGGTTGGGGAGAAATCGTTTTTCCTCCCTGTGAATGTTTTTCCTCATCCCACAATTCATTTTTGGATGGAAACAATTTGGGAAAGCCCAAACCCATGGCCATCTTGTTGGAAAATCCATTGCTTTGGCTTGATCTTGAGTGTAAGCCTCCAGGGTTTGAATTCTGCGTGATAAACCCAGTTGTGCACTGGTTTGGTTGAGAGGAAATGAGAAATGGGTTGTGAATGAGTGAATGTCCCCTTTTCCTTGTGAGAATCATGCCCAGCTCGGGGGTGGCCTTCAGACGGACTCAGTATAAGCTCTTGAAGAGCCTATGGTTGGGTGGAACGTTGCAGCGACATAGCTAGTTGCTTGGGGCAGTTGCAAAAATGGAGATAAGTGTTTTTATGCCTATATATTTACTTCTGCACTATATTAATTCAATGACTGTTGATATGCTGTATGCATGAGTAATGTGTGTGGATGTTTTAATTCCGCTGTGCATCATTTTCTTGTTTTCCATCGGCACACATCTCTTTTAATGATATGAATCTAATGAGTGGGCTGAGTTTTATTTGAAAGCTCCAGAGATTGCCATCAGGTACCCTTCCTTGCCTTGGATGGATGGGTGGGTACGTTGCAACTGTCATGCTATATGGTTGAGGATGATATTAGAAGACCTGCAGCATATAGAAAAAGAGGCAACACACAACTTTTGTGACAACAACTCATCCATAGCATTATCTAAATATCATGTATTCCATCGAAAAAGCAAGCATATTGATACGATATATCATTTTATGAGAGAGCTTGTAAGCATTGGGTAAATATGCTTAGAATTCTGTAAATCTCAAGACCAACTAGTTGATATTTCCTCTAAGCCATTTCCAAGAGATAAATTTATAATTCAAAGTAATGATCTAGTTATAGGTAGTCATGAAATGTATAAGGTAAAAATTAAGGGGAGTGTAAGAAGGAGTAATTTCTTCATCTGAAATAAGTAAACTAGTCAATGTATTACTGATAAAAGTAAGTTGCCTGATGTGCAAGCTCTCATAATAGATGTGATAGTCATAAATAGAGTTAGGTAATTCGGTTAATGTGGGAAACTTCCCGAACTATTCTACCAAATGTTTACATGTATGAAGTCTAATTTCAGTAAGTAGATAGACAAAGATTTTTTTGTGTTAATAGAGAAGAGCTTGAAAGCTCATGTTGCTCTGTATTGAACCAACTGTAGCTGTGTGAATGTTTTGTGTTTGATCTCAACCTTTGTTTTTTTTCGGTGTGTTCCCTTATATGTCCAACAATGCCCACAACATGTATGACCATGGAGACATTCATCTCTATTCGTGAATGGTGCAAAAGGTTAGTGTCCTCGGAAAGACCCACCAGGTATGCCTCGGCATTTCTTACAATTTTCTCACCATCGAAGATTGGAATCCCGAATAAAATTTTCACCTTTTTCACAATGATCTCATCCTTCTACGGCTCTACTAGCTTACCTAACATAAATTTTCTAGTGAACCAGAAGAATCCGATGGCAACAAGCATCAATCTCATGCTTCAAGAGCAGTCATCAGATTGACAATATACAGTTCATTGATAAAATATTTGTCTCTCTGAAAAACACCAGATCTGATCTGCGGAACACAGTTTTTGTTCACCACAGGATGATGCCTCCTTTCCAGTAGTAGATCACCTTCATGCTCAGGAATACAATAGATTGGATTGATTACTAGGTAAGTAGAGTAACCAATGATTTGATTGTGACAGTCATTTCCTACATATGGAAACATAAAAATAAAATTCTCTTTTTGCACATAGTGGACTTCCTCCACAAAAGGCGATCATCTTAACCTGAACATGATATATGGATTGAAATTTTCAGGAAAAATACTGGTGGTGGATCCCCTTTTCTCCGAGCACGTGAATCCTTTTTCGGCAACAGCGGTCATCACCGATCTTCAAATAATGCACTATATGATACTAGGACAGCTCCTTGCAAGTGTTTTCAACAATGATTTCACTTTGGCTCCAATGCAGTCCTTTTTGCACACAATGTTGGCCTCAATCCAAACACACAAAAAAACAACACACACTAATCTAATCTATGCTCCTTCTATACTAACAACAAATTGATGATGACATGTTTTTTCATTGTCTTGGACCTTCCTGTGAGGGAGTTAAGCCCAGCTAGGCTTTGATACCATTTTAGAAATTCAGAGAGAAGACATTTTACACTCACACAAATCTTCACATCATTGATATTATCTTGAAACTTACTACAATTATAAAGTGATCATTTGGTGGTTATGAGATCCAACTAATTACACCAATAGGTGTTTAGATATTATCTGAGATTTTGGACTTCCTTGAGTGGATCAACAAGATTAACCTGAGTGTAACTAGTGTAGAGTGAGAATTCATTTCATGGTCATATTCTTGTTATGCTCAAATGCATCTTAATTAAGATTTAAATAAGCTTCAGTTAAGCTGTGGTTAAAATGGGTATGTTTATTAAATGGTATTTGTTTTTATGTTTATATTAATTAAGTTAATGTTTATGTTAGTTTAATATTTATATTAATTAGTTTAATGATTAAATTTTGTTTAACAACCACCCATCTCCACAAAACTAAGTGATTGGCTATACATATAGGTCTTCATAGGTCAGCTTACCTGTGGCCGTGCTTAAGATTTAAATCAGCGTGAAGCTCTTGTTAAGAAAATGGGTATGCTTATTAAATAGTATCCCCGTTTCGTAAAGTGTGTATACTGGTAGCACCATTTTTCATTTTGAACAATTTTTTTGTGATTTTGAAACTTCTTGGTCATAAAAAAACTATAATTTTGATTTACAAATGTTTTTTTTCAAATTTTACAAAAAAATATACATTCGTTAGCTAGTTATAATGAAAAATATATACATTTTCAATTTTTTTTAACATTTATAAGTTAGTTCGATTGAAATATATATACATTTTGGAATTTTTTTCTTTGAAATTTTCTCTTAAGGAAATCTTTTTTGGGGACAAATTTATAAAAAAAATGAGAAAATAAAGACAACACAAATTATTTTTAACGTATTTTCAACTATTTTATATATTAAAATGATACTATTTAACATTATTTTCCATAAACTCATTAAAAATATTAAAAAAACTGTAAAAAAAATCAAAACTTTTAAACACCATAATAACATATAAAAAAACAAATATAAAACATAGAATATAAAATTAAATTCTGATACCATCTTAAAAAAATTAATAATAATAAAAAATTTAATTTTTAAAGTTTTTTAAATTTATAGAAGCCGAGTATTGCTGTACTGGTAAATGGTAATCCCACCTCTTTCTTTCAGTGCACTAGAGGAATCCGGCAGGGGTGCCCGCTGTCACCCCTTCTTTTTCTCCTAATCATTGATGGTTTCAGTAGACTTGTTCAACAAGCCAAAGAAATGGGATTGATAAAACGTATCAAAATGGGTGATGGATGTTTTCTTTCGCACCTCCTTTTTGTTGATGACGTCCTCCTTGCTGGCATTGACTCGATCACAGAGTGGAAGGTTTTCTCAAATATCATTAATTTCTTTTGCAAGGTTTCTGGAATGAAGGTCAGCATTTCCAAGTCTTGTTTTTATCAACATAATGTGGATGTTGGTAAAAGGGGTGAAATTGTTTCCATCTTACCTTTTAATTGTCTTGATATGGTAGATGGTTTCAAATATTTAGGTTTTATTTTAAAACCTAATTCTTATAAAGCTGATGATTGGCGATGGATAATCAGTAAGTTTGAACAGAGAATTGATCACTGGACTTTCCGGCTGCTCTCCTCGGGTGGCAGACTTGTATTAGTTAAAGCAGTTCTCTCTAGTATTCCGGTGTTCTGGTTATCTCTTTTAGAGATCCCGGTCTATATTCTAAATAAGCTCAGGAGGCTTATTTTTAATTTTCTCTGGTCTGGTAATCGTGATGGCTCAAAGCTGGTGATGGTGAAATGGAAGGTTCTGGGCCGACCGGTGAAATTTGGTGGGTGGGGTTTTAAAGATATTTATGTTTTCAGCAAAGCTCTTAGGTTGAAGAGTTTATGGCGTGGTTTATTCAGCAATTCTCTTTGGTCGAAGGTTCTACATCTCAAATATATCAAATCTGATTTTTTCAGCTAGTTAAGGAAGCCCAAGAGAATCTTTGGTTCGCTTTCTCCAGTTTGGAGAGGTTTTCTTAAAGTTTATGAATGGATAGCTGAAGATATTTGTTGGCAGGTAGGTAATGGGTGCAGTATCTTAATCGGGGTGGATCCTGTGCTTGGTATGGAGGAATGTTTCAGATTGTCGGATAGTTTGGTTTCTTAGTTGAATTTTTTGGGGTTTAATACCTTAAATGATATTTTTGATTTTGATCGGCTGCATCGATCTAGTATTGGTTGGTTAAGTTCTTTAGAGTGGGAAATTCTAGATCACGCGCTGGAATGGGAACGTTTTATTCTGGCTCTAAGATTGGTTGGTATTTCGTTATCTGGAAACCCTGATAAGTTAATTTGGGCAGGTAATCCTAAAGAAGGATCTGTAACTGCAAATTCTGCTTATAATAGGATCATGCAAGGTCATTGTATTTATCCTAGTCAGTGGTGGTTTTCAAAAATATGGACTTGGTCTATCCCCTTGAAAGTGAAATGTTTCATTTGGCATGCTCTCAATGGCAGTCTTAAGACCTGGGAAAACTTACTTAAACGTGGTTGGATTGGACCCAGCTGGTGCTGTTTATGTAATTCATGTTCTGAATCTACTGATCATCTTTTTGTGAGGTGTTCGTTTATGCAAAATATTTGGCTTCTGTGTTGTAAAGATCTCAATTTGATGTATGTTTGGGATGATTTGGACTTTGGCACTGGTCTGCTCAATTGGGTTAGGGAAAACAAGAAGCCACTCTTCCTTCCTATTTTTATATCTTGGGCTATCTGGTATACAAGGAATGAGGTGATTTTTCAGAATAAGAAGCCTGATGCTGTGCAGTGTGTAAAGTCTGTATGTAATTTATTATAGATTTATCCTGAAGTGGAACATGGAAAGAATGTTGTGAGTGAGAGTTCCTTTTCCTATGTGGTTTCACAGCCGATTCTATTCTTTGATGGGGCTACTCAGGATGGTTTGTGTGCGACTGGTGGGGTCATCTACATCAATGAAAACCATTTCTTTTCTCTTCGTCTTAATGGTGGCAGAGGTACCAATATGAAAGCTGAGTTATTCGCACTTTGGGTTGGTCTAAAGGTGGCAAACTCCTTTGGCTTGGTGAATCTCAAAGTCTTTGGAGATTCTAGAGTTACAATAAAATGGGCCTCAAATGAATTCAACCTCAATGTTTTGGATCTTAAAAATTGGTGTGCTCGTACATGTCAGGAGATTTCAAAGATGGACCAAATTTCTTTCGAACATATTTACAGGTCTCACAATTCACAAGCTAATCAACTTTCAAAAGATGCTTTTGCTGGTCCTGAAGGGTTTCTTTTTTGGGAAGAATGGCTGGATGCCTATCTACTTGACAGGGGTAACTTATATTTCTTTTAAGATATTTTGTTTCTCTTGGGATGTTAAACAGTTTTTTGGTTGTAATTCCCTTATGATGGGTGATTATATTTATGTATAGCAGCTATGCTGATGAACAGTATGAGAACAAGTTCTAGTTTGGATATCTTGATCTAGAATATTCTCATCTATCTTTGTACTATTTGATTCAATGGAATAGCAATAGTACGATTTTTTTTCTGTGGAAAAAAAAACAAAAATATTTAAAAGAATAAGAAAAAGAAATTTAAAAAAAATTCATGGCTTCTAAAATGTTAACATTATAACATAAATTTTAAAAAATAAAATAAATAAGAAACAAAACCTGTCAAAACATAAAACATAAAATAATATATAATATAAAACAATATAATATAACCAAAACAATTAAAATCTTAACAATATAACAAAAAAACTCTTAAAAGATAATAAAAAACAAAACTTGTTTTATGGTTTCGTGTTTTTCATGTTCATTGAACATATATAAGGGGAGGGTCTTAAGAGTGGCGCCACCCCTTAATCACCACTTCAAGTGGTGGCGGCCACCACTTGGAGTGGTACCTTTAAGACCCACCTCTTACATATGTTAGGTTAAACATGAAACCACCCCACCTTAAACTTATGTTTTGTTTTTCATTTTTTTATTATTATTTATTAAGATTTTTGTTATATTGTTAAAATTTTATTTATTTTTGTTATATTGTATTATATTTTACATTGTTTTATATTACATATTACATATTGTTTTATACTTTATGTTTTATATTGTTTCACATTTTATGTTTTAACTATTTTGTTATTATTTTGTGTTTTTTTAATATTTTGTTATTTTATATGTATATATTTTAATTATTTTGTTATTGCTTAGCATTTTGTGTTTCTTATATGTATTTGTTATAATATTTTGTTATTGTTTATCATTTTCTGTTTTCTATTGTTTTTGTATTTGTTTTGGTGTTTTATTTTTTTATTATTTGTTTTTTTAAATGTTTTGTTATAGTTTTAAAGTATATTGTAATTTTTTTTTTTAAATGTTTTTTTTTTTTAATTTCGCTGTATTTTAATGTTTATTTTTTATTCTTTTTGTGTTATTTAATTGTTTTTAATATGTTTTATGTTTTTTTTTTCATTTCATTTTATTTTTAGGAGTTTTGGGGTTTTAAAAAATAGTAATTTTAGCTTTGGAAAAAAGGAGTCCTATCCTTAGTAACATTTTTTAAATTAGGGGTTGTTTTTGTTGTTTTTAACACAAAAATATGAGTTTTTATGGTTATAATTCTCCTTTTGAGTGTAAAATTTTTGTCAAACCAAATAACCCTAAACCAACTCTTAATTAAGTATTAACTCTAATTGTTACAACACCTAGGAATGCAAATTTCATATAAAATCATCTAGATGAACACTTTAAAGATAAATGAAATATTACCGACATATTAAGGAACATCGTTTGGGTGTGTCACGCTACAATTCTTAAAATTGAGATCTTCCAATTAAGACAAAACATTTTTTGCTACTTAGATTAAATGGCTATCTTAAATGTGATCGTCAAACACCCTATTATGTTCTTATCTCTTTTATTTATTTCCTTCATCCAGATGGTTTTAGTGTTTTTGTTTTGACAAGGCCTCGGGACCTAGACTATGTTAGTTTTGGTTAGGCCAAGGGGCACTAGCATGTGGTAGTTTGTTCGACTTATGGAAGATTTCTCATAATCACAATTTTTTTATTAAATGTTATATTTATGTTTTAATAAAGCTCTAAGTGACCATTTGATCATTTTATCTATAAAGGAAAATAATAAAATGGACCTTCAATGTTTTGTTGTTGTTGTGATTTTCTATATTAATTTTTATTTTGAAACCATGTTTTAAAAGAATTAGTTGTTATGACTATCAAGCTCCTTTACATAAATATTTTTTTTTTAACATTTATTGTTCTGGTTCTTTATTTGTTTATTGTTAAGTTGGTTGATGTTTTAGTTTATATATATATATATAAAAGACATGATTTAATTACATTTGGTTGTGTTTATTATGAAAAACTCTTAACTTTCTTATCGCCTTTTAACTTGTTTTCACTTTGCTTTGAACTTGTCCATACACAACTTGGGTTTTGTTACGAGTCCCGAGAGATGGCAGAAATAAATTACAACACAACTATGTGAATACATGGAGAGAATCTAAATTACTAGATAACACAACTATGTGAATACATGGAGAGAATCTAAATTACAAGACAATTCTTAATTTTTCCTTTTAAAGCCATCCATATGTCATCTTCTCAAGTCTCATAATATAGTGTTACAACACATCTAGATTGTAGGGCAGTGACAAGGACCTACAAATTAGGCTGATATTGGCGTGACACAATGGGACAGCTAATCTATATGGTAGATGGGTGACGAGGATCTACAAATTTGGATGACACTGTTTGTTTCATTTGCATGACTTTGAATTGATTTTAAAAGCTAGTTTGATTGCGTGAGTTACCATGGGACCCTTAAAGGATAAGATGAATGTACCCCTCAATGCAAAATAAATTTACAATCTCATTAAAATATCACAGAGGCGAAAAAGGATTTCAGCCACGCGAATCCAAAATGAGAACCTCAGACTCGCTGCACGTGTAATTATAGTCAAAGTCAAGCAGATAATTCGCGGGCAAACGTGAGGAACGATCTTGACCGGATTAGTTTATTTTAGAGTTTTCTAGAAGCAGTAAATGACCCCCATGTTATTAGTCTTTGAATCGGAGTCTTCCAAGCTGATAGTTTGAATGTTCAGCACACAATACTGTTGAATGGCTGATCGAAGAGAGCCTATAAAAATATATGCAAAACTATAATGAATGATATATTTCCATTATAATTCAATCTACCATCTCAACTTTCAAGAGTAAAAGGCTCGGCAGAATCTTTTCACGCGCTTTCTTTTATACGATCCCAAATTTCAAGATTAAAATGCCCGGCAAAAGCTTTTGACGCGTCTGAAAGATGGATTGCATTTTCATTTATGTAGAGGTTCTCACCTTTCCGCGTTATAAAGCTTTAGAAAAGTAGATTGGTATCACACCTTCTGTAATTTCGGTTTTGGTTCATAATTTTGTTAGTTTATTTCGGTACCCTAAAAGTTTTCCCTTGCCATCATCTCTTGATTTTTCATTGTTTCAGACCATTTTTACCATATTTTGTTGCTATAAAAAGATCTGTCTGTGCATCATGCTCAGAAGGCATTTTATGCGATAGAATAGTTTTCCTCCTCACTGTGATGCTGCTTTAAGGTCTATTTAAGGAACAATTTTCCGCCATGTTAAAATTTTGTTTTCAATTTAATTCCCTGATGTCCCATGCTCTCTCAATGATAGATCCATGGTTTCCTTCTCTGATAATCCACCATCGCTAACTTTATCTTTATGTTATGGTGACATTTCATATAATCTAATGTGTGTGAACAGTAGATCAAGGATATTGATGACCTGATCAATATTTCTCCACTCTACGAATGGTCAACCGCCTTTGATATTTTTTTAAAGTGATTCAAGATTGTGTGATGATGGTTTCTCTATGCTAGCTAGAGAGTCCAACATAGGGGACTATAGAGCTGAAGAGCTTCTAAAGTATGGCACCAGATACAGCAAACAAACGTGTGGATCTCTCTATATCGTTATCTATCCCGTCCTTGTTCATGTGTCCTATATCTTTGGAACTAATGACAGACCCAGTGACCCTATGCACAGGAATGAGCTACGATCGAGCTTCTATTGAAAAATGGTTGGACGATGGAAATAATGTATGTCCAGCGACTCTGGAGGTTCTTGACAGCAAGGAGCTCATCCCAAATCATACTCTTCACAGGCTGATACAGGGATGGTGCGTTGCCAACAGTTTTAAAGGCGTCAACAGAATACCGCTACCAAACCCCGTTGCAGAGCCGAGTAAAGTGCGCCAAATGATTCGGGATATTCAAGATGCAACTACAGATAAACTTGAAGCTTTGAAGAACCTGAGAAGTCTAGGCAATACCAACGAGAGCAAAAGACAGTTTGTCGATTCCGAGGGAGTTTTGGCAGTTCTTATCCAGGTTTTGGATTCAGAGGCCGCATTGAATTCTGAAATGGACGCAGGTCGCGAGGCTGTGGAAGAAGCAATCGGTGCAATTTCATTGTTCCCTGTGGATGATTTATCTAACAGAAGCGATTTCATGAGGCCTTCTGTGCTGGCAACCCTCGAATGGGTGTTGGCAAAGTGCTCACTACAGGCCAGAGTGAACGCAGCATCTATTGTGGAAAAATTGGCAAACGATAGAATTTCTGCCAGGGAAATTGGATCGAGAGAAGGAATCACTGACGGACTGCTGAAGCTCTTAGGCGAAAATATATATTCTTCGGCCATTAAGGCCAGCCTGAAGGCATTATTTCCTCTATGTACCATGATTAAAAATAGAGCGAAGATATCCAAAGCCGGTGTTGTTCCTCGTTTGATTGAGCTTCTTCCTGGTGCAGACACAACCATGGCAGAGCAATCCTTGGCGATTTTGGAGGCACTTTCGACCATTTCAGAAGGCCGTTCTGCCATACTGAGCCATGCCCTAGCGGTACCTAGTATTGTTAGAAGCTTGCTGGCGGTGTCTGATACTGCCACTAATTATGCAGTTGGGATTCTATTGAAAATCTGCTCCAATTGTGCAAAAGAAGAGCTGGTGATAGAAGTTCTCCGGATGGGCACCCTTGAGAGACTGCTTTTTCTGTTGCAGATGGACTGTTCGCCAATGACGAAGCAGAAAGTAAATGAGCTCATTAGGTTCCTTTCTCCCATGCACCATAATAACAGCTTATGAAATGGTTCTTCTATTCTGTAGCTATAATTAATCTTGCAAAATAGTATAGCTTATCTTTGGGCGAGAATTTTTTGCACAACATTGGAACGAAGTAGTATAGCTTCTCTTTGGGAGAGAATTTTTTGCAGCCGAGCTCCAATTGGTACCCTATATTTGATACCCTATCTTTGATAGGGTCAATATTTGACCATTTCTTGCTCTGTGCCATGTAGATACTGTCAATATTATAAAATACAATTTCCTATCTCCGATAAGTCTGAATGTCATATAGGCATCATAAATGTTTTTTTTTTTTTTGCCATTTTAATCATGTTGAAAATGAAAAACAAAATAAAGGAAGGGTGGATTATCATTTATGTGTTTTTAGGATTTAAGAAGGATTGAAGGAGGATGAAAGAAGAGTATTGTCCATATTGATTTTATGGTCATAGTTAGAAATTTCAAATAAACAATTATAACTAGCACAACCACTTAATTTGTGGCCGGTGAAGATGAATAGGTCACAAGTTAAGTGTCATGAACAAGTTATCTACAACTTGCTCTTTATGCTTAATTGTAATCACCTATTGTCTATGTCTTGGCTATCTTTAGCTAAGTGGTTGTGCTAGTAATTTAAATAGATAAGATGTATAAAATAAAATTAATCAAATAATTATTTTTTAAAATAAAAATAAAAGTTATACCCTTAAATAATAATATTCCTCAATAATATACTTATTAAGAGCTCAATATATGGTTGGGTGAGTTGTTTTCAAGCCCTAAATTTGTGAAAGAGAAAAAATATCAATCATTTGTCATTATATAACTAGATCTAATAATATGGTAACAATCATTCCTCTCAACCACATCTAATAGATTTAGTCCAAAACATTATAATCATTGAAACATACCACAAAATATCTATAATATCCATACAAAATGTTAAAATGCTAATCAAAATTTTAGTCCAAGTAACCTTAACATTGGCGTTTAAGGTAAACCAAATTCCCATGACAAAAGCATGGTTGTGGTAGATTAAAAAGCACAATCTTCTGTATTGTGGTAGATTAAAAAGCACACTCTTCTGTCGATCGTGGTAGATTAAAAAGCTTCTAATCCTTATCATTACTATTACATTCATTGTCTTGCAGGGAAGCTAAAACGGATTGCATTGCATCATTTGGACACATACACCTTGATATTAAGGGTAAAATTAAAATTTAATATTTTTTGTTCTTTGTTTGATTTAATTATAAAGCATTTAAATTTGGTCAATTTATTGGATATAGTTTGTGTGGTTGAGAGGAATGATTATCACCTTCATCACTTAATTTCAATTCTTGTAAATTTTAAGAAAAATAGAGTATTTAGTTCAATAGTATTCTAGGAAACTACAGAGCTTTGATACCGGATGTAGACTTTGCTTTCACTGTCCTCTGCGCAATTTACAATTTTATTGCACACAAATTATTTATTTGCGCAATAACTCAAACTTTATATTAATTCGTGCGCGATATATTAGGTCAATGTCCTAAATTTGTGTGATTTTGCAATGTTCACTTTTTAGCAAAAGGTATTCTTCAAATCTTTATAAAAGAAGAATATTTAAACATTCACACTCCAGGAAATATGTGCAATATGAAGATATATTTTGTGGAATAAAACAAGGCAAATGAAAATATATTGCTCAGCAAAATAACAACGACGACTATGGATATTTACACATAGCTTGTGCTCCCAAGCTTCAATAACTTGAATGAGCTTGAGCTCCCAGACTTCACATAGTACTATGAACTCCAAAAAATTACTAAGACTCATCTCTTCTTCTTACATTGCATGCATGCATTAAATGACTATGTTTTTCAATGTTAAATACAAATACCTAGATTTGGCTTATCTCAGAAGCTACCAGAACATATTAAAGAGTGTAATAAATTTTTTACTGGAATCTACATAAAAACTTGAATTCTGAACTATTATACAGTAGCTTAAATATGGTGAGACGTGAACACCATATCCTTACAAACAGGCTAACATTGTAGACTAACAAACTGACTAACATTGCTGACTGACAAACTGACTGATTGAGCCAGCACAAGCTAGATATGCAACAACTCAAAATTAATATTTCCAACACTCCACCTTAATTATGAGCAGTTGGAAACAAATACAAAAAATTACATTAATCTGGGAATGACTGAAAAATATCAATTTCTTGAAAATCAACAACTGCGTAGATACTTGAAATTTTCTTTTGCTAATGATTTTGTAAGCATGTATTCCCGCTAATATTTAGACCAACAAATCTCTAAACAAATTTCTTTGCTATTTACCAATTCTCTGATGAAATGATACCTGGTGTCAATATGCTTAGTTATTTTGTGGTACACATGGTTCTTTGACAACGCAATGGCTAAGTTGTTGTCACAGTAAGATACATAATGCTTCCAACTAGCCTTTTGAATAGTGTGGGATCAAAATTTGATCCACCATCCTCCTTGCTTAATTTCAATCCTATTACTACTAGTGTTGGGGAAGATTTACAATTTACCATATTAAATCTTTTCAAGACTTCATTTGCATATTTGGATTGAGAAATAAATATACCATCTTTGGATTCATGGAATTCAATTCCCAAAAAATATCTCATAAGCCCCAAATCAGTCATTTCAAATTCATTCTCTGTGATTGCTTTAAAATATTTTATGCCAAAATCACTAGTAAATATTAAATCATCAACATATAAGCACAAAATTAACATGTTATCTTATTTGTTGAATTTGATGTACATCGTTTGTTCACATTCACTTCTGTGAAATCCATTTTGAAAGAGGTAGGAGTCAATATGACTATACCAAGCTTTGTGAGCTTGCTTCAATCCATAAAGTGCATTTTTCAGCCTGTATACTTTGTCTTCTTGTCCTAGAACCTTCTATCCTTTTGGTTGTTCCACATACACTTCCTCTTCTAAATAGCCATGTAAAAATGTAGATTTGACATCAATATGATAAACAGACCATTTTTTGTGCACATATATGGTCAAAAATATTCTGACTATATCCATGCGTGCAATAGGCGCAAATGTTTCATTAAAATCTATGTCGGGTTGTTGTGTGAACCCTCTTGCAACTAATCTTACCTTATACTTCTGCACATTTCCATTAACATCTTGCTTGATTTTATAGATCCACTTGACACTTATTACATCCTTGTCTTTAGGTACCTCTACTAATTCCCATGTCTGATTCTTTTCAATACATTCAATTTCTTCATCCATGGCTTGTGCCCATACATCATATTTCGGAGATTCTTCGAAAGTTAGTGGATAATCTATTTGAGTAAATAATGCAAAAATAGAAAATGAATTTGTTGTATCAACATCATATATTCCGTGGAGACTTCTTGTTCTTCGTGGAAACAAACTTGCTAAAGTTGGATTTGAAGATGAAAAATTCCTTGGGCTGCTTATTGGAGTCTTCTGCGTTCTTGGTGTACTTGTTGGTGTAGATTGTGTTGCAACTTGTGTCATAGTAGATTGAGGTGTGACATGTTGCACAGTCATGGGGGTGGATGGTACTACGATATGTTGAGTTTCTTTTGGTTTCTGAACCACTTCTTCCATCATATCATCATGTGTGATAGGATTCACAATTTTTGCTGCCTTTTCTACGCTTCCATACCATTCTTCATTATCCACAAATTGAACATCACGGTCCATGATTATGACCTTTGTTGTGACGGGATTATACAGTTTGTATGCTTTTGTATCTTCTGAATAACCAACAAATATGCATTTATATCCTTTATTATCTAATTTCTTTCTCAACTCATTTGGAATATGCACATATGCGACACAACCAAAAAATTTTAAATGAGAAACATTATGTTTCATACCTGCCCATGCCTCTTGACGAATGTTTTTCTTCACACTATTTGTTGGGCACCTATTCATGATATATACAACAGTTGTGACTGCCTCAGCCCAATATTCATTTGGAAAATGCTTGGTTGCTATCATACTGTGCACCATCTCCATAATGGTTTTGTTCTTTCTTTCTACAACATGATTTTGTTGAGGCGTATATCGCGTAGTGAATTGCTTCTGTATGCCATAAGATTTACACAAATTCAGAAAATCATTTGAAACATATTCACCACCTTTGTCTGTCCTTAGGACTTTGATGAAGTGGCCACTTTGCTTCTCCACTAGTTCCTTGAATTGCTGAAAGCATCCAAATGCATCAGATTTGTGTCTTAGGAAATAAATCCATGTTTTTCTTTGTGAAATCATCAATGAATGTAAGAAAATAATTGCATCCACCTATGGAATGTGTTTGCATCGACCCACAAATATGAGAGTGCACAATTTCAAGTGGTGTGCGTGCTCTATATGACTTTCCCACTGGAAAGGATTCTTTATGTTGCTTGCCAAAAATACATCCTTAAAAATTCTTTATGTTTTTTCAATTAGTGGCAAACCTTTCACCATATTATTCATGTAAAATAGCTTCCTCCCACCAAAATTTAGATGTCCAAATCTAAAATTCCATAGCCAAGATTCATCTTCAACCTCTGATTGAAATGCTACTTGAATTTATTTACCATTGTCTTTTTCTTCTTTCTTACTTTCTACCTTGAATGTCGCTGTAGAATGTTCATCCTCTACTTCTTGAGTGACTTGAGTTGTCTTCCTTTTCATATGAGGCCTTATCCTCAAAGGAAATAAGCGATTGCTTGTCATTTTCACCTTAGTTATCAGTTATTTGCTTGGATACTTCTCCAAGATTACACAATGATTGTTTTCCATGTAGATTACGTAGCCTTTTTGTAACAGTTGTCAGATACTTTTTAATTTATGTTGCAGACCTTTAACATAATAAACATCATGCATAGTTTTGTGCTCCCCCTGTTTGGTCAGAAGACCAACCCTTCTTTTTCCTAAAATAGTGACTCGGATGTTATTTCCAAATGTAACATCAGTTTGAATTGATTCATCTAAATTGGGAAACAAACCTAAATTTCCAAACATATGATTGCTACAACTTGAATCTAAATACCATATGTCACATGGGATTTCTTGTACAATATTACAGACAAGTTAGGATGCGCATGCCAAAAACATTGTGCTGGTGGAAATGTTAGTGTTACCTTACTGGCTTTGACCTTGCTTTCTCTGGTCATGTTATTTCTTCCTGCATCCATATGCATAATGTCAAAATTTCTTACAATAATGACATTGTATTTTTTATTTATCATATCTTTAACCACTTGGCTCACCAGAATTTGATTTTGACCTCTACCAAAAACATTTGCAAGGTTGTTGTTGTATCCTCCTCTAGAGGAACTTCTCCCTCTTCCTCTAAAATTAGATATTCCCCTTCCTCTTCCATGACTTATGGATGACTGTGTTGCAAATGCACCTTCCAATTAGGGTAATTTTTAGGGGCGAAATTTCGCCAATTGGCTATTTTTTGGACTTTTTTTCAAAAAATAAATTTGTTATTTGGTCATTTTTAGTCTCTAATATCGCCTATAGTTACATAAAATATGTTTTTTTATCATAATATTCACCAAAATTTACAAGTTTTATCAGTAAATTGTATATTTCATATTTAATATTCGCCTACCTATCTATATACAAGTTGTTTTCAATCCAAAATAATCGCGTAGGATACTATACTTAAGTATACTATTAGAATCCTTAAAAAATACCCTGCTTCCAATGATGTATTTGATCTATTTTGTCTATGTTCATGACTAATGAGAGAGGCTTGCAACTCATCAATGCTGAAATTGCTCAACTAAAGACTCAAATTTGGGGGAAGACTTCTAAGAACCTTTTCAACAACCTTCATATCATCTACAACTTCTTCATGAGATTGCATTGGATTTATCAGTCCAAAAAATTGGGTGTAAAATGATTCTATTGATTCTGTATCTATCATTGACAGAGATTCGAAATATCTTCTAAGAATTTGCAATTTAGCAGTCTTCACTTTGTCCAAACCTTGATATGTAGTTTGTAGTGTATCCCATGCATATTTGGCTTTCTTTGCTACTGGTACTCTTGGGAGTATGCTCTCATGCATTGCTTGATGCATGTAAAACAAGGCTTTTCCATCTGTCTTCCTTTGTTCTTTAAAAATATCATTCTCAGCTTGTGTGAGAGCATTATATGTTTCCTAGTTTGTTGGTTCAGCATAACCATTTTCAACTATCTCCCATACATCTTGACCTTTGAACAGTTCCTTCATGGTAAGCGAACAATATTCATAATTCTTTCCTGTAAAAATATGAGTTTGCAAACTTGACATTTTTGCACCAGAAGTAGAGGCCATATTTAATTTTTCAAAGTCACCTTCTTGTAAAACAGAGTTGTTGCTCTTCTTAAACAAAACTTTAATAACCTACTCTGATACCAAATCTAGGAATTTGTGCGGCTGTGATACCATATCTATGGAATACTGTGCAGACCAAGATTTCACTATGCAGTTTTTACACTCACTGAGCAGACTTTGATTTCATTGTCTTGTGCGCAATTTACAATTTGATTGCGAACAAATGATTTATTTGTGCAATAACTCAAACTTTAATATAACTTTACTTCACTTATTGAAATAAAAGATATTTACCGTGCAATTTTCCTAAAGTAAATACTTTTCATGAACTTTTATAAATTGAGAAACATAAAACTTAACTCTTGTGTGATATGTTAGGTCAATGTCCTAAATTTATGCATGGTGATTTTGCAACATTCACTTTTCACGTCACAGTAAGATTAAATTTAACAAAAGGTATTCTTCAAATCTTTATAAATGAATATTATTTAAACATTCACACTCCAAGAAATATGTGCAACATGAAGATATATTTTGTAGAATAAAATAAGGCAAATGCAAATATATTACCAAGCAAAATAACAATGAGGACTATGGATATTTACACAGATATTTTGCTCCCAAGCTTCAATAACTTGATTTTCATGAGCTTGAGCTTCCAGACTTCACGGAATGCTATGAACTCCAAAAAATTACTAAGAATCATCCCTTCTTCTTACATTGAATGAATGCATTAAATGACTGTGTTTTTCAATGTTAAATACAAAGACCTGGATTTGGATTCTCTCGGAAGCTACTATTAAGATATTTCAATACTCCATCCTTGTCCTACCTAGCATTATTTATTTTTCCTAGTTGTTGATGATGTCATTTTCCCCCTAGTGGTGTGCATATGTCATCCAGGATCAATATACCACCTTCTGATCCATATATGCATCATTTTAGGACCACTTCAGTCAGTTCCCTATTTTATAGGAACCTACTGAGTGTTCCAGTGCAGTCCACCCGAGTTATCGGACTCTTGTGGGGAGTTAGAGCTTTGAATGCCATTGATTGTGGCCTCATACACCCTTTTCTGACTAGAATGCATGACATACTCACTACTGCGCCCTCCTTAGTCAGCTAACTGATTATGACTTTAGTTAGCTGAGTTTAGGTTTAGTTCAGTTTACTTTGAGTCTTTTGGAGCACTTGAGTGGTGATAATCCCTATGCTAGACCAACTAAGGTTCAAATTCTCCTGCATGTTTGTAATTATATCCATTGTATTATAATTGTTCATTATACTGATAATTTAGTAGTGTGACATTATTTTGCTCCTATTTGAGTTTTGTTGCATATTATTCTTCTGCTATTTTTTACTGCAGTTTTCACTCTTATTCTAATTTTCTACTCATTCTTTGTTTGTGAGGCATCCTCAGCTCTTTAGATCTACTGTGACATAGAATTTCACATGGTATCAGAGCCATGGAGGGAATAGGTTGAGCAACTGCTTCCGGTAGTGCACCAGAAGCATCTGGATTTCCACAGCAAATCTTCGTGTCATTGCATTGAATTCATTAGATAAATCCAATGAGGTCTAGCCAGGTGTGAAGGATCTAGATAAAAGTGTGTATTGTCCTAAAGAAGTGCTCAGTAGTATTCTACCTCCATTATTGAGAATTTTTTGCAGGTTATTCAAATTTTTTGAGTGCAGCAACAGTTGCAACATTTTTCTGCAGTTGTAGTAGTTGCAGCATTTTTTTGCAGTTGCAACAGTTTCTGCAGTTGTAGTTGTAGCAGTTTTGTAGCAGTAGCAGTAGCATATATTTTCCATTGTTTTTGCAAGCATTCTACAATAGATTTGGAGTGTATCTTAAATGAATTCCTCCTCTCTCTCCATTCAATTATGATGAGTGGAAACCAAAGATGATAGCATATATGAAGAGACAAGGTATTTTTTATGTGTATTGGTGATATGAGAGATTTTGCTTCCTATGAAGAAGAGAATGATTGGCTAAATGAATGTGAAAGAGACTTTGGAGAAATGTGTATTACTATGTCTCCTAGTATGCGCTACCTCATGGAAACTATTGAATATCCAAGTGATCTATGGGCCCAACTGGACAAAGCATTTGGCAAGCAGAATGAAGGGATTGGTGCAAATTATTTGGAGAACAAGCCCATTGATACCTCCTTAAGTGTTCTCTATAATTATGTCTTGGCCTCAATCATATCTCATGATGAAGTTGTTCAAGATGAAGAAAAAGCTGTAGATTCAACACTCATGTTCTCAATGTCTTCTATTTCGAATTCTGAGCAAGACAAGCCAGTTCATAATCTAGAATCTGAAGAGGTTCTTAAATCCTCTCTTTCACATGAGTCTGATGGTGTGTAGAATGATAATCTATTGAATTTTTTGGAGGTGATGCATTTGCCGTACTTGATCACATCCCTTCTATGTACTTCTATTCGATCATTGTCACATGTTCTCAGAGTTTCATTGAAGATGTAGGAGATTACCATTCACTTGGGTTCAATTCTCAGGCATATTTTGGTTTTGATTTCACCCCTGCTGGTTCAAAGGAGATCACAAGAAACCATCTATCAATTATTAGAGCTGATTTGAAGTCCAAGCCACCACAATCATGTCATATTTCATTTGGTTATGACATCACCTATTTTGGTTCAAAGGATATATCAAATAACTATCTACACATTCATGGAGTTGATCCTACCTCAGTTGGTTTGAATCACAGGTTCCAGGATGATATTCATATCTTTGGATTTGTTCTCACCATGTTCGGTCTGAAGAGCAAGTTCATAAAGCATCCATATTCGCTTGCATTCGCTGAAGGAGAATACAAGCACATGTTTTTGGAGCATGATCCACTTCTTCCGAAGAGGAAGATACCTCCAGACATATAATTAAGCATCACACCTACTTGAGTTCGGAGCAATTAATCTTTTGGTGTGTTTCGATCCAATTTGACGGGGGGATTTCCCATGAGGTTTTCCCCATTTCCTTGGTTCATGGTTTTTTCCTTTATTTTTATCATTTATTTGATTGTATGGGTGACCTTTGGTCTTAGTAACCAGGGCCCAAGATGAAAAAGTATGGATTAAGGGGGGCTGTTAGGATATTTCAATAATCCATCCTTGTCCTACCTAGCATTATTTATTTTTCCTAGTTGCTGACGATGTCATTTTCCCAATAGTGGTGTGCAGATGTCATCTAGGATCCATCTACCACCTTCTGAGCCCTGACTGTATCATTTTAGGATCACTTCATTTAGTTCCCTATTTTATAGGAACCTACTGAGTGTTCTACTGCAGTCCACCTAAGTTATCTGCCTCTTGTGGGGGGTTAGAGCTCTGGATGCCACTGATTGTGGGATCATGCACCCTTTTATGTCTGGCATGAATGACAAACTCACTATTGTGCCCTCCTTAGTCAATTAACTTATTGTGAATTCAGTTAGTTGAGTTTAGGTTCAATTCAATTGACTTTGAGTCTTTCGGAGCACTCCAATGGTGATAATCCCTATGCTAGACCAACTAGGGTTCAAATTCTCCTACATGATTTGAATTCTCTCCATTGTATTACAATTGTTCATTATAATGATAATTTAGTAGCGTGACATTATTCTGCTCCTATTTGAGTTCCGCTGCATATTATTCTTTTGCTCTTTTTTACTGCATTTTTCACTCTTATTCTAATTTTTTGCTCATTCTTTCTTTGTGAGGTATCCTTGGCTCTTTATATATGCTGTGACATAGAATTTCACAGCTACCAGAACATATCAAATACTGTAGTAAATTTCAAATTGAAATCTACCTAAAAACATGACTTTTGAACTACTATGCAGTTGCTTAAATATGATGATACGTGAACACCATATCTTGACAGACTGACCAACATTGTTGACTAGCAAACTGACTAAATGAATGATTTATTGAGGGGGCGAAGGCTAGATATGTAACATCTCATAATTACCGTTTCCAACAAGTATTATAGAGAAATATATTTTATGTTTTACGATATATGTAAATTTGGTTATCATGATATTACAAAGAAATATACTAAATATACTTTATGTGTTTTATAATATGATTATTTAGTTCTAGTTATAGTGGCATTACTACAATTTTGTTTCATTATTTTAACAATTTGGATATTCATTTCTAGTTTCACTCCTAATTGTTTGATTATTTCAATTTAATATGAGTATTTAGTTGCGGATTCACTCCAAGTTGTTTCATTATTTCAACATTTTGATCATTCTTTATTAATCGCTCTAAGGACCGTTTCCATGCTCTTAATTAAACCCAGTTTGACAATGAATAAATAGTTGATCCACATGAATGAATTTTTCCATTACGGTTGTTTTCCTGAACATAAATAAAAGAAGGAAGAGGAATGGAAGGTCGACCTGCAGCAGAATCTCAATTTGATCCATCTTTATTTCCCTTACAACGAAGAGAACAAGAATTCATTACTATCCTGTAAAGTTTTGTGCACACTTTCTGATATCCACTATCCTCGCAAGTTCCATGCACACTTCCTTGCCATCATCACATGAAGAATAGTACCATTCGTTTAATGAATTAAGTAGATGTGTATCAATCACCTTAAACAAGTATTTGTATACATTTATGAACAGAACAAATTTGTTTTTTCTTCCCTGTACTGGCAATAAGGACACATCAAGTTGAGCTTTTACCATAGGACTTTACATCCCTCTTCCTTGTTTTCTCCTTGCTCAGGTACAAAAACCATAAAGGGAAACCAAATCTTCAACAGATATCTCATTCCAGTCTCCTTTAATACTTTTGTATTATCGGGAATGACTTCAAGGTATGGGAATTCTGTTTCTAGAGATGTATTGGCACATCTCTCGTCTGCATTCTTAAATTTTATAATAAGCATAAATGTATAAATAAAATACGAAACTTAAATCTCAGTTCCAACCAACTAGGTCCACAAGTTTTAATACATGTACCATAGCTGGGCAACTGGGACCATGCATATTTGAAGTTTTCAACACAATATGGATCTCTTTCTCTCAAAAAGTCAAAAGAGGCATCCCATCTGCCCTGGATTCCTTCTATTGCAAAGATCTCTTGCTAAGAGATCAATTTAACATAGGCAGAGAAAACTTTTTGTTGGAAGGATTCCATCTGACTAGCCCTCTGAGGAGATTGCAATTTTCTCATATGCCTGGTTCTTAATGGTATATGAGATTGGGGCTCACTTTGGACTCAAAGGGTGGAAGTCTCCTCATTCTTCTGTACGGTTTGAATAGCACTCCACCAATGCATATGATTAGTAACAAATGAAGCAAATCCTCTTAGTTGAATATCTCCTAGATGAGGAACTGGATTGGAGTGGACATCCATAAAGCATGCTCTTTCATGCAAATACAATTCACATAGCAAATTTTGATCTGAAAAATCACTCTTGACGAAGGTGTCCAAGAATTGAGGGGTTGAAATTACCTGATAGGGCCTCCCTTCCTTTAATGCTTTGATTTTAAACAGAGTCATATGTTCATATAAGAACACTGGATAAGATGGGGAATTCTTGAATTAGACTGTACATGTCCTTACCCAGCTATTCTTTTTCTTCTTTTAAGGGCTCAATCTTCCTCAGTTCCTGTAGATCCCTCTGCAAATCATCCCATTGGGATAGTTCTTCATCCCATTTATCCTTAATCTCTTGAATAATCCTCCTATGTCCAGTTAAGGAAATCATTCCTTTCTCCAACAGGATGGTACGATATCTCCATTTACTGAGCTCAAGTTGTAATAGGGAGATCTTCTTTTCCAATTCGTTTTCATTCTTTACTCTTCCATCCTCTCCTTTTCCTTTATCCAACAAAATTTCTACTTCAACCACTACTCCAGCCGCTTCTGTTTGTGTTGTTGATTCAGCAACCAATTTTAGGAATGTTGGTTCTTGTGTGGCAACACCTTGTTTATGTACCTCAGTCACTACAAATTATGTTTGCATTGTTGCTTCAGTAACCAATATTGGGGATGCTGGTTCTTGTGTGACAGCATCATTTTTCTGTAATCCAGCCTCAACAGCTTATGTTTGAGTCGCAAGTTCAACAAACAATTTTGGAGTTGTTGGTTCTTGTGTAACAACACGCTTTTCTTGCATTCCAATCTCAAAAACTTATGTTTGAGTCGCAGCTTCAACAAACAATTTTGGGAATGCTGGTTCTTGTGTAACATCATCCAATTTATGTGTTCTACTCAAGATAAATACTGTTTGAGTTGCTGCTTCAATGACAGATTTCTAGAGTGCTGGTTCTTGTGTAACAAGCTCCTGTTCTATAATTTCAATGCCTTCAGACCGCTACGATTTCTCTTGAATCATTTCAATGTCTCCTGAATGTTGAGAATGATCTGGAAGTAGTTCAATATCCCTCGAATGTTGGGATTGTATTTATTCATCCTCTTGTAGCTCCTGATCAGGGATTATGTCCACTTCTAGCTCCTTCTCTTCCATTAACTCTTTTGTAGGTATTTATTCTCTTCTCCGCCTTGATTGTGCCAATTTCCATGTTGTTGATTCCATCAATGTAACTTTATACCCTGCAAGTTTGAATAGATCTCCACATTCTGGACATTTCAGTTCCTCATGTTCTCCAATCTCTGAAATAGAAGGTGGGTTTTCGAATTGGTCAACAGCTTCATCCAAAGTATTCAAGCTCTACACTGTCTTCTTTTTGCATGCTTCTATCAAACTCTGCAATTCATCTTGGAGCATTTGTACCTCTTATTTTAACATTTCATTCTCGAAAAGAATATTTTCCAATTGGGGTTGACTTGCAGTTGGTTCTTGTGTAACTACGGATGATCAAGGTTTTAGAATAGGAATTTCCAAATTTTCCCGGTTGTATATACCGATTCTGCCGTAGTAGAAGCTCTAGTCCTCTTTCCCTTTGCAGGAATAGATGACTGACCTTTAATACTTGATCTCTTCCTTCTCCTATGTGACACAGAAGGGGTAGAAGCTTCTGGCCTAAATTCCTCTTCTTGGATTATGGTCCCTCTTATTTCAGGGGAAGATTCAATGTTAAAAATATACAAATTTCCTCCCCTTATTGCCTCTGCATGATATTTTGATTGATGCACTGGTCTCTCGCTCAGCTCTTGAGGGTTTATTCCCTGAGATTCTTCTGCCATTGTGGATTCTTCTCCTATTGCATCTTCCACAGCTACAACTTCCACTGTCACAGCTTCTACATCTGCTCCAGTTTCAGCTTCTGCTATAGCTGCTAATATTACCATTTCTACTACCACTGTAGCTGCTTCTTCTATAGGGTTTTCTACTGTTGCAGCTTCCCCTAAACCTTCCTCCTGAACATTTTCCAATTCTTCTGTTGTTGCACCCCTCCCCCCAGCTGAATCTAAGGATCCCCGCTCGTCAGATCCTCCCTCTATACCTTCTATATCCAATATGGGTCCCCGGTTTACCCCATCCACGGGAATAAATTGTTCCCATGTTTGGTTCATATGGGGTAGGGCTCTTAAAACTAGCAATCTGATTAGTCCATGGTTTGTGAGGAGGATAACGGATGTCGATAAGTTATGAAATAATGAGCCATGATTTGTAGGGTTCTTAAAAGATAGAATGACATATTAAGTAATCTACCATGGCACAAATGAGAAAGTAGGAAAAAAACATAAATGTAAACTACTCAGTACCTACCCTCACAAGTGATGTACTTCTTTAAAAAGATTGCAACCTGATCCCAAGGCCCTGCCAGTGTCTCCAATGTTTTTCCTCTGCCTCTCGACTGAACGCTTTCTCCCGCTGCTATAAAATCCTCAGCTGTGGTCAAATTGTGCCTCTTCCAACCAAACCATCTCCTCCCAATCCTAGGAAATCTTGTAACTTCTGCCAATGTCGCCTCTGTAACGTCTATCCTCAATCCTCTAACTTCTGAGTGAGTGTTGGTCAAGTTTAGAGAAAATTGGAGTGTCGAATTGGAGTGTCGTCTCCACATGGAAACCGTTTAATCTTTGGAAATACTCCATCCATCCGGCTTCCACAAAGATGGCAAAGACCTCCCTATTTTAGCGCGAAGACTCTATGTTTACAGGTTCGTGTCTCACCGGAATACCCATATTTCTCATCTTCTGCGAGTTATGCTAGCGAATGCAAGAGTTACAAGTTTCAGATGTTGGAGTTACAGCATGCATAAATAGTCGATGGATAGCCAAAGTTGATTTGGGTATTTTTGGAAAGGTGGCACGGTTATGGGATAAAATCGTTGGCAGAATATCACACGAATCAGGTAAAATGATGGTCGTATAATAAGTACGGGTGACAATTTTTGACATGTTTCCTATTTTGGTTGATTGGCTATGGATTGCTGACAGGGGCTAACGACAAGGTATAATTATTATTACTTGTTGTTTCAATTCATGCCTAATCATGTTTATGGTTAAAACTCGTACCTTTCAATATAATGTTGAGCCGCCATTTTTCCATGGTGGCATCACTTTATTGTTGCATCAACTAATAAGACCATAATGACACACATGTTTCCATAAGTTGGTCGTCATCGACCGAGCAGGTAAAGTACATCCACGCCGGCATAAATTGCAAGAGTACATGGTGAACTGATGGACTTTTAGTGTTCTTCGTAGAGACTGTAGCAGGATAAATAAAAATTTGGAAAAAATGTTGGTGGATTTTCAGCTAAATAATGGGCGGAGTTAAAACCGTGAAACGGAAAGTTTAGTTCACCATTTGGAAGCTGTCACAAGCCTGAACATATTTCTTAGCATCCTGGAACACTATTGGCCAGAAATACCCCATTCTTAATTCCTTATGACCAATTCTTTTATCAACAAAATGCCCCCCACAAGGCTCATCGTGGCAAGCCTTCAAGATACTGTAAATTTCATCCTCCCTCACACACCTTCTAATTTCCAAATCTGGACCTGTGTAAAAGAGATGTCCATCTATCCAACAGTATCTAGCACTATTCTATATGATTTTCCTTTTTTCTCTTTTTGATAAGTGCGCTGGAAGCTTACCTGTAGCCAAATAGTTAGCGATATATGCATACCATGGGGAATGAGCTGAGACTGCGACCAAATGCTCATCAGGAAAAGAATCTTCGACTAGTGAATCATCATCATTTTTATTAAGTCGAGAAAGAAAATCAGCAACGACATTTTCTTTTCCTGGTCTGCCTAAAATAGTAATATCAAATTCTTGTAATAGCAACAACCATCTAGTTACCCGAGCATTAGTGATAGGTTTATTCATTAAATACTTAATGGTTGAGTGATCAGTATGCACAAAAGTAGAATACCCAGTGATGTAATGTATGAACTTATTAATGGCATAAACAATAGCAAGGAATTCTTTTTATGTCACTATGTATTTTAGTTCAGCAGGGGCCAAATTCTTACTAACATAAAGGATAGCATATGGACTATGGCCTTCCTACTATCCCAACATTGCTCCAATAGCAGTATATGAAGCATCAAAAGAGATGTGAAAAGGAAAAGCCTAGTTAGGCCCTCATAGAATAGGCATTGTGGAAAACCTTCTCTTGATTTCTGCAAATGTTGTTTGACATGCATATGTCCAATCAAACTGTGCATACTTCATTAACAAAGTGAATAAAGGAGAAGCTAGCTTCGAAAAAAATTCTATAAATATTCTAAAATAACCAGCATGCCCTAGGAAGCTATGTACCTTTTTTGTGTTCCAAGAGCAGGAATGTTTACAATTACCTTAATTTTAGTTGGATCTACTTGGATACTTGCAGCAGAGATAAAGTGCCCCAGAACTATACCCTAGTCCATCATTATATGACACTTTTCAGTGCTCAGAGATAGGTGGTTTTGTTCACAGCGTTCTAAAACTCTTTCCAAATTTCTCAATGCTTCATCAAAACTACTACCATTTGGAGTGAAATCATCCATAAAGATCTCCATGCAATCATTAACCATATCAGAAAAGATCCCAATCACAGCTCGTTGAATTGTGGTTGGTGCATTACATAACCCAAAAGGAAGCACCCTATATGCAAAGGTTCCCCAAGGACAAGTGAATTTGGTTTTATCTTGGTCTTCGGGGGCGATCTGGATCTAATTATAACCACTAAATCCATCCAGAAAGGAAAAGAATCTTTTTCCAAACAAGGTGTCCAAAACCTAATCAATAAATGGTAAGGGAAAATGGTCTTTCTGTGTTTCTTTGTTTAGTTCTATGTATTCTACACAAACTCTCCACTTCCCATTCTTCTTAGGTATGATCACCAATTGGGAAACCCACTCGCTCTTTGAAATTCGGTAGATAAATCCTGCCTCCAAG
This sequence comes from Larix kaempferi, assembly GCA_027924585.1. NCBI lineage: Eukaryota > Viridiplantae > Streptophyta > Pinopsida > Pinales > Pinaceae > Larix > Larix kaempferi. The sequence continues at coordinate 707,244 of BSBM01000604.1, forward strand.
AGTTTTTGAATTTCTTCCTTCACAACATCCATTAAATTCAGGTTCATTCTACGTTGAGGTTGGCACACTGGCCTAGAGTCACTTTTGATATAAATTAGGTGAGTACACAAATTTGAGCGAATACCCATCATATCTGTATATTCCCATGCAAAGGATCCCTTATGTATTTTTTGCAATGTGATCAGACATTCCAGTTCATCGAGCACAAGATTAGGATTAATGTTAAGATTTTTTCCAGGCTCGATTTCTACTAGAGTACTTTTTGAGTTCTAAATTACTAGGATTTTTTCGGCATCACTAACTAGGGTCTCTTCAGTAATATATTCTTGTTCCTTTTCACTTAAGGTGCTATTCAGAATTTGATATGCATGTCTAGTGACAGACGTTGGCTCACTAATGAAACTGTTGATGGTGTCATCTTCAGTTTCAGTTTTGAAAGTCAGGTCCTTCACAATTGTTAACAATGGCTGAGTTCCTTCCTCTTCCTCCAAATCCATCCATAATGGAGTTTCAAAATCAGAACTTGGTCTAGCTGGAGGATATAAGGTCAGGTTTTTAATGTCAGTCCCATCATAACTCATCATGGATCCTGATCTACAGCTGATACATGCATCTGTTGTAGCTAAACATGGTCATCCTGGGATTAATGGGTGTCCCCCCAGCTGCAACTTAGGTTGCAAAACCAAGAAGTCTGCAGGGTATTCCCATGAATTGACGATGACCACTAGGTCATCTAATATTCCTTCAGGTTTGATCATGGATCTATCAGCCAGTTCTAGTATAGTAGGCCTGATATTAGTGAGTCCCATCTTCTTTATAGTATCAATGGTAATAACGTTTATTGCTGCACCTAAATATACCAATATGTTGGGTATCTGATTATGCCCAATGTATACTGTTACAGTAGGATTACCTGGGTTGTCATACTTAGCCAGTGGAGGCCTTCCCATTATTAATTCAGACAATTTTCCCACTACATGGACTGTAGGAGGATCCCTAGGATTCCTTCCTGGATTTTTCACGCATAGATCCCTAACGGTCTTGGTGTAGATAGGTACATCATGAAGGGATTGTAACAATGGAATCTTAACATAAATATTCTTCAATCTCTTAACATAAGAGATTGAAATGAGGTTGTTCCACTTCCTTTTGAAAACTCAAATGTTCAGGATGTGGTGGTTCTCTTGTCAATTGTGTAGGTTGTGTTTCAATGTGTGTTTCTTCCTGTGTTTCTGCTAGTGTTTCAGTAGGAGTTTCAACATCCTCAATAATGGGGATTGTTGTACTAAGTGAATTCTCGAATTGTTGATTCATTCCCTCTTCGGTCATAAAGGATGGAACATCCTCGATGACAATAGGCTCCACTACCCTCCTTGATCGTAAGTGTAGTTCATTACAAGGAATTGGGGAAAGGGAGTAAGCTGACATGTTGGAAATTTCGAACTATTGTACTGCCTTCTTGTTAGGATTGGGGTTAGGCTGAGCAGGCAGTTGTGCGCGTAGTGGTATGTTCATTAGTGCAGCATTATTTTGGAGTTGCAGCTACGGTTGTTGATACTGTTGGTGATGATACTGTTGATGAGGAGTTTGTTTGTGAGGAAATTGATTTCCTTGGTAAGGATTTCTCTAGCCAAGAGACCAAGGAGCTTGCTGGTTTGATTGTTGTGCGCATGGAGTCTAAGGACCAGGATATTGAATTGAACATTAAGGTGGATTCCATTGGTTATTAGAATAGGAATAATGTGAAGGAAACTGATTATTCATATTATTTATATTATTCCAAGAGTTGAAAGGTGAGGGATCTAGATTCATACCTGAATTCCGAGGCTACCAAGGATTTTTATGAGAGATGAAATAACCTTGCTCCACATCTGATGTAGATGCTTGAAGGACTGCTTTGACTTTAGGCAGTGAAGGACATTCTTTAGTGTCATGATCCAATTCACATAATCGACATACCTCCACTTTGTCAAGCGTACATTCCTTCAATGGGTGATTCTTCCTACATTTAGCGCAAAATACACCAAGTGCCAGATCTTCTTCTTCATGTCTCTTTTTTTCTCTCAAAATATCCAATTGCGAGGAAATGGAACCCATCATGTCAGTTTTAAAGTTCTCAAGAATGTTACCTATCTCTGCCCGAGTTGCCCCTCCAATGGCTGACTTATGTGCCCTAGTGAGGACATCTCGGTCTTGTGATAATCTACAGTAGGATCTAATAGCTATAAGAAGCCTCACACAAACTCTCAAGAAGTTGCAAAGAAGAAGATAAGAATGAACTCAATAATCACTCATGAACACAGAAAATGGAGAATAGCAATATCATAAATCAGCTGTGAGATGGCACTGTGAATATTGAATACAATCACTGTGTAGAGAATTAGAATTAACCAAGGAGGTCATTCGAATCATGCTCAAAGTCTAGCTTGGATAACATTGGAGACATCATCCAGTTAGTATTATAAGTCATAAATGGTAATAGTCAGTCAAGTGAGTCTAACTGAGTCTAATAGAACCATCTAGGAACAAATCAGGGGATGGAGACTCCAAGGAGGGCGCATGAGGCTGTCAGAAGATCAAGTGGCACTCCAGAACTAGCTAACTAGGAGCTACAGGCAGTTAGCATGAGAAATCAGCGGAAGAACTGCTTAATCAATGCTCTAAGTGACTATCAGACACCTAGTAGGTGAGATGAGGTGGTCTAACTGAATGATAACTAGTGGTAGGTGAGAAAAGGTGCACATGTCATGCAGAAGAGTCAAATAGGGTGCATTAGGTAGGTAGAAGGGCTACTGGGGGCTGAAGACAAGCTCTAGGGAGCTGAAAATAGGCTCTAGGTGCTGGTAGGACCACCAAGATTATGACTGGATGCATGCATTTGCATGCAAATGCATAATGCATGCAGATGACTGGATGCATGCAAAATGCATGCAGACATGCAAATCTAAAAAATGATGGTGAGAATATTCCAACAAGTCTCAATCTCTGTCTCGAGTGTTGGTTCTGGAGGATCCCCTCGAGTATCTTTGACATAAGTCTATGATGTGTTCAAAGGGTTCTTTTAATATATCTCCCTTTCCCAACAAATTAAGCATGTCCAGGAAATCTTCTCTGATTCCACGTAGTAAAATAATTTTCAGGACATCTTTCCCAATATCGGCGTGACCAAACCTCTGCAAATTGTATAACAATCTTTCAACAAATTCCTCCAAACTCTCCTCTTCTTTTTGGACCATCTTAAACAACTCTTGCCTCCTATATTTGGTTCTACAATAGTCTTGATATTTGGAAAGGAAAATCAGTTTCATTTTCTCCCAAGTGGTAATAGTCTCATGACCCAAACTCATGAACCAACACAGGGCATTTCCCTTTAGAGTAGCAGGAAATAGTTTCAGCTTCTGTGCACTGGAGGTGTAATCATAGCTCCGACAGAGGATATCAAATTCGAAAATTAATTCATCTGGATCTTCGGAGGAATTACCATGGAAATTCGGCAAAACCGAAAGTGAAAAATTGTTCATGGGGGTCGCCCCTAGTGCTTGTCGGATAGGGAATTCCAGTGTGACAACAGTGTCTCCATGCTGATTATCCCCCACTTCCTCTTCATGATTATTGGGACGTTTGTGGTGATCCCCATGTTCTTCATTATCCACGTTTCCCTAGTTCTCATGTTCTTCCTTTCTTCCTTCCTCCTCTTCTCTTCTTTGTTCTTCTCTCCTTCTCTCTTCCTCTCTCCTTCTTTCTTCCTCCAGTTCCTAACGGTGATCTAAACACTCCTCTTTAGTGACTCTGAGTCCATTGATTCGATAAATCTCTTCTCGAGCCACTGCACCCGCAACACTTCCATTATCTTCAGGAGGCCTCTTCTCCGAAATGGGATTTGAAGGTACCATTACGCTCTCAATGGTTGATGCAGACGTTTCAATCTTAGGGATAATGGAGCCTCCTCTTCCTGAAGATGTTCGTGGTAGTCTGGTAGAGGAATCAACTTTGGATATCAATTCATCAATGAATGTTTGTGTTCCTAAAACTTGGTTACCGCCACGATCTCTTCCACCTGCAGGATTAGTATTTTGGGGGGGTTCCCGAATTTTTCTTCTCGTATTCATGCAATCTTCAAATATTCATAGCTAATGAAATCAATTAATCAAATACCATCTATGTTTATCAATTACCTTCCCCAACAATGGTGCCAAAATGTTGGTCACTCTATATGCTAATCAATTCTAACTAACAGACTTAATGCTCAATATAAATTGTCAACCCAGGAAGGTCTTGTTATTTCGAAGGAAACTAAGCAAAATATATACATAAACACTCAAGTAGTTGATTGAATGGATGAAGATCAATTATCCTACCTAGCTGCTCAGTCAAACTCAACTCATTGCTAAAGCTAATCTAAATTATCCATCTAAGAACTCAAGGGACTTTTACTTTCCTACAACATCAATCTAGTAGTAACTGATCTAAGAATGAATGAACTAGAATTGCTTTTGCAAGAAGTTAAATCCTAAAGATATCAGACTACAAGTAACTCAAACCATAACCTATTTAATTCAACAAATTCTAAGAAAGATAAATAACAATAATGAACTAAAACAAAGCTTGAACCATAATCTGACTAATTCGGAAAATTCTAAGAAAGATGGATAATAGAAAGAAATCAGAGCTGACCTTGAATGTAACAACAAATTAACACACTTGCATCAAAGGGAAAACTACTCTACACAGTCGATTGTCACACCACACTGTTGCAACACACCAAGGGAAAACGCAATCATTAACAACTATTGTTGCAACACACTATAAATATGCCTACTGTAATTCCACACCAAAATAACATAAACAAAACTAAAACATCTACTTAACTTGGTGATCTATGTCAAAAGGAGGGCCCTGACCTTCTAACAGAGATGCCACAGAAACTAACACGAATTATAACACATAAATATAAAGAATTGTTGCTCCTTGTATTAAAATGATATAACCATAGTTACAGTACTCTTTGTTATAGCTTCTTACAATCAAATGCTAACCAACCCCCAATCTCGGATCGTCTTCTCATACTTATACACAGGTGACATAATCCCATGCCACTAATATCGGGAAGCCATGAAGATCTACGATCTCTAGGCTGCCAAATTGAAATAGAAACAGTTACAACCATCAATGAATTTGAATGAATTTGTTCAAAATCAGGCATGCACTGTTACTCTAAGCTTTTAATAGACCAAATGGACTCCAAATGATTGGAAGAGAAGATGCTTGGATGTTTTAGCGTGACCCAGTCGCAGCTAGCCTCATGGAAAGATGCTCAAGTTGTCACATCAATGTATGGAACCAGATCTAGGTAGGGACAACTGGCACTAAGTATTTATTTCCTCCAAGGTTCAACGAGATTCTACACATGTGTTCTTTCAAGGCTCTGAACTATCTTTATTGAATCAGTACAAGTTAGCGCAAATCAAAAGATAAAGTTCATAACCATAAACAATATTAGGCATTAATGAAAGAAAGCAATAATAAGTTATACCCATGAAGATCCATGCTTGACTTGGAAAGATATCTCCCTAGGTCATAGGAAAATGAGGTAATACAAGGGAAAAAGGTGTTGAAAAGTATAGGCAAAAAGGGGCTATTTTGGCACTCAACAACCTCGTCAAATATAAGAACTTACAAGTTGAATATTTGACATGGGAATATGAGTCCTTCATATAGAAGCATCCATAACTAATCAAGTGTTGAGGACAACACTTGTATGAAGGGGAGGGTCATGTTAAGCCTTAAATGTCGGCACATTACCCCCTATATCATGGCTAATTGCATATTATTGATGTCGTCTTGGGTCTACTAGTGGTAATTTTCATTATTATTACTATATTAGTTATGTTGGCTTGGGTCAACTAGTTGTAATTGTACCCCTTTGTCTCATATATATAGGAAGGAGACCTTTTCATTTGAATCAACTTATCTTATCTTGTCTTATCTTTTGTACTTAGTACATTGTATAAAGATGTTTTCCCCTCAACGAGTCTTTCCATTCATCTATTTTCTTCATTATTAAGGCGTGGATTACTCTTTCTGATTTACTTATGCTCTTTTCATGCTCTTTTTAGGACTTGGTTGCATAACGCACATCATGGATAGACAAGAATAATTATGAAAGGAATCAAATATAATCATTGCACATCCAAATACAAAGAGAATGTGTATCTTTAAACAAAGAATATCCAATCAATTGGTTCTACAGGAGCAATTTTCCACCCAATTATAAGCACTACTTCCAGCATGTACTCTTTCTACTAAGAGGATACCCCTAAGCTAGGCTATGAGGCCACCAAGGTGAAGGAAACACCTACAAGCTTCTATTTCTCATACCACAACCCATTCTTCTCTCAATTCTTATCCAAACACTCATATACAGATCTACATGAATCTCACTCAGCTATGGAACAACCATGGAACTCCTTCCAACTACCCCACACAACACAAGGAAGGAATTCCTCTTCACGGATCCACAACTCCCTCAAGAAATCCAACCCTTATAGTGCTTACAATCAATGAACCTCTTAGAGGTGAAATTTATACTACGTGCTAATTCTAGAGGTTTTTTTCCAAAAACAAAATCTCCATTTTCCATTCTTTTCTATTATCATTCACCAAAATTCCATAGGATTAAATCTTTGTACTCTAAAAATCACCAAAACTATCAAAAACCTATATAAAACCTTTAGAAATTTGAATATTTGTTTAAAATTATCACCAAATATTTTATGGTTAAAAATTTGGTAGTTAGTAAAATTTGCCAAGGTTTCTACACTTCAAGAAAATTATGGATCCTTAAAGTTTCCCCTTCTTAGAAGTGTGTGTAGTAAGAGTCCAATGTGATGTATATTGTTGAATAACATCCTTAGCATTAATTCATGGCTTCTCAAGTATGAAAAAGTAGAAAAAATTCATGGGTAAAGGTTACTATCTTTCCCAACCTCTATGCTCACCTACAACTGTCCCTTTTTCCCTCAAATTTGCAGCTCTATTTCCAATTTGAATTCTAGTTATGCACAATCTAGTAAATGGGTGATAACAATGGGATGAACCACAAAAGGAAGAATTATGGGTAGTGTAAAAACTATTGTCCAAAACATGCATAATGAAAAATGGATTCTATACTCCAAAATATGAAAGAATGGTGGAAATGGAACTGACATAACTCCTAAACGTAGAAGAGAGAACTCTTTTAGCAACCATAAAAGTATATTTATTCAATGCTTCCATAAATACATGAGAAGAATTTCCTCAAACCTCACACATGCATTCAATGATTGGATAAAATAGTAAAAAGGAACTAATTGACGCATTTAAGGAAAAATGGCAACAATTGGGTGATTTCTAAGGTTGACAATTGGAAATAGAGGATTTAAGCTCCCATAGGCACCCTTTCCTCTTCCCCTCTAGTGGAATCATAGCTGCTCTAGTTCTCTCTACAAAACCATCTGAGACCATTTTATTATTTTGAAACATAGTATTTACAATATAGTATTCTAATTGGCATGATAATACAACCACGTGATCCATAAATAAATACTAGCATTATACATTCACATCTATTCACTAGTTAAGACTTGGCCTTGAGCTCCGCACTCGTAATCCAAACTAGCATATTTGCATCATTTAAATGTATTGGTTTAATATATTCCAAGTAGAAATAGGGGGTATTACAATCCCCTTCCCCTTGGAGTAACACTATCCTCGATGTTTGCTATAAATCAAAACAAAAATTAATATCCTCACACATGGAATCCTCCATCTCCCATGTAGCCTCACTATGAGAAACGTGCTTCCATCACACCTTTACATGTTTGATGGCTCCATTCCAGGGCAATTACACCTTCTTGTCAAGGATGAATAATGGCTTTGTTTGGAACTCTCCCTTGGGTTCCACTTGGATCACATCCCAGTCAATCACCAAGTAAAATTTTAAGGGTGAAATTTATCCCATATACCAATTTTAGGGGCATTTTTTTCAAAAAAGATTTGTCAATTTCCATTTTTTTTCTAAAACAATTCACCCAAATTCCATAAGATAAAATAATTGATTACTTTAACCCACTAAAAATATAAACATAACCAAGTAGTAATTTAAAATAACTCATTACTAACTAGGCACGATAAAATAACAAATATTAAATATTAGTAATAATTTATTTTATGAATTTGTTCTTTTTAATTATTTAAAATAATATATTACTTTAACCCACTAGGGTAATTTGAAATAAATATTACTAACATGCTATGATAAAATAACAAATATAATATATGATGAAATTGATTATAGTTGGTTATATTAATGTCAATAAGCATTAATATGGACACTAGTATTAACAGTAATATTAACATTAGCATTAATGTCTCTTGATGGTAACATTAACATTAACATTAATTAATTAATATGGTTATGTTAATTAATAATATTAATATTAATATTAATAGATCAAGTATATTCTTAAAATTTTGTCATCATGAATTTTGGAACTTATATTATAACCATTTTTAATATGATATGCAAGCTTTTTCTTATTTAAGATTATAAATTAGGGAATTTTAAAAATAACTTTTTTAAGAATATATTAAACTAATTAAACTCAACGCTTTTAAAAGAATTTATTAAATTTGAAATTTTCATATATAGATTGTTGAATAATTTTCCAATAGACACGTTCAACTTCGTCAACCTATGTAATGTAGAAATATGGAATAGGTCAACCAAGGTGAATGCCATGATGCCACATAACCTTTGAATAATTTACCAATCTCGCATATCCATTTAGGGACATCACAAGGGAACATAAACATTAGGGAACACTATACTATTACATGATACCACAAAGATGAATGTTGCAATGCAACATAACCACTGAGGAACATAACAAATTTGACATAATACTACACGAACATTGCAATGCAACACATATTCAACCAATGTCAATGAATATCTATTTCACAATATCACATCACCATACTCAACCATTCTCAAACATAGTGAACATGGTTAGCCATGGTTAATCATTTGTTGTAATGTCCCTGAAAAATACACCCTAAATTTTTTTTCTTAAGGGTCTCTGCATTGTCATAAAGCACTTGTTTACGTAAATTAACTTCAGTATTGATCACTTAGGTGGTGTCTTCATGTATGCACTCATTGAATCTCTGCTAGTTTCCTCATAATTACAACAAAGGTTATACTATCATCATTATTCCAACTTATCACTTTTATTTCAATTATGGATCTTGAGTATCATGTAAGTATGAGTTTGTTTCCTTAATGCACATAGCATTATTTTCATATGTATGTGTTTTTGTAGCCTACTTCCGGATATAAAATTGTTTCTCTACCTGAGAAATTAGACTTAGTTCATGTCAGAGAGTTTATTTTTATTATGTATGGAATTTGGCCCCTTAATGGCATTGGCTTACTTAGCGTTGCTAACCTTTATACTCTCTTCTTTTGCATGAATGTTCAACCATATATATTATGTTTAAACAAAAACTATAATTCAACATAAGAGATTGAATATCGAGTGTTGGGTTTCTTCTATCCATAATAAAATTATTTACATTTCTTTCTAATCTATCCATATGTCAAACTTTTATATATATTAAAAACAATATCTGTAATTCAACTAGAAATTAGAATATCTCCCTATTCCAATGAAATATATAACGTTTATACATATATTTTATTTTAAATCAATGACGATATAAAAATGTCTAATACAAATAATCTAATACACTAATATATGTATATTAAAGATCTCTACTTTAACCCAACATTATATATAACTTCTATATATAACTTTATAATGCAATGCCCTCACTATATATTTTAATACCCTTTGACTATTCCATATATATATATATACTTTATGATGTGATTATCCTAATATTCAATGTTAAGAGGCTTCCTTAGCAATAAGGAAACATCCCATGTGTTCACATATTTTTAGACAAGGAATAACTTAATACTTGCACTCTATAAACAAGGCCTCTCATTTTTAAATATATTATGTGCATATATAATATATTACCAAAACCCTTCTTACACATATATGTATCCAACTCATACACAAACATAAGTTATTTGTCAAACTTATATTTAAACATGTTAACCCTTTTATACTCCAAACCACGCGTTATATCTTTATATATTTTGTATCCATGTAAATATTTTCTTAACCATGTTATATAATTGAACCAAAACACAACCATAGTTTATGTTACTAAGATGCACAACAAATGAAAGGAATAAAAGACAAACTGCCATCACACTAAAGTAATGTTATAGCTCAACCGAAAAGCTACCTAGGTTTGGGTGGAAAGGAAAAATAGTGGCGTAGGAATTTCCAGCGTAGGAAAATAATAAATAGCAAAAAAAACATTGGACTGTCTACGGAGTTACAGCCATCGTTACTGTCATATCAATGAGTAGAAGGGATGGTTGAGAAGAGCTGTCAAGTATGGAAACATTGGTATTCGTTGACCACTGGTTGTTCCATTTCTTTGATTCAAATGCCAACCTCAGTGTAGTAAGGATAACGATGATAATTTAGATTGGGGAAATGATTCTAACGAGATTCAGTGTATGCCTTACTTGAGCGTTATTCCAACCAACAATCAAACAAGTAGAAGAATAACCAGCCTTATTTACACAATTCCACATGCATACTTTGACCAACATCCTGCTATTTGACTTCAAAACACACAGTAAAATCGCGCTTTGATCTCTTCCTTAAAGAACAATACCAAACAAATAAACTCTTAAATATAATAAAGATATTCAATTCATGTACTGGATTAGTTTAGCATTCGCCATTCGACAGGGTCTAATAATATATCTGGATGCATGCGCATAATCCAGATTAGATATAGCAAGAGAAACTGAGGTGCATCCCGTATTGCGTAGGTCAGGTTCCTTAAAAGGATATAAGTAAACTACGCTACCCAATTATGCAAATATCGTTGCCTCCATCATGGGAATCTAATAGTATCACATGCAGATGGGAATGGAAGCATTAATATACCAAACAAAATCGCATTCCCAGTCGACTACAACTGTCAAGTTTTAGTTTTGAGATTTTTCAAGAGCTTAGATCCCTAAAGAGGAGAATCACAGAGTTATTAATTTGAAATTACCTGAACTTGACTGAGTTGTAATTATATGAAAATAATCATTTTATTATATAAGTCAAAGATCTATTCGTACTGATAACGAATATATCCAAACTCTGAAATTCTCGCCATGATTTATCTTAACAGAATCGAAACCATAATCTTTTAACTAAAGAGGCAAAATATATCCATGCAGAGTCATTTTACAGTGCTTGAACATAATCATACATGTGGCAATCGTAAGAAATGAAACTACACCCAAGAGTATAAAGACACAATAAACAATATCTTCATGGTATTTATAACAAAGATATGAGGCCTAAACAATGTCGGCATAACTCAAAATACCTTTCAAGAAGAAAGAACAACAATACAATAATTTCTGCCATCAAAACTATTAATCCAAATCAACAATAATATACTCACTTGAATTAATGGGGAACAAACACTTATCTTAGGAATTATAATGGGGAGACTAAAATCTTGACTTCAACATTCTACTTTTCCAACTGGTCTATGTTCGACATAGGTTTTCCCGCGGAGAGACCACCCCTGAGTTGGGCATGAATCCATTAGGGCTGATCTAAAATTTTTAGGATCTTTTTAACCAAAAAACTTGCATGTGAAATTTGCATGTAACATTCATAAAAATGGCTTAAAAGATGATTTTTTAAAATTCATTTAAATGAACACATAAGAAAATAAAAGAGAGATACAAACCACAAAATGAAGACAAGAGATGATAACGTAGTTCACCTTTCTTGGGCTACGTCTCTAGGGCTACTTCCAATGGAAAGGTCGATCTTATTAAGTCTTGAAGGTTACAAATTGAGTGTTTTGGAAACACTTATAAGTTCTATCTTTCAAACTCAGAAACAGACTGCGCCACTGCGTTCCTCTTGAAATTCTGAGAAAAATGAATATAAAGTTGACCATATGTGCCTAAGGCCTCCTCTGACATGCAAAACTAGACAAACTACCTGCAAATAAGAAAAAAGAGTATGACCTGTACAGATTTTGCCTCGGGATCTATGCCCATTAATGACCTTTGCACCTCGAGATCTGTTCTTGTACCCTGTCTCAGTCTTTGTGCAACTTCCGCGTTTTTTTTTAACTCCGAACTATGAACTTGAACTTGAACTTGAACCATGCTTGGAAATCGTGGCTCATTTTATAGTTGTGGGCATTTCCAACTTAAAAATATTTTGTGCCGATATCCACTCAATGGTGGGGCTGTTCCCCAATGGTAAGGCGCAACGCTATTTGGGGAGAGGTCCAAGGGTCAAACCCGCGGGCCTCTCCTCCCTCCACGCGCTTTTGAATGGTGGCATACATTTGTACTAACACGTTATAATATATGGCGCGTTTGTTGTAATATGGTTGTTGTATAGTTCGGTGGCTCCACATTATGATATGGATAGGGTTCCACCTATGGTTTACAACATATGGTTTATACCATATACCTTGAATGGGGGCCTCTGTGTTGGCATGGGGTCGAGGGCTATGCTCTTGGCCCCTCCCCATTTTAAAATTGTAAACCTTTCAACCTTGTTTGAACCATATGATTGCCAATTGGCTAGTGGAGCTTTTGGAGACCTTGGTGGAGGTCTTGGGTTCGATTCCCATGGCTCCAATCCATTTTACCACATCACTTTAAACCACTTTTAACCATCCTTGACGAAACTTCAAACACTGACAACTTCTTCATCTGGAGGTCGTTTCACATGAAACAAGAGTCGACGGAAAGCTGTCGACGAGCTCTTTACCATGGTAACCTTTGTTCTAGTGTTTGAAGACTTTAAATCTAATCAATCCTCAAATATCCTCCTAGATCAATAACACAAGAGCATTACTCCATTTTCTCAAATTAATCTTATTCATCTTTCATTTCCTCCTTCCCCTCTGAAAATGATCCCCTTTATGAGCACCCAAGTGCTTTATTTATAACCAAAGTTACTTTTGGTACTTTGAATTCCCAAGATAAGTTCTTGTTTGATCTTATCTTAACTTAACTTATTAACTTTAGTTAATTTTAATAATTGATCCACTTACTTAGTCAATATTTATTAGTTAACTTAGCTAATTTTAACTTAATTAGCTTTACCTTAACTAGTTAGCCTATTTAGCTATACTTTAATTAATTAACTTGACTTAGCCAATTGTTTTGAGATAGCTGATTTAACTTACGTAATTAACTCAAGATATTTATTCAACTTTCTTAATAAATTATCTTGACATAATTAATCTCAACTTAACTCATTAAATTCTAGTATATTCTCATATAGTTATCCATGCATTAGCTACCAATTTTCCATGCATACCCATGCATTAGCTACTAGTTATCTATTCATACCCATGCATTAGCTACTGGTTAATATTTTCTACTTTTGTACATAATCTTTCATAGCCTTTTATGACTTTAAAGTATTTATTTTTAATAAAATACAATCAGTCATTCATTTAAGATAATAATCCAACTTACTTCATTTAACCTATTTTCAATAACATTTAAATATTTATTTATAAATACCAATATGTTTTCTTGGTATAATGAATAATTTGATCTTTATTCCTAATTTATAATTAGGAAAATATTAATCCTTTTCCACTTAGGAACTTTAACAAAATCCCCTTCTGATGCTAGGATATCAATGTTATTTAGGTTAAATCCTTACTTTTACTTAATGTCACTTAATATCGGTTAGCCTTATGCTAACAGTTTGGTCATAGTAACTTATCATTGCATTGCACCAACTAGTAGTTTCTTCGGCGCCCTTATCTTGGAATAATTATTAACACACTTATAAACTTAAGTGTTTGCTTAGTAAACATCATAGTTCACTTCAAGTTCTCACGACACTAGGATGACCATTGTCATAAAAAATCATGGCTATCAATCCATTTACCCTCTCACCCTAGTGGATTTCATGCCCCTTTCGTTTCGTTGCGTCAAGTCTTTCAATCTCCTAAGTCTACAAATTCACTTTACAACTTAGGAAAACATAATCATACTTACAAAGTCTTACCTGCAAAGCTTCATCCTTGATCTCCTTGACATCGACGACTACACAATTGCACTTTTTGTTGCAAAAAACCTAGGGTAAGAAGAGGGATATTACATCCCCCCGCCCTTCTTAAGAATAACATTTTCCTTGGTGTTCCTACCCTTCCAAACTTTATCTTCAGCTTTTAGTTGTCTTTATAAGGATACATTTTTTAGCTATGTTGCTTTCTTTGACATCTTTTTAAATATCCTTGATGTTTCTTTCTTTTCATACTTGTACTTTTCACAAACAACACAAGTTGCTTCTAGCATTTCATCATAAAACACATGCATACATACGTTTTTGAAAATAAATTAGATCACAAGTAATAATTTCTCCCTTGCACATCATGTTGAGACCTTTTCATGGCAACTCTTTTATAGTTTGATCTACTTACAAATATTTTCTTTGTAATTTCTTGTACCTTCATATTTTTCAATCACACATGATATATATATATATATATCATGGATCTCAGGGATAATTTTAAGGACCTGTACTTATTTATAATAGTATAAACCTTGGCGAATCTTACCAATTCTTAAAATGTCAACCATAAAATATTTGGTGATATTTTTCTAACATTATTTCAATTTCTAAGGATTTTATATATTTTATATAATAATTTGATGATTTTTAGAGTGAAAAAAGTTTACCCCATCAAAATTTGGCAAAGTGGGGCTTCAAAAAATGCAAATTGGCGAATCTTTTTTTGGAAAAAACATGGAAAAATAGCCCATGGGATAAATTCCACCCCTAAAATTATCCTTTATCATAATATAAGAAAACTATTTTCAACATTTTTTTCATGGCACTTCTTTCCAAGTATCTTTAGTCATCCTCTACTTGCTTTTACTCACAAAGCAATCATATCAATGCTCATAACATGAGTTGTGTATGAACATAACATAGAATATACATAATCTAAGCATAAATATGCATAACCTTAAGCATAACAAGTGCATAAAATAAGTATATAAGCATACCTCATGCATAACATATGCATAAGCAGCTCTCGGTGCGTCATCTCAACACTAAATAAGACTTATCATTCTAGGTGCTCCAAAGCATACCAACTCAACACCTAGTAAGTCTAATAAATCTAGGTGATCTAGAGATAAATAATAATTTAGTTAATAATAGTTAATGGATTAATGCTGCTCTAGAGCTTCTATCTCAACATTAGTATCCACAATGAGTCTTGGGTACCTGCATGAAGCTGGTACACAAAAACACCACAATGACACTGCGTGAGCTCCAAAAAAACAAACATGCGCACACGCCTATAAACACGTGTACGCGCTCCTGCTTCGGCCATGCCTAGCCACCACATTGGCAAGATGACATGGATAACAGAAGCGTGTACGCACCTTTATGCGCGCACGCATTGTTAATGCGTACGCAAAAATAAGTGTGTGCACACACGCATTGTTAACGCGTACACAAAAAAAGGCGCACTTGTTTAGTAATCCTAAATGTAGTTTTGATTGTGTTTATTTATGGTGTTGGTATCATCATCATCATCATCATCATCCTCATCATCTTCATCACCACCATCTTCATCTTCATCATCTTCATCATCATCGTCTTCAACGTCTTCATCATCATCATCCTCATCCTCATCATCATCCTCATCACCATCATCATCATCATCGTCGTCGTCTTCATTATCATCATCACATCATCATCACCATTATCTTCATGATGCCGACAACGATGATGATGATGCTGATGATGAAGATGGCGATGGTGATGATGAAGATGATGATGATGGTGTTGAGGATGATTAGGATGATGATGAGGATGATGATAATGATGAAGACGTTGAGGATGATGATGATGAAGATGATGAAGATGAATATGATGGTAATGAGGATGATGAAGATGATTATGATGATGATTGTCATAAACATCATCATCATCATCCTCTTATTTATCATAATCATCATCATCATCATCATCATCTTCATCACCATCATCTTTATCTTCATCATCATCATCGTCATATCCATCATCATATTCATCATCATCATCATCCTCATCATCATCTTCATCACCACCATCTTCATCATCATCATCATCATCGCCATCTTCATCATCGTCATCATCATCATCTTCGTCTTCATCATCATCATCATCATCATCATCATCTTCATCATCTTCATCACCATCATCTTCATCATCATCATCTTCAACATCTTCATCATCATCATCATCCTCATCACCATCCTCATCCTCATCATCATCATCACCATCATCATCATCATCACCATCTCCATCTTCATCATCATCATTATCATCACCATCATCATCATCATCACGATCTCCATCTTCATCATCATCATTATCATCACCATTGTCGTCATGAAGATGATGATGATGATGATGATGATGTGATGATGATAATGAAGATGATGATGATGATGATGATAATGATGATGATGGTGATGAGGATGATGATGAGGTTGATGATGATGAAGAAGTTGAAGATGATCATGATGAAGATGAAGATGATGGTGATGATCATGATCATGATCATGATCATGATCATGAACAGGATGATGATGATGATGATGATGGTGGTGGTGGTGGTGGTGGTGGTGGTGAGTATGATGATGATGGTGATGAGGATGATGATGAGGATGATGATGATGAAGATGTTGAAGATGATGTTGATGAAGATGATGAAGATGAATATGATGGTGATGAAGATGATGGTGATGATGATAATGATGATGATGAAGACGACGACGACGACGACGATGATGATGATGATGATGATGATGATGATGAAGATGAAGATGATGGTGATGAAGATGATGATGATGATGAGGATGATGATGAGGATGATGATGATGAATATGATGATGGAGATGAGGATGATGATGATGAAGATGACGATTATGGCGATGAAGATGATCATGATCATGATGATAAAGAAGAGGATGATGATGATGATGATGATAAAGAAGAGGATGATGATGATGTTGATGATGATGATGATGTTTATGACGATCATCATCATCATCATCATCGTGATCATCATCATCATCATCACCATCATCTTCATGACGATGACAACGATGATGATGATGTTGATGATGAAGATGACAACATTGACGATGATGATGATGATGATGAAGACATTGAAGATGATGATGATGAAGATGATGAATATGAATATGATGGTGATGAAGATGAATGTGATGGTGATGAAGATGATGAAGATGATGATGTTAATGATGATGATGATGATGATTGTCATAAACATCATCATCATCCTCTTATTTATCATCATCATCATCATCATCATCATCATCACTGTCATCATCATCTTCATCACCATCATCTTCATCATCATCATCGTCATCTCCATCATCATATTCATCATCATCATCATCCTCACCATCATCATCATCATCATCATCATCATCATCAGCATCGCCATCTGCATCATCACATTCATCATCATCATCATCATCATCAACTTCATCATCATCATCATCTTCGTCGTTATCATCATCATCATCAACAACAACAACAACAACTTCGTCATCATCATCATCTTCGTTGTTATCATCATCATCATCATCATCTGTAACATCCCAAGAATCACAAAAATTAAAAATTTTTGATATAGCCTAAATCATAAGAGAAATGCTATATGCAGAATGAAAGTTATTTAATTAATAGATAATAGCAGCTTCATAAATCGTCGTATTTATTTTTAAACATAAAAAGATACTTGGTTATAAATAAGATGCGACAGAACAATGTTTATTTCACTATGTGTAAAGATCTGGTAACCATACTGATGACTTGTTTGCATAATTCTGAAGGGGTTCCTACAGGGTGCCCTTAGGTTTACTTAGCTTTGATAGCTAAAGCATTGGATTCTTTTCTTTCATAGATCTGCAGGTAAGGTAATAGAGTAATTCCAGTTTTTCAAGACAAGTTATAAGCTTCAGCTAGTCGTATCTGTTTTTGAGATAAATATATTTATACTGTCATGCATGAAGATGTCGATCGTATGTAAATTTGGTTTATCTTCATCAACTTGTATCGTTTTTATGATATCATTGGTATGTGTCACTATCAATGTTTTACACTATACTCCGTTGTATCTGTTGATAGGATCAGTGATATTACAGCTTAGATTATCAGTCTGAAAATGCGACAAGGTTGATCGATTAATGACCCTGAGAAGATAGTGCCACCATTAGATTAAAGTGAAACTCCTGGAAAATGACATTTGCAATGTATTAAGTTTGAAAAGCCAATGTGATGATGTTCAGTTGTGTCACTTTATAAGCAAGATGCTACTAGACATAAATCGTATGCGACACATAAGATTTAGTGTCAAACCCTAGCTTTCTAAATAGGGTGAGGGTTAGATTTTCATTACATTAACCTTATGCAAAGTGACCTAGCTATTGTAATCATAATGCATGTTTATTAAATGCATGAGTTTAAATGTTAAACTTATGGTAGCACCTACAATACTAAGGCATTGTATCGATTTCTAATATATGCTTGATATAAAATATGTCAAGTTCTTTGATTTGGCAACATATGAAAACTATGCGAATTGAATAGCATTGGCAAAACTATATGCAAAACCCTATGGTTCGAATTGCAATGCATATATGCTATGTGAACTAGAACATGGTTAATACTTATAGCGTGAATGTAATATCGAGATATAATAATGTCTTATGGTTGAAACTATACAACTATTGTATTATGGTAGTGATAATGTATTAACCTATGGTTTGAATACTATGCCACGGTTTGTAATACAGTTGTAATGTAGCAGTGATACGATCCTGAGATTTCGATGTAACCTTAACTCGATGCTGACAGGAATTAAATTCAGCTGCATGTAATGGCCTGGCATGTGATACGTAAATCCCGGCATTAAATATGAACCTTGTGTGATGCTAGTGGTTGCTTCGATGGCTCCTACGTGTTACTGGTTCCACGTGATATAGTTGTAAGATTGGTGATAGTTTGCCGAGTTGTAAGCTCAGCTTTGGTGATATGGCACTCCAACTATGTTGGTTATCAAATGAGGTTATTAAATGTTGCTTGGTCATATCTCTACCTTGGTACTATCATGGATTTGTTGGCTAAGTCTTGATCGTTGATCTGTTTCCTCAATCATTGAGATACGAAACCCTAAGGCAGTCTCACAATATCGTTTGTTGTTTGCCTTAACGTGTTCATTTAGTATTTTTGTTTGGGGGAGAGGCCGACAGGCCACTCGTTAGCAGGGCTCGACCCTGGCTGGTTTGTGGATGGCTCTGTGTCCCCATTCTCTGTAATTTTACTGTGAAACCTACTGTATAAGTTGCTCGAGTTTACTGATTGTAAAGCAATGAAGCCCTATGGCTTTCATCATGTGACAGTTTAGGTTTTCAGTGGGGTTTGACTTTGAGTTTGGTTAAGGTACTGTTGCATGCTGCTTTATTGCGATGGTTGGAGGAATTGGAAGCTTGAAGCATTCCATCCGTCTGTCAAACTGAGGGAAAGTCATCTCGTATCAAAGCTTATGTAATACGTTTTTGGTTTGTCAACATTTGTTGGATCTCGTTAATAACTTATTTCAGTTTTGTGTGGTAGGTACAGCCTTTGTTATGGATTTCTCAGTGCGGGGTTTTGATAGCAATGGATGGCACGCTATAAAATGGTAAGGCCCGGTGGCAAAACCTCTGTAGGTTCTCCTGGAAGATGTGTGGCAAACTTTTGAAGTTGTAACACTTGTTTTGGAAATCGTGGTTTGAAATCTGTTTTGCTTCGTGTTACGCCTGTGTTAGGTTACTTCTCGGTTTGCAGAGTTGATGTAATAGTTTGTAGTGTTACTGTACAGAGTTTGGGTTCTGATTTTTGAACTGGGCAATGTTCCTCCGTTAAAAAGGGTTTCAAACTCTGTTGAGTTGATAATATAAAAGAATATTTGCAAAAACTTATGTTTCCATGACTATTTTGTGTTTGTTGTTTTGGGGCTTGGCCCGTGAACAAAACCTGTGACTCGTCGATTTATAAAG